>NW_015149006.1:686002-804536 GCF_001465965.1 Polistes dominula | reverse complement strand
AAAATCACGGATTAGAAGCACGTTCGTTCGTTGATTTCAATTCGATCGCGTTTCGCGAACTATTTTTGAAATTTATATATTAAATTAACTGCGAGCAAAGCAGTAATTTGCATTAAAGTTTGTTCGAGTAAAGTTTAATCTTTAAACAGTCGTATAGACTGTTCGTGTATTAGAATCAGTGCATCAATGAAGATTGAAAATAAAGTGTTTGTTTTTTTTTCGTACTTGCATTGACTGCGTGCAAAGCAGTCTTTAAAAGCAGTTGTAGATTCAGTGATCGGGCGTATAATAAATTAAAATCATGCGCGGATTAAAGTCAGTGTTGTTCGCCGTATAAGAATATTTCGGTTTCGCGATAAGAAACTCATCTATAGTTTCTTATTTTCATTTATATCGCGTAATTAGATTCACGCGAGGTGTATCGCCATGGTACAATAGAGTTGCATCCCTTTGGAATGCATTGTAAGTATTCATTTTCATTTATCTTTTATTCGATTTTATTTTATATAATTTTGAATAATATTCCAGATAACTTATCATTTTGTTCTATTTTATTTTACAGATATATCCATGGATTCTCTTACTTTCAATGATGTTGGATGAATTCTTCGATGGATCTTCTTCAATGGCAAATCGAGTATCGTCTTTCATCGTCAGATTACAACACTTGTTGCAAAGTAGGAGTGTTTTGGAGCCACCGCAGAACTTCTAATGCCAACTGGTAATTTAACAGTTGGTAACGAGTGAGTAAAAATATTTTAATTTTCTTCCGTATTCAATCATGCCCAGAATAAAAAATCTAAATTAACACTAGTTACTGATTATAATTATTTTAATAAATTACTGAGACACACATATACATTGGTAATGGAAAATTTGAATTTATGTATTTGCTGGACCGAGAAAAATTAAGCAAACCTTCGCGTATATCCTAGGAAAAAGAATATCCCAGCGAAAAAACAATGCTAAGGCTCGCACTGATTTTTCATTCTAAGAGTTTCTACGTATTGTAAAATTCGTCCAGGAAAAGTAGCTGAGATATTCGCAAGTCACGTAACGCTCGCGTTAGAAAATGCAGAGACGCAAGATGATTCACCCGATACTTTTTTTTATCCAACTACCACTTTTTTTGTTGTTCTTTTTAACGTTCTCTCACTTTTTCCCTCGTTCTCTCTTTCTCTTTCTCTACTTTGTTCTTAAAAGATCGATAAACAGTATTTTCTATTGGTCGGCGGTCATTTTCTTTTTTCATCGGCGAGTAGACGTTTTTCCAATTTTCCTTAGCGAGCCACGAGAACGTGGATTGAAACAATTTAAGCAAATGTCGACTTTGATCAAATAATATCAAAGACTTCTTTTTTTTTTTCTGTTTTCTTATATGAACGAGTAAAAGAAATAGATAGAGAAAGAGAGAGAGAGAGAGAGAGAGAGAGAAAGAGAGCGAAGAAGTGCAGTCTTCTTTTACGATTGCGTTCGAGATAGCTTCGCTTGAACGAGCATCGCACCTTCTACGAGGACGATAGATTTTCCTCTTGAAGTACGTTCCTTCTTCTATCCTTGAATACCTCTCTCTTTGCACCCTTTTCTGTATATTCTTTCATGGAGACTCTCCTTCCATCGATTAAACCTAGCCATATCTGTAACATCGATCGGGAGACTGGAAGACCGGCATGATTTCTATAACATTCCTAACCGATCGACTATTCGATTTTATCTATGATGACCAAGAATGTTATGTGATAGCTACGGGTATCTTATATCTGGTAAGACATCTGAATGGAAACATTAGGGTAAATTAAAATCAATCTGCGATACATTAACAGAAAAATATAAAAACATTAAAAAACAATTTACAAAGAATATAAATATGAGATCTAACTGAAAAGATTTATTTCTAAAAGTGTAAAAAAATCGTTTAAAATACTTACGGTTAAAAAACATTCTCGACTCGGTTCTGACTAAATAATCTCGATCGATAGATCAAAGAGATCGGACTCGAATATATTAAACACCGGGGTAACGTTCTAAGGTGGTTTAACGAAACATCGTTAATTAATTGACATATGTAAATCATGGTTTAAAAAAAAAAGAAATGAAAAAGGGTCGTTCCCGGGTTGTAGACCGTGATATAGTGAAATTGGGTTTGTTTCCTTTGACATCCTCCCTTCTTGCCCTTACTTTAGCCCTTCGACGATTTTTTTCTATCGATAAAAAACACTCTTCCAAGCGGCGTCATTATCGATGCTCGAGGTGCTATAAAATATGTAGATAAGAACGTTTAACGTGCCGTATCTGAAGTTTCCATCAAGATGCCTCGCAGTACGTGCGTTTCTACGCATCTCTCGAGTACTCGCGTATCCGACGATATATTTCATTCGTATCGAGTTCCTTCACGTGGCTCATGATAAGCGCCCAGATGAGAATTGCCTTATTTCCCCTCTCCTAGAGAGTAGTAACTTTCCATAAATAAATCTCGCCTCGCCCTACAATCGTGTCTACTTTATTATGATCGTTGCAAAAATAACGTACAAGAACGAAGTGTGTGACAAAGTTAGAAACGGAAATCGACAATAGAGAGTAAGAGAGAGGGAAAGAGATATATATATGTATATAATTATTGAAAGTATAATATTTAATTAAAAATAATAACTTATTACAATATATAATTATTAGGCGTGTGTGTAGGAATCCACATAAAATAATTAATCGGACAGATGATATTTTGAAGACTTATATTATCTAACAGATCTTGGGAGTTAATTATTCAATTTCCTTACTAACGAGATCCTTTTTTTTCCCCCCTATTATTTCCATATTCGCGAAATGAAACGTTTAAAATTCTCCTAGCGTTTGTTTTCAACGAAGCCATGACGTTCGTGTAATCTTACACACTTTGAAAAGTCGACGCACGATGGATTTTCTTTCGCACTATTTTCCACGCTTTTTTCCTTGAGAAAAGAAATGAACAAAAACAAGTGGCAGCGACATCGTCCTTCTAAAAACGTGCTACGCGTTTCCTATTTGAAGGGAGGTTGAAACATCCCAAGGCATCTTTTTTTTTTCCTTTTTTTTGCATCTTGTGCAATCTTCTTCCTCCCCGTTTCCCTTATCCTGTCTAGTAACTCATGAAAAGGGATTGTTAACGTTAAGGAAATATCAACTTTACTTTTTCTTTTCTCTCTCTCTCTCTCTCTCACACACACTCTTTCTCTCTCTATTTTCAATTTTCTCGATTATACCTGGTATCTATAATACTTTCACCCCAGGAAGCACTTTCTTTGGTGCATAATATTCCAGACAATGAACGCACACTTAATAGAGCGTAAACTTAACTGTATTCGAGTATACATATACTTGTGTTTATCTGTGTATGTGTGTGTACACGTACGCCGTTATGGTTGTTGCGTACTCGCGTAAATGCATTAGCTTCGTTTACCGTTAAGATCGGCACAAGGCGCGCCGCGATGAGATAATGAATTCAAGATCACGTCTTTCTTCGCGTTGACGGTAGGCGCCAAACTTAAGACAAGTTATGAAATTAAGTAATTTATATTTATGTATTCACCGAGTGTAACGAGATAGGCTAGCGATGATTTTCGTTTCTATCTTCGTCCCACCTCAAATGGGACGGGTTTAGGTCCATTTCGATCGTCTTTCATAAATAGCCAACGAAATGATTTTTAGACGTTTGGATTAATGGGTTTGAATTTTTCATAACTTTGTTGAAAGCAATTAAGACATCTTTTAATCAGTGATGAACATTTAGCATAAGTCTTCTCCTAGGTAAGTTTAATGTGTTTTTTAAGATATTACATTTTAAGTATTACTTAAGTCCAGATTTCTTCATCATATTTCAAAGTTATTGAATATTTGCATAATTGATTTGTTTTAAATATCATCTACTTAACTGTAATGTGATTAATACAGTCTATTAAATTAATTCTTCGAAATAATACTTCTATCAAGACATTTAATTAAATTGTAATTTAACTGTAATGTTAAGCGTTACGAAAAATATACTTTGATTGTCTTTAAACTTTCATTTCATCTTCGAAAGTAAATATAAATTGTGTAATAATTTGGTAAAGACTTTGAATGCTACATAAGCGTAAAAGGGAAACATAAGAGGTGAATTGTACTGGTGGACTGTCGCGCAATCTGCACTGTCATCAGGGACCTACAACGAAAGGACGAAGAGAGGAACGAAAGCAAGCATGGCATGCAGCACGCCATGACGCATCGTATGCGTGGCTCGTACCTACACCTACCTAAAGCGCCATAAATTTGAGCTCGACTTATCTCACCTCTCCTATCGAAACGCTCCCTTTCACCTCAATACTATCGCCCCTTCTACCGAAAGACAAAAAAAAAAAAAGAAAGCAAAAACACAGTTAGACGTACCGTGAGATTCATGAGCTCGTAATTAAAAATAATATTACCTAACAACGTCGCTTTTATATTCATCCATTTTTCAATTGTCATTGTACAATGAAATGATGTTTACGCTATGCGTAAAATTGCGTTTAGGTGGAGTTCTACAAGTTGGAGGATGACACGCAGGATTACTCATGAACATACACGAATTTTTTTAAAACGTAACGAGAATACTYGTTAGACATCAAATTTTGTTAATGTATCCAATTCTAGCATAGTTGCAACTGTAAATTCACATTTTGTAAGCTAATAAATTATTATTATTATTATAAATATAATCATTGCATTTTCTTCACTGAATCCGTTCACAAGGATCATATCTGGTATCATCAAAGTACGATCGTTTAATAAGCTTTGATAAGATCAGAAACATGGAAATATCGATGTCCAAGCACATTTTGCTTGGAATTTTTTTAAAAGGGAAAAGGATGGTTCAACTCGTCTAAAATGATGAACAGTTTCCAAAGGAGGCTTGCAGTGATTGTCCAATGAAATGATGTTTACGCTATGCGTAAAATTGCGTTTAGGTGGAGTTCTGCAAGTTGGAGGATGACATGCAGGATGACTCATGAATATACACGAATATTATTAAAACGTAACGAGAATACTCGTTAGACATCAAATTTAATTAATGTACCCAATCCTAGCATAATTGCAATTGTAAACGCATATCTTGTAAGTTAATAAATTACTATAATTAATATGATCTTTCTGTTTTCTTTATTGAATCCATTTACAGGGATCATATCTGTACTATCGAAGTAAAATCATTTAATAAGCTTTCATAACATTAGAAACTTCAATATATCTATGTCTGTGCACATATATTTTGTTTAGAGTTAACTTAAAAGTGAAAAGAGGATGGTCCAGCTCGTCTAAAGTGATAAACTGTTTCCGAAGGAAACTCGTACTACACTACATTCGAACGTGTCAATTGTAGTCTGTGTAACGAGGCGAAAAGAACGAGCTTCGAAGAGAGCAATGAGAGAAGTAAACGCGAAAAGAATGTTTCACGCGAGAAGATAAGCTACGAACTCGCTTTGCTCGGACAATCGACCAAAGTCTTGCTTCGACGCACCTCGTTAACCACCTTCACCTTCCTTTACTGTTTTAACTCGGTTCTGTTTCGTTTGTATTTTTGTTCGATTCTTTGAAGCGAATCTAAAATCTTCAAACAAACAGAAATGATGTTTCAATTGAATCATCAAAAAGAGCTTTTTAACAGATCGACGTTTTGAACTAAACTTTACGTTTAACTAAAAAATAAATTTTGTGCGATATCTCTGTTTTAAATGCATTACGTTAAAATAAGAAACTCTTGTACTATTTTAAAAATAAATCATATTTGTCAAGGAAATTTAGAGAAATTTTTTGTAATTCCTCGATATTTTATTCTCGATATTTTTCGAGATGTTTTAATATATTATACTTTTTAAAATGCAATTTTCAAATGCATTAAACCTAATATGTCATAGGTTTAATCATTTATTTTTAATATAATAATATGAAAATCTTTTTAAAGTATTTTCTTGTAAACCGATCTTTAATAGCTAACTCGCATTACACGAATGTTTTTAGAATTTTTGTTTCCCACTAAAAAATAAATCTTTTCAGTTATGAAATCTCCGTCAAGACTAAATTACAGCAATGATTAAATCAAGTTGCAGATTTTTTTTTAAAATCAAGTAACTTTAGAAAAATATTAAGATAATCATTGTATGACTTAGAATCATTAGAAATGAAATTATATTATGAATTGCATCGTCCGTTGGTATACGTAGGTTTATATCGTAATTTTCTTCCTAACAAATATACGGTTACCAATTTGAGATTGGTGAAATGCACGAGTCTGTAGTCTTGGAGAACCAGAGTAAGCTCGGTGTACCTCGTTAACGCGGGATCAGAGTGAAAGAGACGACGAAGAAGGGAAAACGACGACGAACGAGTAGGACGAAACGTTTGCAGAGAGATACCATGAGCCGATACAACGTTGAGCTATGCCCATCGCCAAGTTTCTTCCTCTTCGTTCGTTCGTTCTTTCGTTCATTCCTTCGTTCGTTTGAAAACGAACCAAAAGACTTTTTCGTTTCATTTATCGATGGCAGATGAGGTAAAAGAAAAGGAAATAGAAATAGGAAAGAAATAAGAAAAGAAAAGAAAGAAAGAAAGAAAGAAAGAAAGAAAGAAAGAAAGAAAGAAATAAAGACAAGGGGTAATAGGAAAAGAAAAGAAAAGAAAAGAAAAGAAAAAAAAATAAATGAAAAGGAGAAAGAGGAATAGAAAGACTGGCGCAGTGCAAACTCATTCGATCCTGGAATAGCGGCTCGTTATTTATCCGCCGGCACGATAATAGATCCCAGTCTCTATAAAGTCGCGTTGCTTCTCAGTAATTGGGAAGAAACGAAGCTACGTCTTGGAGGAAATTGGGAGAAGAGGATCTCTACCCGAGAAACCAGTTCTGGCAATGACGACGAACGTCTCTTTTCCTATGCCGTCACGCTCGACCTTATTCTTAGCAGAAATTTTGGGTGATCGTTAACGTGATTTCTGAAAATTTTCTTTTTACAAATTATAAACTTTGATTAGATCGTTCAAAGCGGATGCTAAATTCCCGAAAATTCTTTTACTTTTTAGCAATACATTTTTGTTCATTTCCTTAGATGATAAAAATTATAAGCGTAATATTCATTTAATATCATTAATAATTAGTATTATTTATGAAAGAATATTAGATGTGTGAATTACAAGATCGGATTCGATTCCCAATTTAGAATATAAATATTAATTAATAAAATAGTGATGTTGCAGTTTAAATAAAATTATGTTAAAAAGAAATATTATCTTAATATTTTTTGGTTTAGAATAACATTCGGAATTTCGACCTGAAATCAAAAAGTTTCTCGACCCAGTAGCCTTGGTCCCTTAATTTCCAAGTACCCGTAGGCCCCTTATGGATATACGTAAGGAAAAAAAGAGCGATTGTTATATAAACAATAAGAAGAAAGAAAATTTGAATGAAAGAGAGGATGAGAGAAAGAGAGAATATGAGAGAATGAGAGGAGCAAAGAACCTAGCGTTTCTCGATGGAAAGTTAGGAACGGCCTACTTTCGGCTTATTCCTTGGCCTCTGGCGAATTAATCTTCCGGGAAACTGCGTCCGCCTTTTCACGTGGCCCTTTTTCTCAAATACTTTCTCGACAAATCACCGGGAAGCATCCTAACCGGCAGACTTTACCGAAGAAATCCCTTTCGACTCTAAGAAACGTCGCCGAGAACGAAAGTTTCTACTTATTCGAGAATTTTTGATGCTACTACCATCTACTACAAACATTACCACCGACACCACACTACTACCATCGAGTTAGAAAATTATTTGGCATAACTTATGCCAATCCAAGACTCACTACTTTAAACGTCTTTTTTAAGTTAAATAAAAATGTTTCAACTTTTCGATGAAAGGGATCCACTTTGCTTGCTCTATAACTTTTTCCACCCCCTCTCTTTCTCTTTCTCTTTCTCTTTCTCTTTCTCTTAGAACACTTCTATCGTCAAATTTCTTCTCCTCGAAATTACTCAACCTATTATTCTCTTCCCTTCATTATTAACGTAGACTCGTAATAATAAATTATTCAAAAAAAAAAAAAAAAAAAAGATAAATGAAGAAAAAAACAAATGCCCCCTCTCTTCCTCTCCCAAAAAAGGCGTAATTATTTCGCATTGTAGAGGAACCGTGATTTCCTATTCGGACGTTCGTAAAAAATAATAAAAGTCACTTTTTCTTCCTTCTCATCTTCCCTTGTTCTTTTTCTTCCTCTGGTCCAGGCAGTACTTTCACGTCCGTATTCAACTCGCTCACCGTCCTCTATTAACAATTATGTTAATTTGCATCAGGGAAAAGAATTGCGCGTACCGAGAGAGAGGGTGTGCCAGTTGGAGGGATGAAACAGGAGACATTACTCAAATACTCATTAGCACGCTCGAAATAAACGCGCAACGGTGGTCGCTAATTAACGTACGCTGTCACAGAAAGAGAAAGAGAAAGAGAAATAGAAAGATAGAAAGAGAGAGATAGAGGTAAATGGAGGGGGGGGGAGAGAAAGAGAGCTCGCATTTCGAGTCACGTTGAATGAGTTAGCGGCGCTTCTCAAGATATCGCGTAATACGCAGCTCGTAAACCAACCGGATTTGGTATTACCTGTTTTAATTAGCAGCAAGACTAATGCGATGAGATATCGATCCCGACCAATCTGGAATTTCAGTTTATCGTTTCTTTTCGCATGAGAAAGAAAGAGAGAGAGAGAGAGAGAGAGAGAGAGAGAGGGACAACGAGAGAACAAAAATAAGAGAAGAAGAAAAAGAATCGAGAGAGAAAGAGGCAATGTTCATAAACGTTTATCGTACCAAGATTCTACGTGTTCGAGTTGATTCAAAAGCTCGTTTTGTGTTAATGAATGTTCGAGCATTCGAGTGATTCCAATGTGTACAACATACCTATTTGAATGTTCATGTGCGTTTATGCGAAACTTTCTCGTACGACCGCATATCGCACTGCCAGGTTCACCGATACGATGCTTATTCCTCGGGGTATGTACTACTAATCAGGCATCGAAACCTGCAAATTCGCGATTAATTTTCCTTAATTAAGTGATTATTCGAATGTAGGTATTACGGATTAAAAGTGACAATAAATATTGAGATAATGCTATTATGATATTATGATGATTTTTCTTCGAAGATATAACTTAATTGTATTGAATATTTCAAATAATTAAATTGTACAATATGGATAATTATTAGGATATTTTGATGTATGTTTTATCATCAGTTGTAGCATGTTATTTCTTTACTAAATCATCCTTTTTTCTTATTCTTTTTGCTTTTTTTTTTTTTTTTTTAGAAATTCTAGCAGTATAACCATAAAATTATACAAATATCTGCGTATCATTTAGTCGATTAATACTGTTTTCAAATAAAATAATGATAGCTATTAGCAAATGCACGCAAAATATCTACCAACTTGTATTAGCTCTGTGTAGCATGTAATTACAAGTTCTAAATATACCAATACATTACTCCATTCGTGTTTCTCGTATACGGTTGCTAATTAATTGAAGCTTTTAATACTATGTTATCAGTATGTTCTATCTCGGTACATAACAAGTAGTTACTTTATAGATACTATTTTTAGAGCTCTATTGTACATAGAAAACGAGCCAATGATAAATCGATAGATATTTTACAAAGAATTAAGCAATCCGTAGGACAATTGATAGGAAAAATACTCGGTATACTTGGGAACTTTGTTTAATCTTGTATTAATAGGGTTTGTTTTTTTTTGGTAATTTTTTTCTCTATTTTTAGAATTTTTTTTAATAAACCTAACACACGCGCGAACATTTCAGGTAGTCTAACACGAAACTCACGCACGATTTATGAGATACCTCTAGTTCGAATCGAAGATTGGTCGTAATTCTTTCGAAAAAGATAGCCACTTTCTCTATTCCCGTGATTGGAACAAATTCAAACGAGAGAGTTCAGGATCGAGAAGAAAAGGAAGGAAGATAAAAGCGTAAAACAAGAGAGAGAGAGAGAAAGAGAAAAGTAGAGAAACTAGACACAGAGTTTCAGTTGGCAATGAACGGCCGATGGGAAGTATTCCCATGAAATTTAAATGTCTAACGAAGAACAATCGCTTCTGGATGGTGAATCCAATCCGTTCGTTTGTAGCTAACACTCGACACATATACTCTGTATAAAAGTGTTGAAGAAAACGAGATAGGATAAATCGTAGGAGAAGGACAAGAAATGAAGAATAAAAATAATAAAAAAAAGTTTTGCGAGAGTAGAAAAGAGGGTTAGGGGGAGGGAAGAGGTGGAAAGGAATGAAAAATAAAAAGGATAGAGGAGAGGATAGGGATAGTAACACACACACACATATAAACATATATGAGAAAGGTTCTTTTGTTTCAGGATCTTCCTTCATACTTAACTATTCTGTTTCTTTCTCTACTCTTTCTCTCTCTCTCTCTTTTCATCTCGTTTATTCACACAGACTCTTTCACTCTCTTCTCTCCACACTGCGAAACGTTATTCTGTTTTCCCTTCGAAATTCCAGGTGGACGCCTAATACAATATAACGGAGTTCATTTCGTGCCAATTTGCATGTACCGCCGGCTAATTTTGCGAAATTGAATTTGTCGTCGCACCTTTCCATACTCGCACGTGCCTCTCTTCTCTCTATCCGTGAAGTCGTCTGGACCAGGCAAGAATCTAATCTCTCTTTTTTCTCTCTTTTTACCGGTTCTTTGTGTACCACCCTTACCTTTGACGACAAAGCAACGACCGTTTGTGTACAATGTATATTCATTTTACAGATTGAGAAAAGTCGCGAACTTTTGTCGTTGAACCAACAACACTACGTTGAATCGATCGTTCGAATGAATTTATGACCATCGAATATTTTCATTTGCTAATGAAAGATGAATCCTTTTTTCGGAAATTCGATTAAATCGATAGGAAAGGATAAATGAACGAACGAACGAACGAACGAACGAAAGAACGGATAAACGAACAAACAAACAAATAAAGATGAAAATACTTAATTCATAGGTTATCCTTGATGCAAGCCATTTAGATCTAACCCGTAATCGCGAGAATGCATCGACCTACATTGCCTTTCGCGTTCGAAATAGGAATGTTTTCGCTGTATAACCGTGCACAGACCTCGGTGTGGTGGTTGTACGATCGATAAATCAATTTCGCTGAAGTCCGCAAGCGCGAACGAGCGCATCGAAGTACGTCGAACCCTTCTGTAACATTACACCATCCACTTTTTCTTCTGTCTCTGTCGATCGAAATAAGTCGGATTATCGTAATTAAGTATCGGCGTTCGTATATATATATATAAAAAAAAAAAAAAAGAAAAAAAGCAATGTTTAAGCACGCGCGCAACTATAGATACACACGCTATAAAAATAGTAAATCGTACACGGAAGTAGTAAGCGATGTGAAATCTGAAATTGTAATAAACTCAATTATGGTGTGTAGTATAATTTTAATCAATTGGAATAAATTTTTTGTCCTTGCTTCAATTATAAAATATAAAAAAAATATCTTTAGGGTAGAAGAGGTTGATGAAATAATTTGAAAAAAAAAAAAAATATGTTTTATTAGGAATAAAGAAGTAAATTTGTTGTAGGGTCTTTTGAAAAGTTCGTCTGGGAAAGTTCGGACGATACAGCTCGATTCTCAATGCTACAATACGAGAGTTCGCATAATACGCCGGTATTAAGTGCTCGTGCTGCGTAACGACGTCGAGTAATAGGATATGGAAGGGATAAGGGAGGGAGGGTAGGTGTGTAAGAATCGTGGGGGTTGAAAGTAACGACGGTGGTGGAACGTTCGAAAACTCTGCGATTTCTTCGTTCCCTTACCTCGGAGAAATTTAATTTGCTTAATCGGCGGCACGGGTTGCCGTGGCAAACTTTCTCGAGAGTTGCTATGAGGAGCCTTCTCAAAAAGAGCGGCTGGGGAGTTGGTGGAAATTCATTGCCGTAATGCCGCACCTTATATACAACTTGTATCGTTCGATTCGTCGTCGATGCTTTTAAGTTACTCCCGACCGAAAAAAAAATGAAAGAAAGAAAAAAAATCGAATAATCGTTATTACAAACGTCAAGTGATAATGTATATCGATTTGAAATAAATATCATATTGTATCGTATCGTATGGTATCGAATGTCCATCAATTCGTTAGCCATTGTTAAGCTTTTTCTTTTCGTTGTTTTTTTTTTTTTTTTTATCATTATTGTAGATCCGTAAGATTTCAATGCTATTCAACGTTATCGTCAGACTGTATTATGAAATTAAATGAGTACTATGAGATAGGATGAAAAACCGTGAAAACCGTCGAAGCGCTTAACGAAGGTCCGAAGGAGACAGGGATATGAAGGGTCGTCGTGCTTTTAGGGAAGGAGGTAGAGCAAAAAAAAAAGAAATTAATATATTTTAAATGCACAGGCGGATGAATTCAGCAAGGTGACGCAGAGCTCTCCGATGTGGCCACTTAAGCGACGTTTATGTGTTTCCCCTGCTTTTCCTCTTCTCTTTTGTTTATAAATGATATAAAATAACGTATGAATACGTATATTAACACACGATAATATAGACAGTTTATTTATGTAATTATATGCGATAATTAAAAGCGGAGAAACGAAGTTGAAAACATAAATGCATCTGCGGCATCATTAATTCCTCGTTAAAAGGATATCCTTTTCTCATGGATTCAAATCTCCCTTTAGATCAGTCATTCGTTATCCTATTGTGTTTATTCTAGGGAAATAAGTGTCACATACGCTTGAACATACACATATACACACATGCATACGTATTATACGATAAAAGAAAAGGAGAAGTTGTCATTGTATTAGGTTACAGAACTGATGTCCTGAATTCTCTAATCCTATAGACTAAAAACAATTTTATTTTAAGAACATTCTGACAGACGTCGATCATTGGTTACTCTAGTGTTATTTCAGGTTGCTAATGTCCTAAAGGGTTCTCAAGTAGTTCTATACCTTAAAAAAATATAAAAGTAACTGTTAGTTTGATTTCACTCCAATTGGAATGTATTATATATTTTCAAGTATATATTATGCATTGAAAATAAAATCAATTTTCTGTGTTTAACTACGTCAAGGCTGTTGCTTCAGGAAACTTAATTTATTTAAATATATATTTGTATAATATTTCACATATTGATTACAGCAAACGTTGTTGGCTAAAACCCAACACAAAACTTGCTAGTTAGGTATTAAAGTTATCCACGTGTTTGTTGTTTACATGACTAGCCTGCAACGATTTTGAACTGCACCAAACTAAATATCAGATTTGATCAATTTCATTTTTCAAGTTTATCGATAGTTAAGTAATGTTTAAACAAATTTGATATCGTTCAAATATTAGTTAATTATACTGCAGAATTAGAGTATACGTGAAAGGAAAAATGTAAATAAATGTAAAATAATTAAATATGTATGAATTACATTTATAAATGAAAAGTTTATAGAGATATTTATTCGTCGGTGTATAAAAATAAATTTAAATCGATAACCATCAAAAAGTTGTTTATATACGTGTCTGCAGAAACGTTTTTGTTTTGATCGTTTGTCAGTATAAAATTTCTTCTTAACGTAACATGTACATACGTGTATCAAATTACGATATAGATATTTTAATAATGATCGATTCTCTCTTTTATTAAATTTTTCAATCAGTAAAAAGAACATAAAAATAAACGATACAGTTAACGTATATCAAATTTGGAGTTCAAGTACAACACAATCATGGAAGTTAAGTAAGAAACGTATTTTCTCAAATCCATCGTTCTCCATCATTCTTGCTCTGGATTTCCAACTGGTATGCGATTTTACTTTATGTTACAAGACGTGAAAGGAGTGAGAGTGAGAAAGTGAGAAAGTAAGTGTATATGTATGGAAGAGAGAGGGAGAGAGAAATTACGAGCTGACGCACAAAATGCTTTCCTTCTGCGAATGGTCTAAGAAAGCGTCGGCGGAATACAATAATTACTTCACCTCAGATTTACGAGGAGCTGGAAATTGAAATTTTCGTGCCACGCCAGGCGGCCACCACCACCACCACCACCACGGGTGGTGGTTCTCCTTTCTCTCTCTCTTTCACTCTCAAGCACTACAGAACATTTTCAATTATGGCATTATAATTTGTTGCCTCTGCCGGTGGCGAAACTCGAATGCACGGACGGCGGCTGTGCCTGTGTATAAGAGAATTATATTAATTTAATTTCGTCTTCTTTGACCGTGTCGGCCGAACCTTCCTTCCCTTCTCTCTCTCTTTCTCTCTCTCTCTCTCACACACATTGCTTCTGTTCATGTATTGGGAAGGAAACAGTTCTTTGACATCGTATACGTGTACGCGTGGGAGTACATATGCCTATTTCCATAGGATGTTGAACAAGGTCAAGGAGATAGCGTTTGTGAACTTATCGATCACCATGTATCATCTTGTGGACGTCACGAAGGTAATGTATTCGGTTGGTAATTGGATCGATGATAATGGATACTGTTACTATTATGTAGTATATGAACACATTGTTTCGAAAACATAGGGGAATTGTTATAATAATAAGAACAAAAAAAAAGAAAGATTTTAACGCAATGAAATACGTCGTGGATAGAAATATAAATAAAGAAAAAAAAACGCGTTTATTGAGATAAAATGGGAATTAAATAAATAAGTAGAAGTAGTTTTTAATTCCACATTCAACTGGTCCAAGTTCGCGACTACGGTTGTTTCGCATGAGCACTTCAAAGTTAAAAAGAAAAACGATAAGTACCGGTAGAGCTGACTCGAGAGAAAAGTTGACAAGTCGCGTTCGCAAGGTAGAAGAGAAATAGAGGGAAAGAAAGAGAAAAAGAGAGATATAAAGACAGCAGGCAGGCAAGCAGGCAGGCAGGCAGGCTGGCAGGCAAGCTGACTGAGTTCTCGTGATGGCAGACTGGACCGAGTGGATGGTTTGGGATGAAGGAAAAGAGTGAAAAGAAGGGTGAAGGACAGTAGGAGTGAGGTTAGAGCGATTCGGACAGCAGGGCTAGCATAGCGGAAGAGCATGAGGGTTGTTCGGTTGTGGAACGAGAGGCTAGTGTCAACACTCTCTCACTTTGTGAACGCGCACTGGCTCAGGCAAACCATGCAACGGCACGATATTAACGTTTCTCCTACTCTACCCTCGACTATAACCCCCTCCTCTCATCAACAGTACTCCACCAATCGACCAACCAACCCCTGCTGGCTACGAATGGCCACTTAAATAAACATCCCGCGTGTTTTATTTGATATTTTACACACGACTCGTTCGAAAATGAAATAACTCCGTGCGATACGTCTATCGAACGTCGCCGATGTGTGTACGTATTAACGTGTGGTATGCGTGTATGTATTTGAAATTAGTGGCTCCAAAAGCGACCTCGAAGTTTAAACTTTTTTGGGGTTACACTCTCAATGCGATCGATTCCGTTTTCATTATTTTTTTTTGGGGGTCTACTGTTGTTACACGCGATACAATATGACAATATAAACAACGTTTTATTTATATTTTCACGTAGATTATAATATTAGTCGTTGATAATGATTAATGCAGATTTGATATTTTATTTCTTCTGAAATATTTTATATTGAAATATTTAGACGATATTTGTCTTTGCTAATTAATTGACCACCAACGAAAAACCCGTCCAATTAACCGTTCAATCAAAAGTTATATATTTTATTTTACTTACGTTAGTAGATATAAAYTTTTTCTTGTTTTTTTTTTTTTTTTTTTTTTTCAAACAACTATGAGAAAAGTCTCCTTTGATTTGGAGTTTCTTGCAATTTCATCGATTGCTATATCGAGGCCGCGTACACGATATGCCTCCGTTTGGACGATCAATTTCCGCGGGATCGATTGGACAAGTAAAGAGGTGGGGGACGGTCGCTCTATAAGACCGTCTGGCATGACGCTGCAACATGGAGCGCAATTTACTGCAAACGGCATTGGTCGGTGAGCGGAAAACGATGGATGAGTCTCTGACCGGCGCGTTCGCGAAAATTCCAACTTTTTCGTGCAATTTTATTTACAAGTTGAAGATCGAGTTCTCTCTTTCTCCCTTTCTTCCTCTCTCTCCCCTTTTTTCCCTTTTTTCACTTTCTTTTTGTTTCAGTTTTTTTCTCTTCTTTTCTTTTCCCATCTCTCGACTTTAAAACGAATGAAACGTAGGAAAAGCTTTATCGAAGATGAAAAACCAATCGAAGATCACTCTGGTTCATTTTTGATGAAGAGTTTGAGTACCCAGCTTGAATTCTTTTCTTCTTACTCGAGAAGAAATAAAAGAACTGAATCCCTTTTTATTATCGAGATATTCATCCTCATATATCTGACAAAATTCCGAACATCTACGGAAAAATGTTGAAGGAGGACTGTAGAAACGGTTATAGAGAGGAAACTATAGTGGAATAGGAGAATGGATAAATGGACAGAGGAAATCATTTACACCCCTCTACGTGACGAATAATAGGAGCCACGTATATTTAGGTGGACAGACTAATCACCGGTTATTAATATTGCATCGACGCACGAATCCAGGATTAAGGATATTTCCCTTGGACCCTCCGATCTATCCTAATAATTGATTACCTTGGATGAATCATTTTGAATCGGCCTCTCGATCCTCCTCTCCCTTTCTTCGATCAGTTGATTATCATTCCTAGGGATTATGCAAAAGTTTTGATTGCAATCGTATATGAATATTGTAAATGCTTGAAATTTC
This sequence comes from Polistes dominula, assembly GCF_001465965.1. The sequence continues at coordinate 787,758 of NW_015149006.1, read as the reverse complement.
GTGATTTGTTAACGATTTTATAACAAGTGTACTGAAGCTAATAGGAAGATTAAGAGATATCGAGTAACATATGAAGATATTTAAATAAAATGTAACTAAATATAACATGGTTTTTTTTTTTCAATGGAAAAAGATCAATATTTCTATGATACACATGACTTAGGTAAACAATTAACGTTTGACTACCAACGTTAGATCGTATTCGTTGGTTGATTTGATCAAACGCTGCAATATATCGTATCACGGGAATGCGAGCCTCAGTTGTGTACGATTAACGATTCAGAGGGAGAAATTTTCGATCATTAATCATACGGTTGATCGGTGAACGAACGATTTTTCACACATGCTAATCGTGGTTTATTAATATCGAATCGATTATGCACTACGTTGAGGGTTTATGTAACGTAGCAAAAGGGGGAAGAGAAAGAGAAAGGGATAGAGATGGAGAACGAGAGAGTATAAGTGGGATTCGTAATCGATGGCCATGAGAAATACGTTGTTCCATGATCCTCCTCATTTCGTTCTCGTACATCCAACTGCGAGAATGGCATTGCATATCTAAAGATTAAATCTTTTTCAATCGATCATTTATATTAAATCGACATTTACTGTAACGTCAGTCAGATTTATTTGCTCATATTTAATTATTTCAATGAAAAAAAGTATATAAAAATATATATTTATAGAATTTATATAATCTAAATTATTATGATTTTGTTAATTATCGTATCGAGATAAATGTGAATTTAGAACAAAACAGAATATAACAATGATTTATTCAATGTAATTATTTACATGACCTAGTTTCAATAGTAACAGGAGAATGATGAAAAATCAAAGCATCGATCCAGGTTGAACATTTGAAACTGTAACGTTTCCTTTTCTTGTATCAGTATCTTCTCTTTCTCTCTTAGCTTAATGGATTGGAATGGGCCAAAGGTCGATTACGTGATTGCGTCGAACAACGAGGAGACGATCGAAGGGCTGGTAGGATATTTCGAATTTCGATCGAAAACAGYCACGGGTACAACTACCACCACCACCATAGTACGTGTACCATCCCTTACAGTTTGCCTGTGAAGAATGGCACCCTTCGTGTGCTTTATGGATGCTACTTAACGAATTGATATTGCCGTTTTCGATCGAATCCAAGCGAGTAATAGCCCTCGCTCGATATTCGAACGCTTGTAAGCGTCGCTTTGAGCTTAGGTCTGTCGAACATACGCTTTGCCTGTTCAATAGATATGCTTGAATAGGATGAATCCTAAGGGAAGGTAGATTGTCGACTGACTAAATGTAGATTGCGTTACTGAGCTTCGCATATATGTTTTCTCGGGAAATCCATTTGAAAAGTTGTACCCATTTGTCAGTCATTTGTCGTAACTGCAATAATGAATTAATAGAAGTTTTTGCAGATGTCATGTCAGTGTCTGTTAAAGTAACTACGAATATCCTTCTTGCTTTGTTTAGTTTAATTTAAGAGGAGATGAAATTTGATTTTATTGATTGGAATTATTCAATCGTTTTATCTTCCCATTACTTTTTCTAATAACTTTAAAGTTTATTAATGGAAATATATAATAATGATAATAATGCACACAGTTGTTGGTAAGATTGGATCATTATACTCAATCCCATCCTTAGTCCCAAAATCGCAACGCAGATGGGCCAAGCTTAACTTTACTTTTCTTCGTTCATATAGCTCGATCCGTGGCGAGCTAATCGTCCTCATTAATTACCGGATTAATATTGTGCATTATATAGGGAAGCCAGCAAGTTACGAAGGGCCATCCATCATCCGACCGAACGAATACGCCTCACCGATCTCCTGCAGATGCGCGTGCCTCCTGTCTCTTCTAACTCATACGCGTTCAATGAGATTTGAGTGGTATGATGTCACTATCCTTGGAATCTAAATACACGAACAGATTTCTTTTTTTAATTAGGACATTGCTGATTTTTTTTTTTTTTTTTAATAATACACTCAAATATTAAGGTAACGTTCGTGGTAAAAATACGATACGAAAAGCAAATGAATTTATTTGAATCACTTTAATATCGATACGAATATTAAACCGCTAATAATTGATTAAAAATGTAAGATTAAAATATTTGAATACTTTTTAGGTACTTTATAGAAAACAAGTTCGGTAATAACAAAATTGACAGTTTCAGTTTGTAGGATGTAATTTTGAAATTAATCGATAGCATTAATACTGCACAGTTTTCCACGCGTGAACGTTCGAAATATTATACTAACAACCTTTTTAAATGCTTCTTATTAAATGCAGAGTTTAAACGAAAATAAGGAAAAACAGTGATACGTTATTCGTAGAAGACGAAACGTCATTGGAACACGACAAAAGCATCCAAGGCGTTCCATGGTCGATTACCCAACTGATGGATCGTTCTCGAATCGACCTTCTAATAAATCTACTGCTATCCACGAATACAGACAAAAACACGTACATGCATTTACACACACACACRCGCACGTAGATACAAAAGTGTGAGCTACCATTTATCGACTTTTTTTTTGTACTCGCCAATTATTTTGTTTCGAGTGGAGAAAGCGTCTAACTAAGAACCGGATAGGACTGCTTTTGCTTGCTAGCATTCGAGACGACTTTTCTGGAATCTGGCCAAAGTCGGACAATGGCGTGGACGTGCCACCGCAAGTTTCCTTCCTGGACGTTAGATTTTTTCAAATTGTTTTTACTTCTAGCTAGTAGCTTTGTGTTGTCACTCGTTTTGATAATCGTTACTTCATTTGAACGATCCTTTACTAATGTTCTCGTAAAATTATTTAAGAGTGCAGCAAACTTTTCCAGGTCAAACAGTTTAATCGAAGCGATGAATTAGCGATCCATCAAAATCGGTGCAAAGTTTAACGGGTATAACGTAATTTTGATGTAAGAGGGAGAAAGAGAGAGAGAGAGAGAAAGAGAGAGAGGATTGAAATGAACGAAGTTACTATACGATCGAACTGATCGGCAATGAACTACAGAAATAATTCTCGTTCGAACAAGCATGGTAAAATGGAAACGGCTAGCCCAGCTCCTGTCGACAATAATTGAAACCGCATTCTTCGTGGCCATTAATACCCCTCCTACCCTTTCTCCTTTCTCTCTCGTTCTTTCTCTTTCGCTCCTCCTCTTTCTGTTTTACTGTGGCAGACCCGTTCTCCATTTCTCTTTCTACACCCTTCTCTACCATTCTCTCGCCCTATATATCACCTGTTCTCTCTCCCACTCATTCTTCAGCTATCCTCGTCTGGCAGCATCCATCTGGTGCCGAGCATCCTTCTCTTTTCCTCTTTTCCATTAAGCCTCCTAGGCAGGCGAACCTATGATTTGGAAATCCACGGTAGACGCGAACAGGTAGGTTGGTTGTCGCGACGGGGAAAATATATGGGTTACCCGGAAGCGGGGGCTTCATACAAATTGAATTTGTGCAATTACGGGAGTAATTACGTTGGGATTAGGGCCATTACCGGCGCTCCCCACGCAAACGTATCACGGTCGCCTTACCTCGACTTCCTTTCTACGGTTATACCATTTACCTATACTATACTGATTTTTCTTTTTGTTTTGTTTTTTTTTCTTTCTTTTCCTTTCGCATTCTACTCTCCATCGATTTTGATTCCACGATTATAGGTAGAGACAGACGTTGTTTCGTGACGAGCCACCTCGTTGACTGTTATCCTGCTTTGATGGTTACCTTCATTTCGAGGAAGAAACATTTTCGTGAGAAGGAAATATTAACTAAAGGGATCGGCTTTGAAGTCGTTGTTTTTCCACGTCTAGGATGTCCCTTTGTTTCTTTGATGCGTTAGAGTTAAATAAACTTATTGTTAGATTTACATCAAAATCATCTTAACAAACGATCGTAATGACATCTCGCGACAAAATTGAAACAAAATGAAATTTTCTCTTTATATCGTTCTTACATATATTTTCATTCTTAGACATCAAAGGGTATAAGAGATTAAGAGGGAGAAGAAAAGACGTATTTAATATACATTTCGATGTATAAACAAAACGAATGATATTAGTTGATAGATAATTAGAAGGTGGGAAAAGTGTTCATCCAATATTTCATTAAATCGGTAAAAAAGAAGAAAAAAACAAAAAGAAACAATTTCGTAGCAACAAGAGCAACGGGTAACAGCTACGGTAGAACACCCTGCGTGTTCTATCTCGACAGGAGGATGCACAAGGCGCAACTCTAGCAGCAGCAGCAAACAGTTGTAAAGAATTTCTGGGAAGGACGGTACGCGGTTGGGTAGGCACTATCTACCCCAAGCAGGGTTGCCCCGCTAACTACCATTTATCGCGAGACCGCCGCTGCGTAATCAATTCCTCCACTACTCTCTCACGCCCGGAATTTCAAAACTTTTCGGTCCTTCCTTCTCTCCCTCTTTCTCCTACCATTTCGTTTCTCCTTCGTTGGCATTACCGGTCGGTAGTAGTGTGAGGTCCTCCTCTTATTCTCCCACCTATCACCACCCCTTCAAGGTCTCACTGACTGGCTTATATATCGGATTAAATTCGTGCTACTTCCGGCTAATTTCCAATTAATTATCTACCCGCAAGAACGTTGACGGGATTATCTCGAATAAACTTTTCCAGTTACGAAATAGTTTTGATGGCTCATTGACGATACATTCTACTGAGTAGCGAGTAGACAACACGTCTTTTTCTTGAAGTTAATATCGACCATGTCAATGGTTTGTCCGGTTGTATTCCTATTTTAAACTTTTTGACTATTGTCAACGATACTAGTTTCATGTAATAACCATAACCGCTAATAATAGTAGTACTCATATTTGCATATACGCATAGTTTGCTATAAATTTTAATAAAAAAACTTTTAATGTTAAAGTCATACTTTATAACTAAAATATTTCTTATGTAAAATGTACTACCTATATTTTTCAAAAGAACCGACGTTGTCAGCCGAGTCTGGATGAAATGCGTTTATCTTCTAACGTCTATTTATCTATCCTCCTGGAATTCTGTTTATCCTGTTGCGTCCGAGGAGACGGTAAAAGGAGAAACGTTCCAAATATTCATTCGCGTCCCATGATGCATAATTCCGTGTAGTCTTGGATGAGACGAGATATTACTGTGAGCTGAAATAGGCAGAGTCGTAAGCTCGAGTCTCCAACTACTAACAGACGAGACACGAAATGTGCCTGAGCTACGTTGCGAAATTTATTTCAAACCTCTATTTCTCTCTTTCTCTCTTTCTCTCTTTCTCTTTCTTTTTCTCTTTCTCTCTTTCTATTTCATATACTTTCTGTTCTGTTCTTCCTTTTTTCTTTCTACCCCATGCCCTTCTCGTTCCTTCAAAAGTATCTTCTTTAAGAGAGCATTTCCATTATATTAATTAATAAAAAGGTCCTTAAGGAATGACACGATTGTAAGCAATAAAATTGAAAAGTGGTCCCAAGGAAAACCATTGCCGAGCAATTTTATGCACTTAAGAAATATAAGTGGTTAGACAATCGTCATTACAAATTTTATCATTAGAATCATTATCTTTAATATATATATATATATATATATATATATATATATATATATTTATAATATCAACTAGAATATCAATATTAATATTGTAGTTTTTAACAGTTGGATAAAAATTCTTTTGTATTCATCGATTCGACTCACGTTTCTACTCTTCAACGATAATAAATGCAGGTGATTAATCAAATAACGGAAAAGACGTAATGAGCCGTCACGAAGGGTCACGCGCAGTTCACTCATTGGGGTTGGTGGTTCAAGTGCGGTCAAGAGTAGAGCTTAGCAGGTATCTCTTACTTTCTTTATTCCCTTTTTCCTAATCCGTGTTAATCTCCTACCTTCATTCATATTTATGAGCAATATATTTGATAGAAGATAGACCAAAATTTGATATACTATATATATATATATATATATATATATATATATATATATATTGTTGGAATATTATTCCTTGTATTTATATTAGTAATCCATTTGAAAAAGTTAAANTATATATATATATATATATATATATATATATATATATATATTGTTGGAATTGTTTCCATAGTGTATTTTCAAATTAATTTCACGCATATCTTAAACACACGATAGAATTAAATATCGATTGACCCAGTTCGAAGAAAAAAAAGTCATAAAATCTTTCAAAAGGTGTAGAAATTGAATAGGCTAGTAGAAACGTAGACCACATCGTTTACGATGCAAGAGGAGAAGAGAAAGGGTTAGGCGAGGATATGAGAGACTAGCCGGTTCAACGATACTGGTAGGGTGCCGTAGAAGAGAACGGAGGTATAGGATTGATTAATAGGGGGTACATCTGTTACCGGTGAACGAGGGGGTGGATGGCAATAGTCCGTAGGAGGGATGACTCGCAGTTAGCATTAATCACTGCAACACGCCGCGGCCTGACTGTCAGCTCCCATACAATGGCCAATGGCGCAAAACGAACTGATCTTTCCACCTGGCTGAAGAGAAAGAGAGAATAGAAGCTTCCGGGTAGCACATCGAAACGCGTCATCTTGTTGTCGTTTAAGTGTCTTTTAGAAATTTTTCAATCGATTTCGAATAGTCCAGCTTTGGAACAAAGATAAGACAAAGAAAATGCAAGCAATTGATTCGTATTTGATAAATGATTATAGTTCAAAGCTATCTTTCTGTTTTTTCTTTTTTACACTTGTACAACAGGAATTCGATTATTTCTTTTTAATGAAATGTTATTCGTTTTTTATTCTTTATAGGGTACGTCAGAAATTAATTGAACGCTTGTTATCATTGGTTGGTAATACAAATATGCACTTTTAGATTTCACATGACATGTACTAGAAATTGACAGATGTACAGTGTAATCCACAAACCGTAGCAGTAGCATTCAAAACCTTCCCGACATATTTCTCCCTTGTGACTGCAACGAACTGAGGGGTTCCACCCTGCTTAATCCTTTTCGAGGGACACTGATGTCACTTTGGGACCAATTTTATTCGATTAGCACTTATATACGTCGGATATATTAATTTCGATAGACAAGATAATGCACAAGATAAATTATCATGATCATGAATTATCCAGTCATTTAGCATTTAAAGGAATTATTATTTTTATGAATAGGAACTCCTAAATTTCATTTGTTATTCTTTCGTGTATAAAGAAAAATAATCACAAATCCTTTACTTTATAATAAATATCTTAATCAATATGTTTTGAATTTTAATTAGTCTAATTAGAAGAGACGTAATTGATCTAGTTTCCATCTCTCTATCTCTCGCATGTCTTCAATAATTCATTTTGAAACAGTCGTGACACGTTGTTTACGTCGTATACTTGGGACCATTTGGTGGATGCCGACTGTGTTTGTAAAGCTACACCGCTGATTTAGAACACTAAAGGGAAGGAGAAACTTGCTTCGGGGATTCACTCGCCTTTACGTCGACAAGACAAAATACTCTCGCGATTCTAGTCGGCAAGGTCCACGGGAGAGTGAAGCATACAATACATCGGGGACAGCTTTTGAGTCAAAACCATGCTGTACTTTGCACGAAACGTTTACGTCACTTCGAACGGGAGAGGAAAATTACAGTAATTAGTTGGGTATCCTCGGAACGAGAATTTTGAGTTGCCGTGGGCAACTACCGACTCATGGTAACTGGGGTAGATCCTTCGAGTGGGACACCACACGGTGGCCCATTATCGTCTACCGCGGATACCGGTGCGGACAGCTTTTGTCGCGCGTCATAAATCTCTTCGGGTCTTTCTAATGGTCCGCCTGCACGTACGACGCTCGTGAATCAAAGGTCCGTATAGTAGTGGGTAACGAATGTTCCATGCTCTTTTTTACTTTTTTTTTACTCCTAGATAAGGTGTACCTATCTCGTACTGAAACTAATTACAAATGTTTATTAAAATACTTTTATGGACTTTGGTTGAAAATTTAAAGATTAATGAATGTTCATATAAGTCTTTAAAATACTATTCTGAAGAAAAATCTTTACGGAAAATAATTATAATTTGTCAGATCACAAACGTGTAATAGTAAATTACATTCTATTTGATCACTTATAATTATAGTTAATTATTGACTATTATATTTAATGTATAATTAACGAGACGACGCCGTTCATTTTTGATTGTAGATAATTATCAAAGACACAAACCGAACATTATTACAAGTCAGTCAAGTTCTCCTTAGAGCAAGACCAACTTGTCACGCTCGTAAATGCTATTACGATCCAAAACAAGGTATTGAATAACAGGCTTTACTTACTCTCACGCTTCTCTCCATCACGCTTCATCTTTCGGCACCCATCATCATCATCAGCTCGTATCCTACAATTAGCGACTACCGACGTGCATCTGTCGACGCTTTTCTTTTCCATCAACCCGACTGTGTCTCTTCAAATTTTTTTCAACTTCTCTTACCGACTTAAAAAATTACTAAGAAATTCATAACATCGAAAGTACTAGGAGGGGAATCGTGTGACATTCAACAACTTCAGAAAGGTTTTACGACGCAGTGTGTCAACGAACGATTATAAAACCTGATCTTGAAAAAGAAAAAGATAGAAAGAGAAAGATGAAAAGAGAAGGAGGTCAGTGCTTCCTGAAGGACTGCATTTGCTTCTACCTCGTCATCGCTTCCTGTGTTTACACTGTACCGACCCAACATCTTTTATCTCCCTCTTTTCCTTCTCTCTTTTTCTCTTCTATAGGGTACTCAAACGTGGACACATTGCGCTGACAACGTGTCAGCAAGCTTCTGCTCCGTGTTTTCTGACGGAGGACACATGGTGTTCGTACGTCGTCTCAGACTAAACTCGTATTGTATCTTCTTCTCGCTCTCTCTCTCTCTCTCTCTTTCTCTGTGTTTCTTTCTCTTCTTTTTATTCTTCATCTATATTTCTATATTTCTCTTCTTCCTTTTGCTACGGTCAACCAACAGCACACCGTCGCTCATGTCTTCGTCTTTAGCGATCCGGGAATTTCGTAAAGCTTGCTGTTTAGGAAGAGTACTTCTTTGCTTCTCTCGTTTTCATAGAAACAGCAAAGCTGTCCTCTTTCGTTTCTCGTGATCTTCTTCAGTGTGTTAGTGTATCCCGCGACAGAGTTTACACAACGTCAAAGGAAATTTTTACGAGCCGTAGTAGCATCGTGCGAAAAATGTATACCAACTGGCTTCCTTACTCTTCTCGTTCCTTGAACTCACTTTTATACAATTTTTTCTTTTTTTTTTTTTTACCATCATATCAAATAAACCATTTGATCATAGCCGTACTATTAATGTTCGTTTTGAAAAGTGAACATTTTGTGATATCAATTTTTAGAATATGTTTTTTTTTAAATCTTTTATGTGGTTAAAGTAATTGTGTATAGAAATACATTGATTCGAATAGAAGGTTAGAATTCTTTTCACGTATTAACTACTCGAGAATCGATAGCAGGTTGAAACGCATTGGTGGTAACTGAGTTCGAAACGATGAAGTATTTCCCGCCAAAGGAAACGTGGGTGGATAGCCTGAAAGTGGTATAACCATACGCGATAGAGGCAATCGGAGAGCCTATTATATCGCTGTCACAAGGTAAAGAGGGTAGCGTTGTAAAACGATAATATTACACATAAACGCACCGCTTGTTATTTCTCCACCAGCTATAATATCGATTCGATGGGTGCTCTTATTCTAGAAAATATAACTATGCGACGTTTTACTCGGGAAATTACGGAAAGTAAAAGCTCGTTTTAATGCAAGATCGTAATAAAGTGGCAATCGCAAGCTTTTAACCCTCGGTTGTTCTATGGCTTACCTCGGCATTACCATTTCCTTTTAATCTCAGTTAAACATACCATTTGATAATTTTAGGATATTATGAATCAGGATTTGCAAATAGGTTAGAAAAAAACTAACGATTAACGATTGTTGTAATGTTACAACAATTTTGATCATGAAAGGTTTATTCGAAATGTTCGCGAAGATTCAGAAGAGTCAGGTTGAATGCTTACAGGTAAATCTGGTAGGTAACGGGCAAGCGATGAGCGAGGTTGGCTGAGGGATCAGAGGTCACGGGTCGTGGGATCAGGTCGTCGCCAGGTGGAGGTGCAGGTACACAGAAACCGAGGGTATTCTACGAAGGGCGCAAACGCGAGCGCCCTGCAGTTGAAACGGGAACTATTGCAAGTTAATATCGATCCGGTAATTCTCGCGGCTAGCTTTGCCTCTTTTCTCCAACGTTCCTTCCACCTTCAACCTGGCTCGTTCCAGCCGACCTATCTCCCCACTGTTAAGGCCTACCTTCCATTTTTTATTCCTTTACTTTCTTTTTTACCCTCTTATTTTCTTTTTCCTACCTCCTTCTACACCTTGTGGCGAGTTCTTCTGTTCTTTCTTTTTTCTTTCTTCCTTTTTTTTTTATCCTTATTTTTCTTTCTGTATTATCCATCCTCTATCTCTATTTGTCCTACTCACAAGTCCAAATACTTACTTCTTCACTTTTAAATAGTCAAGCACAACACTAGAGTCAGACGCAATCAATATTGTATCCTACTTATCTCCATGCAAGGGGTTGCTCCTCGCTTGTCTCTACCCCTTTCAATCGTCCCTCTGACCCGTCTTCGAAACCCTATTACCTTGCCACAACCAGCATGCACTTTAAACTGCAAACATAGATACTGGAAACGTGAATACTCGAAGGGGCTAGAGAAACCTTTCGGTCTTGTTCAGAGACTGGACAGGGTTCTCTCGATACCAGTTTGATGAAGACAAGGACGAATATTCGATTCGTTGATTCGATTTAGGATTCCATGTAACTGGTAATTTGAAACTAACGTCAAATACATTGTATTCCGAATGTTGTTTTTAACGATCGATACATATGATTTTTATTGTTGGTTTAAGGTATAAGAAAAGTTGTTGAAGATATTTACACAACTACAAATTACGTTTATATAATTTATTTTGAAAATTGCTTATTACCTTGATTGAACATTTATACGAATAAACGGGGAAAGTAAAACATCTGACAATAAAGTAAGGAATATAACGTAATCGTTGAGAAAAAGTAGAATAAAATTCGAAATATCCTTCAATCTCGTCTTCTTTCTTCTTAAGAAAAGAATTAACAATAGAAGAAACCCTTGGTTTGCTCCACAAAAGCAGAACTTTATTCAGCTAGCCGAAATAAAAGCTTCCGTGGTTGATCTCAAGCAAGTTCTTTTGGCTTTTGCGTGATTTTTGCCAAGGGTTCTCCAGTTCACTCGGGAATGACCGAGGTAAATTTTTAAAAAGGAGGTCGTTGCAAAGCGCTACGTGACCTGCTACGGGGTATTGATTGTTCTGCAGGTATAGAAACTTATAGGATTAGGGTAAAATGTAAGAACCAAGAAATTAACTATACCTGATCTACGTGTGTCAACGGTAAATATCTAAAAAGATTAGATATACGTCTATTAATAATTTTGAAAGGAACTTCATATAGATCACGGGAAACATAGTAAAAATTGTAACGTCCTTTGAAAAAAATCCAGAATGTTTGTAATGCTCGATGAAAAATGAGCCACGATCTTTTCTAACCCTTTGGTCATCAACATTTACACACGCTGTCGCCATTATCACGAATGACGATGCAAACGCACGTCATTTTATCTCCCAACAACCGTCCTGTGAAAGCGCGTGCGTGTGTACAGAAGAACGGAGAAAAAAAAAGTCCGCTCACGTATACCGTTCAGCGACACCGCACCACCGTTCAGAAGTTTATTTAGGCGTCGTCGGACCGACATGAAAATCCCGTCGACGCTTTTATTAGTGGTACGGAGGAAAGGGGTGCTACTGACCATTGGGGTAACAGGAGGAAAAAATGCCAAAACGTCTGGCGATTTAACAAGACATCTAAAATGAAGGCGTCACTGGCAAGTCTCGACGTATCTCCGATTTTCGTTCGTCCTTTTACTGTTTTAATTTATTTCTTTTTTTTTTTTTATTATTATTATTTGACATCGATAATTTYCTAGAAGGTAAACGCGTCGAATTTTATTCTAGGAAAAATACATTTAACGTACGGGATCATTGTCTATAGGAAAACGTTTTTGCAAAATTCCTATGCACTGATCGAACAAAAAAGAAATGGAAAAAGTAATCTACATATATAGTTTCATTTTGGAAGCATATTTCCTCGGTAGAAATTATTACCGGTACAATTGAAATATATTTATCTATCTGTCCATCTGTCCATCCATCTTTTACGTTACGCCATACAAAAGGATCAATACCAGCGGTGCATATGGAAGGGACTTAAACGATAAACCCCTTTTTGCCGTCGCATTTTAGCTCGTACAAACCGTGAATCGCACATGGCCGCGATACTTTGTCACTGACGTATTGCGAAAAAGCGCGGATGACACATGTCGCGATATGTTACTGAAACTCGAACACGTACATCAACGAAAGTCGAGGTATTAACGTAGGGTAAAAAAAATCCTGGTCCTTTTACTTGTAATCATCAGGTGAAACACAGAAAAAAAAAGTAAAGCCAAGATTCTTCCAGTGTTAAGTTTCCATTGAAAAGTGAAAAAAAAAAATTGATTCTATAGAAGATTGTTGTTAAACACTTATCAACGTCAGCGTTGAAATTTTCAAACGGTTTTAATCGATCGATATTAAGCAAGCTGTATAGCAAGCGATTGGATGAACGTCTATGTAGAATTACTTGGGGGTCGATGACATAGCCTTATTACTTACTAGAACATTCGTCTTTCCATTAAAAGTACTCTTTTTCCTGTCGACAACGCGTCGACGACGTCGCGAACGTGATCGAGCCCGAGTTCTTTTACCTTCTTACCCCTTTTTTTTGCTCTCTCTCGATTCTTTTCGAGCCTTATAAAACGGTCGCGTCGTGCACAGCAAAACGAAGGTTCCCTGCCCCTTGAAATATCGGAGCTGGATCGAGTTAAAAACAGAGAGAAAAAGAAAGAGAATAGGACAAACAAAAGAAAAAAGAAGTGAAAGCGCCATCTTGCGGAGAATAAGTTGGCAATCAAGATTTGCGAAAATGTAAATTGGATTGTTAAAATTAAAAAGTATGGCAGTTAAGGGAGAACGTTTATGAAGCTTAAGGTATTTGAAAATGGTAGAATAAAAATGTTATTTTGTAAGATATTGAGAAAGGGCGAGGGTTTCGTCATTTGCTACTGAGGCCCCCTTGAGTGTGCCTCTGCGTTATGATTCCATTGAAAGCTAGCGTGGTAGCGAGTGCTACAAGCGCGGAAGGAGTTAATCGACGATATTCGCTTGGGAAGTTTGCAACTTTCGCACCGCCTGTCACGAACTCTAAGTGTATGCGTGCTTGTTTTTCTTTGTATGTGTACCTATGTATACGAATGTGCGCAAGCGTGCAGCTTATATATACCTCGTAGAGAAGGGAAAAGTGTCACGAACTTCCCCATTATTTACGATAGAATTCCTGTTAAATAAACTCCTACCAGGCTGTTATGCCTTCGCAATAGCGGTGTTAATTGTTCGCCGCCCCGTATGTTCCTAACATTTTCAAAGCTCCACTTTGTTTTAAATATTGCCGGATACTTAATATATATATATATATTTCCTTACTTGCTATAAATGCCGATTTATAATATTCAAATCAAATATTACAATTAAAATTTTGCACCAGCTATTATTGTTTATTCGATTACGTGTTATTTCTATCCTGATTTTGGTAATAATAATATTGGAAAAAATATTCGCTTATTGTTGAAAAGAAGAAACAATAAAAAGCATCTCTCGATTTTCCACGGAGTATTTTCAAACGTTGAACAAATAGGTCCCACCGCGGGGATTGCGATGCACCTGCATTATTTGTCAGTTAACTCAAGAAACCTCGACTCTGGGGAAAAAAAACAGATAATCATTGGCAGATACGAGGCTGTGAAATGACGATGTAGATGGGGGGGGGGGAGAAAGAGGAAAAAACAACCTAAAAGAAAAGATAAAAATGAGAAAACAAAAATTTAACCAGCGGAAACCTTTTACATTGAACATAGTGCTGGTAGACAATCGGTCTCGAGATCGTAGCACGATATCGACTCGAAAGAACAAAGAGTGAGATGGAGAGGAAGAGGAATGAAGAGAAAGGGGTATGGAGAGTAAGAGAAAAGGAACTCTCGTTGGAGGTCGTCGATGGGAGGTTAAACATCGTCTCGTTGGTTTCCCCGATGGCACGACGCGACCCGTACAGAGCCACGTACATGCGTGTCGGGCAAGTTCGCGTACAAGCTTGCATACTTACCTAGCGGTATAGGTGGTAGGCTTGGGAGTAAACGAGAAGAAGAGGGAGGAAGAGAGAGAGAGAGAGAGAGAGAGAGAGAGTTTGCACCGAGAGGGAAGCAACATCAGCAGCACCAGCGCCGGGAGCACCGATGTTGCTGCTGCTGTTTGCAAAGCGGTGTATTATACTGTCAGCCATGTCGGGGATTAGCAAACGCAATACATCGGGCTTCGCGATCGTGCTGCGCATCTGTTCACCGATCCAGGCTCCATACACTATCACGTACGATTCCTCCCCTCCCTCTCCTACCCCGCCCTTCTGTTCACTACTCTCCGGTCTCTCTTCGTCTCTCTCTCTCTCTTTCTCTTTCTCCCTGTTTCTCTTCTTGTCTCCACCCCCTAGTGCTTCTCTCCGAAGGCACCTAACTCTGCACTATCGTATGCTCCGCCGACAGGAGATGCATTGCAATTGAAGCACGGTGCATGTAACTGCCAGCCTGCGATTCGAAATAATCGTAAGAACTGAAAGCGTCAGGACTAACGTCAGCATGTTTTTCTAACAGAGCAAGTCCTTTTTGCTGATGTTGTATCATCTAAGATATACATGTACTAGTGTAGTCTCATTGTTAGAACTGGACCGTGGAATTGTTATCTGTCAACAGGGATATGGTAATGTTTAGGTGTGAACAGTTACTGATGTAACCAAACGATGTTAAATGTATATTAACTGCAAACATAGATTAAGTTTTATGCTTTTAAAGCTACCGATCGCTTCTTTATTCAGATGGTACATGATCATAAGTCGTTTCTTTACTTTACACGTTGATGTACCTTACGCGTGTTTTGTTGAGCCAATGATTGTAGATAAGGTAAAACATTATAAGAACCGATTCTCACGACCGTTGAAAATGAAATGCGTACCATTCTAATAAATCACTCGACGTGCATTTGAAATAGGCCCTTCGGCGAATCGTCCACAGTTGGATGATCCCATAAAGTCTAAACAATACGAACGTACTTCTAAGAGAGAGCAAAGAAAAGTGAGAAGAAGAAAAGGCAAGGCATGCGTTGACACAAAAGCGGTGCACTCGAAGAACAAGATCGCGACGTGCGCACCCGGTGAGATCTACTCGAAAATTCGGTGAACCAAATCGAGAATTGCGATCACAAACGTACAAAGCTTTAGGAACAATATGCCATTCAGAGACAAACGTACAGAATCGAATTCTATATAACCTGTTTTTTCTTTTTATGTATATATATCTTTCTCTTTCTCTTCGGAAACCCTTGTTTGTAAATGCGTACGTTTGAGCACCTTATGTCCACCAAGTCTCAAAAAGGGACTGAATAGGAGACTTGAAAAGAAAGAGATTTTTCTTGAGTCTTTCGAAAGATCTTGAACCTGAACTGTCACCGGGTATATACCTAGCTTTGCTAACAACAAAGACAAGTGCAAAAAAAAAGAAATCTCTTACAGTTTAGATCAAATAAATTTTTTTAACAATTTTTTTTTTAAATTGAATGGCATAACCGATTACCTTCTTCTTTTTAGGTTCCTATTTCTTTTTTTGCGATAGGTTATGTTTGTTTAATAATTTGCCTATTATTCTATAAGAAAATAATTGAAAATTCGTAAAAAAATTACTTAACATTTATATTTTTTTTACTTTTAATTTTATATTTCTCTTTTCAAAAGATTTCTCAACGTTAATGTTGATTGTATTCGATGAAGATCGTTCTTTCAAGAAAGGGAAGATAAGGTTATTGTTTCTGGTAGAGATCAACGAAACGGTTCCGGGATGATAAAAAAGTCTAGACGTAAGATTGATTCTGACCAGAATTTACTTCCACGCGAGTAAACCATCCGATTGTGATAATATCGAAGCAAAGCAAACTGATCTCTTGGTTTTTCTTCCGCAATCGCGATCTTCCGCGAGCATTGTCCACGTATCAAAGGCGACACGAAGATAGCTCGTCTTTGGATTATCTTCGGATCGCTTGGTTTCTTTCGTGGAAAAAGAGTTTCCGTTCGAGCAATGTCAAAAGATACACCAAAGGAGAACGTCTTTCTTTCTAGAAAAGAATAAACCTTTAGTTCGGAGCATTTTAGTTAAAATTAGTCTAGAAGGGATAGAAGAGTAAAAGGGTTACATATAATTGGGGATAATTAATTATTGCCACGTCTGAATAGTTTTAATAGCCTAAAACGCGCAACGAAAAGGGTAAGGGATTATAATGAAGGAAAGTGAAAGGAGAAGCCTGGGAATGACACGGCTTTTATGAAGTCATCCTTTCGTTAGATCAATGGACCACGTGATGTGGTGTACAATCGAATTAACTGTTTTTTAGTACTTATTCTTTGCTAATATAACTGATAAAAGTGAAAACTTGTACATTATAAGATTGACTAAGTTATGTTATATATTTCTATTTGAAATTTATTTTTCTAAAAAGGGATAGAGGTTTAATAAATAGAAATTATATCTCTACATAATAAATTTTTGATTATCTAAATGAATATTTTGTGAGAGTATTTATTAAATATACACTATACGATTGATTGACTAACCCTGTCTCTAAATTTAAAATTCATTCATTAAAATATTATTCTCTACCTGATCGATAAATCGACAAACGTAGATATTTCCGTAACTGTTACTATTATCTCAGTTAAGGGAGACATGAAAAATTTACCCATTGTAGGCTTAATCCAAGCGCATAACTCTCAAGTTTATCTCCATAACACCTGGACCATCCGTTCAGAAGGGGGTCCATCCATAGAACAGCTCTGAGAACGTTAGCTTCTCTACCGGACAGTGGATTCAGGAAATTACGGAAGCAGGTGTGTACGCGGCTTAATAAACAAGGAGTGATTAATAGGTATCTCTCGGTCGTGCCTCATCGTCCCTCGAGGCGCAATGCACGTTGGACGCGGTGAACATCGCGGAGGACGAGGACGACCGCACATCCGCCAATGCTGACCCGCGAATAGGACCTCCCTGCTAACAACGCCCTGTTCAGGACTGCCCTCCTACCAAACACCGGAAATTACATTTCGACCTTGATACCGTAATAATGCGAATAGAGTCTGTGTTCGCGATAAGGGTTGTTAGATAGAGAAGGACCTAGAGAGGGGTAAAGAGAGAGAGAGAGAGAGAGAGAGAGAGAAAGAGAGAGAAAACGATAGGTTGACGATGATCACGATAAGAAATCCTACGTTTTGTTAGCGACGTTGGGTTATATTTTATCAGTAAAATAAGAAAGTTTTTCGCGTCTCCTTGTTTTTGATACCGATCAAAAGTCAATCTATCATTTCCAGTTCTTGACACTTTGTCGCAATTCCTCCGTCAAAGAACCACCCTGTCCAAAAGAATTATGACAAGACAGATATCTTTTTTAACCCTTTTTTTCTTCTTCTCCCGAACATATATCCTTCTTTTATGGGAGTGTAAAAGTAAAGTCTAGTTAACGTATCTATAGCCATTAGTAATGATTGAGACATCTTTACAGAAGTTGTTTAGATCGTTTACCCAATTTGTTTATTATTCAATCTTAATTGCATTTTATTTAACGATCTGATTTAATTTTGAGTTTTACGAGTATTGTTGTAAGCTATAATAATGTTTTCTGTTCGCGTTAGGTCTTTGAGGTGTTTTTAGTAGGGAAAAAACATGAAAAGAATGTAACAAAATTATTGTAATCATTCTCATAAGTTACTTTGTCATTCGCAGAGAATTGCGTTAGATTAAACATGACCATTCTGCGAAGTAATCTTAATTGCTGTTTCAGCTGATGAAAGTAATCCAATTTCTGGTTGGAAAATCCAACTTGGATGTTTTCCTCATCAACGTTAGTTTTACGACGAGCGAAATTTTAAATTGCTCTCGCGTGTACGTCTCTCAAATCAGTGTCCTCCATAACGCAAATTCGTATTAGATGAGCGAGAACTCGTTACTACTCGACTCACTCTCTTTCTCTCTCTCTCTCTCTCTCTCTTCAAACACAGTTCGTTCTCGTAACGTAGACTTTCAAGTGCTTCTTCTTTTCGATATTTGTTCGTTTATCATTAAAAAGTTTTAATGCACACACGCTCACACACATATATATATATATATTTATATATTTTCTTTTTAGGAAAATTCTAATGAGACACGCGAAAGTAGAACTCATTATTTTACAATATCTACCGATAAAATGGGACATACTCGTTTCTGTGTTCATCAAATTAGACTTCCGTGGAATAGTTTATACCAATCAAAAAAAAAAAAAAAAAAGGAAAACATGAGATAACAAGAATAAAAGTTACTAATCAACGTCGAATGAATACGAAACATGACTAATCATTAAATCGTACAAAATTATCTTCCAAAAAAAAGATTTAAGTTCTTTTTTTGTTTGTTTCGTGAACAGAATCGTCATATAAAATGGATCTGTACTTTAAAAAGACATCGATGAAAGTAGGTACTTCTATGGGCTCGCAAAAGGGGTTGTTGAGTAGTAGAACATTTTGGGCCATTCGTACAACAGCGATCATCCGAGACCCTACCTACCGATTCCTATTCCATTCCTTTTGAAATGGAAAACGAGATAGCGCGAGTAGGTAGGGAGTAAGTCAGAGAAGAGAAGGCAACGTAGTTCATCGAAAGACTCGATTCAGTCAGCTGTAAATATGTCGTAACATACAGGAACATTCAAGGGGGTCGGTCCCGTCGTCGTCGTCCTCGTCCTCGTCCTCGTGCTCATCGTCATCATCAACGACGACTACGACTACGACTACGAATTCGAATTCACGTCGATCGAACTTGTCCTTGTGCCATTAGCAGATTGTATCGCTCATCCTCTGACTCTTTCTCTATCCCTCTCTCTCTCTCTCTCTCTCTCTTTATCTTTCTCTTTCTCTCTCTCTCTTTCTCAATTTCCCTCATCTTTCTCTCATTCTCTCTCAGATCTTAATTAATTTCCAAGTTCCACTGACCCGCCAACCACTTCACCAATTACGGAAATGTGCTCGACGACGCGATGCGCATTTGTGTAGGTACTGCAAATCACAGAAGTGGCTACGATTATTAATGGGCATCTCTTGTCGCGAGAAAGGAATGGGGGTTGGGATTGGGCTTAGGGTGGGGTTAGAAGAAACGAAAGAAAAAAAAATAAAAAAATAAAAAAAGAGGATACCGAAAAGAACGAGGAGAGTTGGATATGGAGTAGGGGGGATGAGTTCGAACCATTAAAAATGCTGACAAAAGGCTTCGTTATGACGCTAGAAATATAACGAAGTTCCATCATTGGAGAATTTTTCGTTCGCCGAACGAAAAGTTCTCTTGTCTGGGCAATACTGAATACATATACTTCCAAATTCATATGCTCACGGGTATTCCATTGTCCTGATAGACCGCTAGGTATAATGCAAAAATATATTGCCATGCGCGATCGTAAAAAAAGGGTATTTTTTAAGGGGAACTGGGAGGAGGGAGTGTTGGAGGGATTATAAATCATTCAGGAGACGTAGTCCCGTTGGTATTTTACCAGACGTAATTACATTCATTTATGGTTACAGACCATTCTGTTGAATATGTGAGCTCGTTATTAGGTAGGATTATATCGGACAGATAACACGCAGGACTGAAATATCCATTGCGTGCTTATCTTCTCGCTTATCCTATTCTTTTTCAGCTTTAATACTTGCATTCCCAACTTACTTATTTATCAATATTTTCTAAACATTTTCATTTTTTCTTTTATATAATCTTAATTATATATATATATATATATATAATTTAAAGTCTATCCAATAGATATTAACAATAAGCAAATAGATAAAATAGAATTGTATTCTGATTGTTATATTATCGGTTAGTTTTTTTCCTCGTATATAATATTATTTATAAACAAATAGTTTGGGTGGAAGAGCCATATTTTTCGATTAAAACCGATTCGTCCAGTCATCCCGCGAAATAATCCTTTACAACGAGGAATAAATGCGAACGAGTTTTGCCGAAAGGTTGAAAAAAAAAACAAAAACAAAAACAAAAAAAGAAATAAAAAAGAAAAAAACCACGGCAGGGGGTTGGGGGAAAGACCGCAAAAAGCCCGAACGACTCGACCAGAAATCTCATGGCTCGAGCGCGATTTATAACACGCGTTGTAACGACGTAGTTCGATCTACAGAAGGGAGAAAGAGAGAGAGAGAGAGAGTAGGTTCAAAAATCTCGCAAATCGATTACCAGTGAGCAGGAGAAACGGCGATATCACATTCCCGTCATAAATCACCGTCGAATACGAGGTAATCGAGCGCGTTACGTCGAGTGCACTGAGGGCAAGAGCCTAGCGGGCCAATAGCAACCGATATTAATTCCTTTGGCGTGCCGAGAAAAAGGTGGTAAGAATCGAAGGAACAGCAACCTGAGAGAGTGGTTCTTTTTTTCAAGAGCCTCCGCGAGCCGCGAAAAGTGCCACGTGCATTTTTTTTTTTTTAAACGAATAGGGTGAGAACTCGACAACAAAAAATATCCTAAAGTCATTCCGTACAAATTCATTTTTTCTTTCACCTTTCCCTATCGACGATGATTGAAGAATGGAAGGAAGGAAGGAAGGAATTTTTGTTCTTTTTTTCGTTCCAATGGACAATTCCCCTAAACGTATTTGTTTCTTTTATAATTACTTGATGAGGAATCAACGATCGTTAATTTTTACGCATTTTATGACTCCAATTAGTACGGAATGTGGTGCATCGTTCAATCAACTATGCATTGCTGATGCATGAAACACGATGCGGTTGTGATCAACGTTGAATAGCTCGACCATTTGTCGCTGTAAAAAAGGATAGTGTTTCCATTAAATGAAATTTGATATTATTAAACTAATTGACGTCTACTCAGCGTTACGTTTTTATTATTACGTTTATATTAAAAGAAAATATGAAAATTGTTTTTTTTTTTTTTTTTACATAATATATGTGGAATATCGTTATTACTATTTTATCGTATTACTTCTAAATTGTTCTATACTACTTGAAACTTTCTACAATTCTTCCTAGATCTCTTTTTACTTCGTTGGTTCGTGCTAAATGCATCTTGTTTTCAACTGAGCTCCCTTTAGAAAGTGGTAGCAACGGTAGACTTGGTGCACCCTCGATGAGAAATTCCATTCACGAACGGACCCTTTTTTCTCCTACCATCCCGATCAAAAATAAAAGTTCGCCTTTACGGTTTTTCTTCTCCTCTTTCACGATTATCGACTACTCACTTTACCTTCGCGTTTTCTTTTCCCCCCTTTGCAAAAGAACTAGAAGTAGAAGAAAATTTTGTCACACTCCATAAAGAAACTATTATACATTATCAAAGACTAATTGAGTAAACAAAAAAATATATATCGCAGTTGGTTACACGTGCAATAATAAATTAAATAACGTTAAGGTATCAACGATAAATTCAATTGCAATTAATTATATCTATTTATTTTGCCATTTCTTCATACCAGTTCAAATGACAAATTTATCAAAGAATTAAATAACATTCTTGGAAGTAACTATAATACTTCAAAAGGACATATTCTTTGGCAAGGAATAAAGAGATAGGAAAAGGAAAAAACACCTTTCGTGCCAAGCACAACACGTACATGCCTCGTACTAGGAAGTTTTCGTGATCCAACATTTGGAATACTGCAATTGCTACGGTTACGAACTGGTATACATCGAAGAGAAATACTTTCATCCCAATTTCGTGTCAGCGAGTACCGTAGGACGATTCGAGCCAAGGTATAAAGGATGGCCGTGGACACTTGGAAATGGTCCAAGTTGAACAGGGTCGTCGTCGTAGTCGTCGTTGTCGTTGTGTGCCACTGCCATCGGGCAATGGGCCGTGCTAATCGCTCTACTCTGAGCTCCTTTGTGACCTCTCTCTGTTCCCCCAACGGCATCACCCTATCTTCACTTCGAACCAATTCCCTCCTCTCACTCTGTAAGCTTCCCTCTCGATCGGGCACGATCGTCTCTCGAGGTTTCTCGCGTGAAATTATATCGTGACGTTTCTCCCCGTGGAGGATGATATTTTATTGCTTTCTTTTTTTTCTTTTCTTATTTCTTTTATTTTTTATATTTTACCTTTATAAGGTAGTTTTTAAAAATGTCACACACGGGTATCGAAAAAAAAACATTACGGTAAGTGATACGATATAAAGAGGACAATTCTTGACGTATCAGGTTTATTGCTGAGAAACTAGAGGGAGGGAGAGAGGGGTTATCTTGAATTGTTTATTTTTCCACGTTGGGGCTGATAGCAGCATCGATATGACGTTATTGACTTCGAATGTTATATCGAAAGAACAGTATATCCCGTTATTAAATATTCATCCTGGCAAAGTTCAAACATTCGAATTTATGACTGGTTTTCTTAGCCGATCCCAAGAGTCTGTAGGTATTATTCCACAATTTATTTCTTCCAAGACTCCAGTCAGTTGAATTTCATAAACCGCTTGGAAAACCACTGTGGGACACGCCTCTTTCTTTCTTCCAACGCAAAACTTCGGCGTAAACTTTTGCGAATGATAATGGCTGTGGTTGGTTGCGTGGTGGAGGTGGTGGTGGTGGTGGTGGTGGGGATAAGGAAGGTGAGTGAGTTTATACGAGAACATTTCGATCGTCGATCAGCCGTCTCGGTTAGATTCTCAAAGAGATTTATACTATCCGGCCAACCCCTTCGTTTTGTTCGCCAATGAAATCACCAGACGTATTTGGCGGCTCGAGAAATTTGCACCATCTTCGTCTCGTTCACTTTAGGAAATCTCTTATAGCAGCCATCCACCCTATTTCGAGAGATAGCCAAGGAAGAAGGATCTAATCTTGGTTTTGCTGCTTTCCCGGGGATAATTGTCGCTTTGACTCTTCGAAGGAGTTTCTCTTCCATGGTGATCCTCGATAATGCAAGATTCTCAAGCAGCTGAGAAAGGAAGCAAAGGGAAGAAGAAGAGGGTCTTTAAGATCCCAGGTTACGGGCGGGGTGTCGTCTATGACGATAAAATCGCTATAGGATAAATCGAATAGTACGTTTAGCTCGATAGATCTTACAAAAAGTTTCTTTGATCTTCCGAAAGGTTGATTTACCTAACACCTTACCTCTCGCTACGGTCAATAATTTATTTCAATTTTTACCGTCAAACGGTTAACAATAACTTCAGCATTCTATCTTAGTTGTAACATAAAAAGATTTAACAAATTCACCTAACATCTTACTTCCTGCTATGGTCAATAAATTATTTCAATCTTTACCGTCAAACGTTTGACAATAGCATCAACATCCTGTCTTTGTTGTGACATAAAAGAATTGAACAAATTGTTGCACATATTATTTTTATTTGTTATTTCTTATAGAAATTAATTATATGTATTTCAAATAATACATATATTTCGGTATCTCCAACTATTTCCCAATATAGTTTTAGAAAACAACAAAGGCACACATCGATCTGTCCAAGTCGTTTCGTCGCTCGAGCTTGAAGATTAGTGTCGTTTTAGGTTTGAGTGCCAACAACGACGAAGCTCGATCCGTCCCCCTTCGAACTACGACGACGATGAGGACTAGGACGACGACAACTACGACGACGCTTCTATTGTGTCGACTCGAGGGAAGACAGTGGTGGCTTTGATTACGACATTGTGCGAAGGAGAGGCCCAGACGCGTCGTGACTTTACCGCCTTAAGCCGCGTTCACAATACATGACTATACCACCGATATATATATATATATGATACAATATAAAAGTTAACGTTATAATGATGCATAAAAGTTGTCAGTGATGACCGTCATACTATAATATTATAATTAATAATAATATTTGATAACAATATTAAAATTGTAAAATATTTAATCAGTTGTTATTCTGATATAAAGATAATCGTAATAGAAAAATATAAAGTATCATTAAAAAAGGGAGGACATTATAAGTAGAAGAAACGCGAGTAGGGAAAATAAAAAGAAAGTAGGAAAAATAAAATGAAAATTGTCGTAGAAAGTAAGAGTTAGTGACGAAGGGAATGGGGGATGAGGTTGTACGGAGTGTTAGAGGTGGAGAATGAAATGGTCCCGTGGGGCGTCCAGGATAATAGACGTGTACTACGGCGTGCCGCAGGACGTGTCCATAGTGTGTTCCACGTCGTACAATGCACACGGTTATACGAATACCGTCACTACATGTATTATGTACCTACATGCATATCCATGTATTGGCATGTGGTATTGTAGGCAGGAGGGGGAGGGAGTTTAGAGGATAAACGCAGTTTCGCGTACGCGTTAGCAATGACGCAAAGTGCCCTCCCACATAAATACCCACCGATACTACTATAGGTACTGCTACCATCCACACCTATGTATACACCAATAAAGGAAAGCGTGCCTCTCCCAAAGGGATTCTATCCCCTCCATCGCATAATTAGTGGGCTCCTTGTTGAGAGGTAGGTTGAACCTTAATTATATCCCTTAAAATATCGGAGTTAAATTGAAAAGTCGTCCCCTTAATTATATTTCGTATAACCGGTATTATCAGCCAAAGAATATTTCTTTATGTCCCTTTTTTTTTTCTTTTTCTTTTTGTTTTTCCTTCTTCTCTTCTTTCTTCCTTCGTTCGTTCGAACTTTTAATATCGATCTCGCGGAAACCCTTAATTATTCTAGTCGGAAAGAATACTTTAAAAGGGGGCTAACCAACCACCTTTAACAATTTTTCTATCTTCCTTCGTCGACGAATCGAATCCCTACGGTATTTCTTCCTTTTTTTCTTTTCTTTCTTTCTTGCCTTTTTTCTTTTTTCGGCTAAAATGAATACACAGATAGTAAAGCCGATCGTGAATCATAAGCTTCCGGGTTAACGAGCCGTGTATTTAAGAAGTCTCTTTCAAGATTATGAATTTGGCGAAGTCTTTGTCTTTAGGGAAAGAGACAGTTCCTTTCTTATTTTTTAAGAAGCACGATTTAAATAGGTGCTTACCTCGGTAAAGAAGGAACGAAACAATTCCTCTTCCTTTTTTTTTTTTATTTATTTCTTTATTTCTACTCTCTGGATCATGGAAAACATTTAGTGCTTTAAACGTTAAAAAGTATTGTTGCTTAATTTTCTGAATCATTTTTGTCTCTTTGACCTTTTTATATTTTACGAGAGTATGCTGATGTTCCTTTAAAAAGCGATTCTTGTAAATAAAAAAAAGGAGAAGTAGTAAAAAAATGAAGAATTCCGTTTTGGCGATGTCGTAGAAGTTTGAACAAGTTTAACAAGATGGAATCTTGTTAAAAGTCTACGATAAGTTCTCTTGGGGCTTTCGGAAAAAAACAACGTCTTGCCACCGAAGACCGTAATAAGTGATTAATCCTGACTCCACAGCGTGTACTGCTCCTCTCCTAGAGTTTCTAGAAAATTTTATAAAATCGAAGATTATAAAGTGCAGAAAAAAAAGGTGGGGGACTTGGTGGTTTACTTCGAACGTTCCTGCCACCTCAGGATATTCATGCTAAACTTTCACTGGTTATCGTATGAATATATTTCTTCTACTTTAATGCTACTTAATTTTCACTTTTCCAAAGGATCAATATGATCGAAAAATGAAATAATATCAATTCAATATTTAAATTTATCAATAATTTCAATTATTTCAACAGTACGCATTGCATTCTTTCAATTTGATTCATATCATTTGTATACAATCATTTGATTACAAAATAATTATTTTAATTTTACGTCTATGACAATATTTTTTCCTTCAAGCCATGAGAAATCTTTAGCTTTGATTTCTCCAGCAATATGACCTTGGGATTCAAGCATCAGCCGAGGAACACTCCATCATAATCGCTTATCACGGCTGGAATTTTCTCGATATCCGGAAGAATGAAAAAGAGGAGAATTGTAAGGAAGAGAAAAAGGGGAAAAATAGAAAAGGAAATAGAGAGAAAAAGAGAAAGAGAGAAAGAAAGAAGGAGATGGAAAAAAGAAAAAAGGACTTTCCGCCTTTTTCACCTTTTTACTTCCACCACTAACAGTTCTTGTATTTCCGTCCCACTGTAAGCGCTTCTGCTATTACGCTAAGGTATACTTGGGTTTAAAGAGAGTCCCGTCTGCGGGAATTAGTATGCTCGAAAGAAAGGGGGGCTCAGGTGCGTTAGAGGCCGACTAACTCCCTGCCAGCACCACCCACCCCCTCTTTTGTCTACATCTACCTATTTTAAATTTGATCCTGCTTTTGGATCGTATCTTCTTCATTTTATATTTCTATAGATGGGAGAAAAAAAAGAGAAGACAAGAAATATATATATCCTTTTTCTTTTTATTTTTCAATATACGTACCTAATAAGGAGAGTAGAGGTTATGCCATATCCCGAAGAACTTTATTTTTTTATATTTTTTTTTATATTCGATATTGTCATTTTTATTTCCTCTTTTGCTCGAATGTTTATTGAGGTTTTACAGTGTTCGGTTACGTTTCTCGTGTAACGTAAGACGTGGAATATAGACTCCATCTGAATATGTCATGTTCTCTTAGATACCTTTGATACGTAGAACGAAATGGAATTCGCCGGTGACACGATGCTACCTTATTTCTTCGTATCTTTGTGGTTCCCAGTAAAAAAAAAAAAGTTGACTCCATATTTATTCATGACTCGTTGTATCTGATTAGACTAATCAGTTACAGTTATAGTTTAGTTAATTAGACATCATACTACGTTACTTACGTTTTATTGACATATAATACATAACATATTACGCAGTAAGCAAGTTGTCAATTTGAAGAAATGAGACGAGTTGCTTATAGTAACTAAAATATGTATGGTAACTAAACACCTTTCTGCGTGCAGGAAATGTACGAACGCGTTCCGTTGAACTCTGGAATCTTCCTTATCGTGATTTTCTGCTTAATTTCACACCTTTTTTAAATCTAGTTTGCGAATTTTTCATATTGTTAAACCAATATATGAAAAATAAAGCTTTGACAAGCCGACAACGATATTCCTTCGTGGAGATATCTTAACGTCTTTGGTAGAGGCGAATATCCATCGGATACTTTATCTGATCGTCGGAAGTCTTCTACCAACCACCCCCCACTTTTTCCTCCATAAGAGAGAAAGTAGCAGGTAGTAAGAACGTAGGCGTGACGCGAATACTCTCATAGCCATCAAGAACGCGAGCCTGTTTAACGTAGAAGCTTATGCCTTATCCACATTACCCAAAATTGTTAGCGAATAGTTTATAAGTTATTCGTGGATGCTCTAATTAAGAAGTTAGCGAATATTTCGCGAACATGATACAGCAGGCGGTTGCTAAATTATTCGCTATCTCATCGCTGTTACCTCTTTTTTCATACATATTTTTTTTTTTTTATCGGCATTAGTTTTTTAAGTTATTCAGAAAATATTAGATGATTAAATAAAAACAAAACTAATAATTTATTTCTTTATGTTATTAATTACAATTAAATTTACGTACGTAATAATATTGTTGAACATTAATCGTGACGATTTGTTTGAAATATTCGTTTGGTATTATTATAGACAAAAATTTCGTTGGTGAATATCAGTGTGAACAGAACATAAGGTTCGACGAGTTAACATAACAGGTAGCAGGTGTCACGTTGTCGTTCCACACCATTCTTCCGCGATCTCGAGAAAGAGATACGCATGCTAGAGAAACTCAAGGGACATTCTGTCGTCGCTTAGCGCCAGGTAGACGAGAGTAAAGAGCTGTTTTTTCTTTTTCTTTTTCTTTTTTTTTACTTTTGTTCTCTTTCGTCGAAGATCGAAGAAAACGATCGTCGGACCAACGTAATCCGGATAGCTAGGTAGTAGCCTAAAGGGAACTATCATCGACTATTTCATTTTATCGTGATAGGATCTATCAAGGTGATTCGATATTTTCGAAGAAATAAGAGGATCTGTATTTCCGACGCTATTCAAAATCGTTGATATATAAAGATAGATAATTTTTCTTACTGAAGTTAAGATCCTCAAATGTTGACATTTGAATTAGTTAAATGGGTCTTTTATCAAAAGATATTCACCCGATTCTCTTGAAAGAAAAGAAAACGTGACGAGACGTGGTTGTAGGTTTAAATTGAGAAAGGGAGAGTTAAGGGAGACCGAAAGGGATGAGGAGAGGGGGGGGGGAGATGGGAAGAAGAAAGTGGCCGGCACGGACGATAAAATTATCGTCCGAAAGGGTCTCTCTCGCGTAAGGATAAAGAGACGAAGGAGACCGCGATGGGAGCACTCGCGAGGCATCAAAGCGCTATAATTGGACGTCAGGTTCTGAGGGGGTCTATATTTAGGAGAACGCCCGCAAAACCGTATGGGAGGCCGTGTGCTGTGAAGGTACCCACCACCTCGGTGGTAAGGCCTATGGGCGCAAAGGGCAGACCTCTTAACGTCACGAGAGCCACGAATTATTGCGCCATTCCGGTCACTTAGGGTGCGACTGGCCCTTATTACCACTCTACCTCATTCTCTTTCCTTCTCCTTCTCTTCATCTTCATCTTCTTCTTCTTCTTCTTCGTCTTCTTCTTCTTTTTCTTCTTCTTCTTCTGCTATTGCTTCCTCTTCTATGTTGAGTCTTGAAAATCGAAGAAGAGAAACTGGCTTGTATCGTATCATTGATAGAAAATTTATCTACTACTCATCGAACAATAACAATTTTTTTCTTCCTCTTGAGATGCGAAACGGAAACATTACATATATATAATTCTTTAAGAGAAAATCGTCTCTAGTATAAAAAGAAGATCATACAAAGTAGATAGAATTTGTCGATCATTGAAATCAGATTTTTCTTCACTTCACCATTGAACGATCGTGCTGACTGTTGTGGGAACTATTTTGAAAGAAAACGGCTGAACTGTTCGAAGTAAAAAAGAGAGAAAGAGAGAGAGAGAGAGAGACAGATAGAGATAGAAAGAGAACAGAGTACTCCTAGCAAAAGTAGATGCATATTTTCTCTCTTTTCCCCATATAACCAGACGAGTTCTCGTAAGCCCAACAAAATATAACCCGGTATCCTTCTTCTTTCTTCTTCAGACAACCACGGTATTTTAAAAGCAGATCAGAACGCGAAATTTCCCTTTCTTCTCTCTTTCCCCTTAACCACGACCAACATTACAACCATCTCTTTTTCTTTTTCTTCTTCGTCGTGGTGGTGCGATGCCTCTTAACGAGATTTTTCGTGTATCGTTTTCCGCATGAAAGTACGAATCTCCCCCTCTCCCCCATCTTTCTGAGGAATTCGTCGCGACAAGCTTGTATGTGAGTGTGTCTTTTTCTCTCTTTCTCTCTCTTTCTTTCTTTTTCGGGATCTACAGGATCCATTGAAAAAGTCTCTCTCGGCCTACCGCAGACACCGTATTTTTCCTCATTAGCGATATTGTTCAGCATCCCACATCTTTCGTTTGTCCCCGGTAATACTCGAGGATGCAACACACGACGAGACTTAAAATTCTTTGTGATCAGCTATTTTTTAAACACTCTGCCAGCCTTTCTCTGTACTTCGACCTGCCGACGTAACCCTTAACTCTCTCTCTCTCTCTCTCTTTCTTTCTCACTCTTTTCAAGTACTCATCGACCGTGTAATCCCATTGATAATAATCAAAGAAACGGGATCTATCGTCGCGAGTACTATAGTCATCTTTAATCTTTTTGCAGACTAATTTAATAAATACCAATAAGCTTATTTTTTTTTTTTTTTTTTATAATTTAATACTTTGAAATACTTTAATGGTGTCGAATTGAATTATTTTTTATTTAAATAGATCGAACAAATAGTCTGTTGGGAAGAATCAACAATATTGGAAAAAGTAAAGTGCGAGAAATATAAACAACGTAATGTAAGAATGAAATCAATAGGGATAAAAAACAAGTAGAGAAAGGGAAAAAGGAAAGAGAGAAAGAGAGAGAGAGAGAGAGAGAGAGAAAAACAAAAAGAGAAAAAGTTCGGAAAAACGATGAAGAAGTCTTTTCTATATTTTTTTTCTTTCTTGTAATAATGTACACTCGCACACCTGAACCTCGTAACTCTCAGCGAAACGCCGAGTCCTTTTACCTCGTTCCAACCCCCCGTAAAATCTTTTTCCTTCCTTCCCAACTACCGCTCCTCTTCCCTTCACCACCACCATTTCTTCGCGAGTCCACTTCTGTCGCTCTGCTACCTTTTCCCTTCCACTTTTCTTCCTTTCTACTATTTTTATTCCCTTCCTCTCTCTCTCTCTCTCTCTCTCTCTCTGTATTTCTCTACTACCTTTTTTCTCTCTTTTTGTCTTTAACTCCTTTCCTCCCCAAGTATGCGTGGCTGCTTTTTTCCAGCGAGATTCTAAATCCACGAGTACGAATCCGCGGTAAGCACTGCATCACGACGAACGCGGAAAATAAACGTCGTTCTTACTGCTACTCTCTCTTTTGCTCTGTAACTCATTTTTTTTTTTGTTCTTTTTCTCTCTCAATCTTTCTCCCTACGCTTTTCGCCTTCTTCGCGGTGAGACTAGAGAGGGTGGAAAAACAATTTCGTTCACAGTCGAATCGCGTAAACTCGCGGATGAACGTTACCCCCCACTCGCACACGCTCTTGCTTTTTTCCAAAGAGTTCTCTGCTCGCAAGAGAGGTTAACAGAAAAAAAATAAAAGAAAATAAAAAGAATGAAAAGAAAAAAATAGAAAAAGTAAAAGTATGTAGAAGTAATAGAAGAAAAAGAAGAAGAAGAATGCTTTTTTCGTTCTTCGCGTTTGATTATTATCCTGGGTGGTCATGTTTCTTCTATAGAGGGTGGATGGGGGGGGGTGAATAAAATAAAATAAAAAGAGAGAAAGTCCCCTCCTTTTCTCCCTTCCTCCCCAAATAAAAGGGCTAAGAAAAACTGAGAGTTTGCACGGTAGGGACGATGATGCGGCACGAACACGTGCTCGCGCATTTTTTTGCAGAAATCTGTCATGGACCGGACGAAATTTATCAACGCCTTAGCAAGAGAAAGAAAGAAATAAATAAAGAAAGTGAGAAGGAATGAGAGGGTGATTGAACGTGCCGAGTTCTTCGAGTTTTTCGGTATCTCGAGCATTTTAATTGTCGACCGGTTGAGACCAATTGAAAGAAGTTCCTTGTTGTGAACTATGTGCGACGTATCGCAAATAATAGGATTGAATCATTTTAAATTAGATATGCCGCCACAAGTTTGCCACAAATTCTAATCCCATGTTAGTACTTTACTTTTTTTCTATATAAGCGTATTGTAATAAAAAGAAACCGAATGATAAATTTGTAGAAAAAGCTTGGATAACATGAGAATGGTAGAGAAATTCTTGGAGGGGGGGCTCATTCGACATGGTTTGAAAGTCAATAATGATGGTGGCGATGGTGGTGGTGGTCGAGGATGAAACTAATTCTTTCTTTTCCCAGAATAATATAAAGCATGATTCATCCTCGTAAAATCGCTTCTTATGAAGCGTCCAACGGATCACCAATAATTGTACAGGGTGTGACGATTAAAGGAAACCACGAGGCAGGAAATTTTCATTGCCAATATTCGTGCAAGTTGTAATACATAGGAGCACTTTCGTGCGTCCAATGTTACCCTCCCCCCTCCTCCTCCTCTTCTTCTACTACCTCTTCTTTCCACTTGTTCTCCTCCTCCTCTTCTCCACAAGCCTTATTCTATTTGACTCACTCGCTCTTCTCTTCTCTTCTCTTCTCTTCTCTTCTCTTCTCTTCTCTTCTCTTCTCTTCTCGGGTTGGGACACGTCGGCATTTCCGATTGTTCTTCCTCGGTATGCGAGCACGAGGTACGCGCGTGTTACTAGCAGGCGTGCCCTCGACAATGCCATTGTAGCTGCCGGCTGGCATAATAGTGGCAGCATTATAAATGAAACGTCTGCAACTAATTTGGAACAAGCCGTAGCGGTCGGGGTTACCCAGATCTTAACGCTTTTCTACCCGTCTCTTCCTCACTCATCTATACTCCACTACGAATTTAATATTTTAACTGGGTATATCGAACGAATCCCAAGAACGTCTATTGGTCTACGAACAAATTTACGTAATCGAATGTTAGAACAAACCGAAAAGACCTAACTTTCATGAAACATGTCATTGTTCTTACTTTACGAATTTTCATAATTAACCATGTTAATACGATATTCATTTAACGATAGAATAGATAAGACCTTTACGTACATTTATAAATATTTAACTATGAAAATTATTTTAACTAATCGATTTTAATTTGTTCATTAATTTTTTAAACGTTTAGAAAAAATAGAAATCCAACGAAACGACTGTTCTTCGTTTATCATAATAATAAATAAGCATCGGATGTTTGTGCAGTCGCACAAGGATTTCCGTTTCGTGTTTCGCGCGCCTCAAAAAGCACGGCACGTGATAGTGACATCAGAACGCAGGCGCGAATATAGGAACGACGATTTGTGTGCGCGTACGACGCGTTCTCTAACGTACGTTAACCATACGTACCGTACGATCAGGAAGAAACGCACGAGTGACTTCCGTTCTTTGTTCATGTTGACGCCTCCGCGACAACAACGTTTTATCTTTTCTCTCAAGCAATTTTCCGTCTCTTCTTCTTCTTCTTCTTCTTCTTCTTCTTCTTATCCGGTATATTTCCATGATAAACTTGACGATAACTATCTGGATATTGCCAAGGTTCAACGAAGTAACGAAGTTTCGCGAACTATGTTTTATTCCACTTGACGATTTTCCCCGTAGAAATCTGAAACTATAATCAAAGTTTAACTCTCTGAGGGGTTACGACCTTTGACCCGTGACAAGGTAGAGTCAGAGAGAGAGAGAGAGAGAGAGAGAGAGAGAAACAGAGAGAGAGAGAGAGAGAGATGGTCGTCTTTGGAGACTCCCGTAGTCTAGGATAGATAATGCGGGCATACATATTGCATCGTCTTCCACGGTACGCTACCGAGCTCGTTGCATCTTTCGTTCTTCGAGAGACGACCTCTCACGAAGAGAGGTCTTCTTACTTACTACAACATTCCTCTTTGTTCATTCTCATACTCTCCATCTCTCTTATTATCTATCGTTTAATCTCTACTCGTTTTCTCTTTCCTTTTCTGATCTTCTCTTCTCTTACACGAAAATTATTCGATTCCAGGTATATATATGTATATATATGTATACTGTATACTATACTAATATGTTAATCAAATGGTTGTCTGGATAGTCTAATAGTCAACAAGATCACGAGAATTCATAGGATTACTGCAATGAACCGAAAAACTTCCAATTGTATAATCTTACCTTTTCCTAGTATTTATTTAGAAGTCAAGCGAATAGTCACCGACTCTCCAACCAACCATTTGAACTTTGGAACGTGCACGCGTCAACGAAAAATGTTGCTTAGCTTGAGAATCGTTGAAAAAAATAAAAAGTGCAAACGTAGATTGCATTACCTAAGAGAGAATGGGAGAAAAAATTAGATAGAAAGAGGAAGAAGGAATGTGAATTATATGGGGTTTCACGAATAGTTATCACGTTACTTAGCAAATAGTGATAATAAAATTTTAATCCAAAATACTCAAATAAAACTTGTCGAAAAAAGAGATCAGTTTTTAAAGACTTTTGTCTGAACATAGACAAATTGGATATTTGATAAATAATTTTTTTTTTTAGTTTTAAAGGGGTTTCTTTAATGTTTCTCGATTAGATTAGAAGGAAAAAAAGAAAAGAAAAGAAAAAGAAACAATGACCGAAATTCCATCGAACGTTGACCCCCCTCGACAATCATCGTAGATAATTTCTCTAGTTAGTCTCACTGATGTGGACTAAAGAAAAAAAAAAAGAAAAGAAATAGTGAGAACGAAAAGATTCTTGTCGGGAAGGTGTTTACCGAAGTTGACGCAACTTGTTCGTGCGTCTCTTTGTCGCTCATAAACGATTATCGGAAAGTGGAATCGCCTAAAGTGAAATTCGTACAAATATGTACAGACTGCTCTCTCCTCCTCGTCTAATCTCACGGTACCGCCCGGCAAATACTGCCAGGGTGTCAATATTGAAATATCTTATCGTGGAAAGCGCCATGCATACTTGAGAAAACATTTTTCGAAAATAAACGCTCTACGAGACATCTCTCTTTCTTTCACTCCCTTTCTTCCTTCTCTTCTTCCATTTTTCTTTCTCTTTTTATTCTTATTCATCATTTTTTATCTTTCCGTTTCTTGCGTGACTCATAATCTGCTTACGATAAATAGCCCGATAACAAAGTGTAATTTTAAGTTCGACGAGAACTCTTATTCACCTTTTGTGTGAGGAATAATGAAAAAGTTGAGATTTAAAAAAATGAAGAAAAAAAAAAATTCTTAAATAGACAAGAAAATGATAAGGGAAAAGTGCGTAACGTCACAATTTTTGAAATAGTAGCGAATAGAAACGAATAAGAGGCGGGTAGATATTTGTATTCGCGTATTAAGAAATTGGTCAACCGAAAAAAAAAAAAAAAACAAAGAAAAGAAGAAAGAGAATACCATGTCACGCACCAATGAACAAGCATTAAATTACGAAGAAGAAGAGTAAATATTGCGTGTGGAAAAGGGTTGCTATGGAAATATGAAAGCTTTCAAAAATGAATTCTTTATTTTTTTCTTTGGTTAGGAGTTGCATGCGTTAAGGCACATAGAATATTTTCCACGAATTATTATACCAGGTGAGTTTATTTAAGGTATTTATAGATATAAGATTTTATCGTTTTCTAATCGTTATCGTTGTGTAAGTACGAATCGTAGTTTAGAATTTAATCGATATCTTTGTTCGATCGTATACGTAAAATTGTAAAAAAATGGTAAAATAAAAGTAAAGTCTATTGGTATTATCGAACCGACAAACGATTCGAGTAGATTCGTTATCACCTGTGGGGAGACTCACCCGGTATACATATTCAAGCAGCGAATGAGTACTCATGCAGAAACGTGGTCCCTGTTTGTCCAGCGAACGAGTCCTTTCATATTCGCTCTTTTCTCTTCCCCTCTATCTTTCTCTCTTCTTCCTTTTTTTTGTTCCCTTTTTCTCTTTACTTTTCAAACGCACGAGCACGCTTATTGGAGCGGTTCGTCAGGGTTTCCATATATAAGAGTAGGACGTACACGTGAAAAAATATATTTCTATCTGTTATACACGTAGGAATACAAAGAGACAGATGAGAATATGAGAAACGCAGCTGTGGTCCAGAGATTTTGGCGAAATCCTTGTCGGACGTTAGAACGAGAAGATGAGGGAAGAAGCAACCAACAACCACTAGCGAACTGGCCAGTGGGAGTTAGGTGTTCGTTGGTGAGAGCAGCTTACGATGTTAAGCTCGTGGGCTTTGCCACGGCGCCGGAAGATCGACGGCCCGTATTTTCTAGATCCAGGACCTGGTCGACCTTCTGGATGGGCGGTACTGCTACTTTCGTACTAGCCCTTCGTGTATACCCTCTAGCATCCTTCGTCAAATCCCATAGGACTGACGTTCTCTTACCATCCCCGCGAATACGAGTCTGGCCTTGTTTCGATGTTTTCAAAACCTCATAATCGTTCCGTCCTCCCACCATATGTGACTTTAACCACGGAAGTTTAGGTTTTTTTTTCATTTTTTATTTTAAGAAAATATTTCCGTCCTTTTCGTCGTCATCGTCGTCGTCGTGTCTGACTAGCAAAGCTTGTTCGTTTTAACAAAGTTATATCTTTAATGGTTGGAGTAGAAAATATTTTTTCTATTACAATCGTTTCTTTGTTACAAATGTTATTTTTGTGGTTATTAACTTTGAGATAGCATTAGATAAGAACACGTCATGTTGATCAGATTTCAATACGACAAAGAATAAATTCATTGATAACGTTATCATACTTATTTAAACACTTCGCATTTGATAGATTAAAGTAGGTTAAATTGAAGAATTGATCGTTCTAAATAATTTTATACTTGATAAATAATTTTTCCTACTAGCGAGTAATTTTTTCCTCTCTAGATTTGTAGTTATTTTCTTTTCTTTTATATGAATATTTCGTTCTCACGAGACATTTGAAAGGAGGGTCAACTATTTTGGAAGGGTGATTTTTTTTTTCTTCTTCTAAATACGCACAATGCCTTTTTTGAGGGAAGTAAACAACATTTCTTAGGGGTTCCTGAACAAGTCGGCACGACTCCAAGGTGACATAAAAGAAGCAGGAAGCATAAGGGGGATGGAAATCTTCAAAGAAGATTTCTACAGGACTAACGTGAAAATCGGCTCAATCATACATAGACATAAAACGCATACGCACTCGCAAACATAAAGAACTAAACATATAAATGTAGGGTATTATTTACAGAATAGATGTACCTATCAGGTGTACCCCAACGTATACACGTATATTCATAAAGAAAATGAGAATATTCTAGCCCGTCCGATTAAAGGGCATGAAATGCCTCTTTTTAGATTTCGATCTGGCATTAAGCCGTCAAGGATAGCTGTTTTCTTTTTCCCTTTCTTTTTTTTTTCTTTCCCAAAATTTCTCCTGTCGACTCTAATCCCATTCAAGAATGAAGCCGTCTTCGAACCCCTGTCAGAACTCACACAGTGTGATCTGGTAAGCACAAACACGCGCTGGCAATTCCGCATGTTTACGGGGAGATCTCCGTGACTCCCATAATCCCAATGTTACAGAGGGTTAAAGGGTAGGAAAATATGTACGAGAAGAAAGGGGTAGATGGAAATTTTCTTTTTTTCTTTTTTAAGAATGGCATAGACGATGCTGTACGGTTCGTTAAACTATTATCTTTTATTTTCGAAACTTCCTTTAAAAAGTTTCCAACGATGTGAACTATGAACAAATGTTTATGAACTTTTATATGTCTAGTTTTAATGTTTATGGATGATAATTATTACATGTAAAGTCATCATTCTCAACTTTTCATCGTTCGCATATTTAGTATGTTAAAAAAGATATTTGGAAATATCATTGAATTTATGAAAACTCACATGTGTCTCTCGTTTAGAGAGTAAAAAAGAAAACCCGATCGATGTTTAAACGTTTATTTTCTCGTTGACCACCAGGAAAAGTTGTAGCTAAAGCTCTCTTTCGTATCCTGGGATAGAACCGGAAGACCTTTCCAAGGCGATGAGCTATACGCGCGGCTTCCTGTCAGCAGCTAACGAGAACCGCTTCCTTCTCGTTTAGCTTTTGTATATCGGCACCGGGCCATTTGCACCCTCGAGATACCCTGCTGTGCCTTGACCAAACACCGCTCGGATTCTCCTTTTTTCTTCTTCTTCTTCTTTTTCTTCTTCTTCTTCTTCTTCTTCTTCTTCCTATCTCTTTCTTTTTTTTTTTCTTTCTTTCTTTCTTACTCTCTGCCAAAGCACCTTCGACCGATTTCTCCGCCGGAATAGGAAATTTGATTTACGAGTGTTAGGTATCTCGGAGTATCCTTTTTTTCCCTCTGTTTAACATTCGAAAACGGTTTTTTTTTTTTTATGTTCCTTTTTTCTTTTTTGACTTGGCACGAGACACCGTAAGATAGTTTTTTGTTTCACATTTATTTCTCTGGTAATTTAGAACGTTCTAAGGAGGTCGAGGTCGCGGTAAGTTTCGAAAGATATTAATGTGGGTTAAATTTAGATATAAATCTAAAAAGAATGATATCTGTATTTCAAAGTATATCTATAGTGTAAATATATATTCTGCTGACGCGTCGAGCATTGAATGATGATGAGTTTTTAACGAAAAGTAATTAATTATTATAAAACAAAAAACCAAATAGAGAGAGAGAGAGAGAGAGAAAGAGATAGAGAGATAATTTTAAATAGAACAGAAATTCAAAAAGGAAGGGTTTCAATTGATGGCACGGCAAATTATTCTAATGCAAATTGCAGGAAACGTGTTCGGGAAGTCTAGCACTCGTGTACCGAGGCGAAAATCATTCTCAGAAAGGAATAAGAATAAAGGATGAATAAGGATTCGCACGGGTATGCTTAAAGAAAGATGGCGAATGAAGAAGTAGATTTCTCGCGAAGGGAGACTCGAGACAATGGGGTCCGGAGAAACGTTAAAAGGTACTTGACGTTGTTCACTTTATCGCGATTGCTATTATCGCGGTAGGGTGTTTATGGCAGATTCGCTGTTGCTCGTGAAAAATCATCAGCATCGTAGTTCTGTATAGCTATTCTGTTAGGAAACTTCAGGACTGGTAATTAAAGCAACGTCCTGCTTTGGGTTGCGAAAGCAACCCTCGTCTCTTCGTAGAAGGGTCTTGCGTCCTTCCAGAAATAAAAGGGACCCATTCGATTCCTACGTGTGCCTTTTTACGTTCCTCACATAATAGTCAAAAGACAGAAAGACGGAAGGAGAAGGAGGTGCAGGAGGGTGAAGAAAAATAGAAGGCTCATAACATTTCTTCGATTCGACTACGGTCACTTCTGGGAAATCGAAAAGCATTCGTGCGTTATTAATCTCCCATCGAGAACCGGTGAAATATGATTTGTGCCTTCTACTGTTCATAAGTATCAAACTACGTAGCTTAGAAATCATGCTATGTTTGGATGACGGATGACGTTTGTGGATACTCATCGGCCAACAAACTTACGTATCAGAATTTTTTCTTTTTCTTTTTGAATTCATACAATTCAACGATTTAAAATGATTTAACGACGTTTGGTATTGTGTTGGTGTTAGATTTTTTTTTTTTTTGAAATTATTTTAAACGAAATTCATTTTAATAACGAACATGCGATTGGTATTACATAAATAATGAGTATAACAAATTGTTATGTAGAACATAATTAGGCTAATTATGTTACGCTTTGGTTCAATATAAATGAATTTTTCATAAGGTGTAACATGCAACATAACCAAAAAGGGCAGGTACGTCGAACCATTTTAATTCTCCGTGCATTTGAATCGGAGCACGCATGTATATACCTGCACATGCGTGAATATAACGGTACACACATTGAATGCCGTACAGAATATAAATCTCAAGTTCTTTTGCGATGACACTGTCACTGACTACATATGATATACATATGTCTATATGTATATAAACACTCGTTGATCTTGTAACATGTGCATTTTATAACATGTGTCTTTTCCTGTATGCATCAACGGTTGCTTGACGCAAACATCATTGATTCGAGTGAATAACAGAAAACAAAAAAAAGAAGTAAAAAAAAAGAACTTTCAATCAACGTTACAACATTAGTGAAAATCAAACGAAAACCAATATTACCAATTAGAACAAACGATACTTGATCAACAAAATTTTGATCGTGAGACAACGACGACGACACAAAAAAGAACAAAAAAATGTAAAACCTGGAATAAACCAACGATCGACCACGAAATAGGAAGAACGCGTTTTATCTCACCACCCTTGGTCCGCGTCTTCTTTTTTCAAGCTTGCCGCACACACGATTATCGTCCTCATTAATAAAGGGATTACGCGAAAAAAGGGGTGGTGGTAGAGGATAGTGTATACTCGCGAAAATAAAACGCGCTTGTGTAGCTAAGCTTGGCGTATAGGGACAGGTAGCACGGGTGAATTATTATCGTGGACAACGTTACTCAACTCTTTCTCTCTCGCACTCGTATCTTTAAATTCCGTCCTCTCAAGTGCACAAGAGCAACGACGAGTTTTCGTGTCTCTCTTTCTCTCTCTTTCCCACACATACACAGAACGAGTTTCTCTCGTATCTCGCGTTCCACGTGTCCGAGGGACGTTGGACGTTAAAATTTGACATTGCGGGGCATAAACAAAAGGGGAAGAATTCGAGGGTCTCTTCCTCTCTCTCTTTTTCT
Source organism: Polistes dominula (assembly GCF_001465965.1). The sequence continues at coordinate 747,711 of NW_015149006.1, read as the reverse complement.
CTTCCACAACGCAACGTCAACCCGTTCACATGTGCATTACACACTTATACGTGTATATATATGTATATATTTACGAATACACATATGTACATGTCCGTTAGGTAGCCGCGTAAGCGTTGGAACCATCTAGCTCGAGCTTTCCCAAGTGGCATGCGGGATCCGTCAGGGGCATTCAAATATACAGAGTGCTATTATTTACGAGCTCTGGATACATGGGGTGCCACGGATTCCCAACTAAAAAACGACACGCGTCTGCTAGCTTGGCTGCTCGTCTTCGACGTTCTTTCTTATACACGGGTTCTCTCTGCTCGTTTCCTTGAATTTCTGTTTATTTTGTTTGTTTACGTTAGAGGGATGGCTAGCATGATTACATTATTATAAAAAAGTCAAGAGGTTTTTTGTTTTTATTTTCTTTTCTCGAAAGAGATTTTGTATCATTTCCGCACAATATTTTGCTGTCATTCGATAAGACAATAGAAAAAGATTGGAATTAATAAAGGGATTTGCTATTTTTTTATCTTATTGCAAAATATTTATTTAAAGAAGGACTACTACAAGATAAAACGAAATTTATCTTGCATTTAAAAAAGAATTATGATTCGAACGTAAATCCGGCAGATGAAGATAAGTATGGCTTCTTATTCAGATATGGAAAAGTTCTGGCTTCTCTCCTTAGCAACGAGTAAACAAATATTCGAGTATTTATGCGCGTTCCTGACGAGGAGCAGGGTCTTTTCAGTGAGAAAAGCCGAACAACCAACCGACCGACCGACCAACCAACCCTTTCGACGTGTCCGAGAGTAGAATTTTAACGGCACAACCGTAACTCTTATGTCGGAAACGAAATTAAACGGACTACTACTACTGCTACCACCACTACCCTAGGTTCGACATAAAAGAGAGAGAAAAATTCAAAAAGAACGACCAGAGACGTAGGAAAAGTTAGAAAAAAGATAGTACGAGAGAAGAGTAACATTTCCGCTTTTGTTTGTGTAAGTTTGGTAGTAGCAGCAGCGTAAGTTGGATGCTGAATTTCTATCTCCTTTTCTTCGTATCCGAAGAGGGTCGAAAAATTTCAATAAGCCAATTCGGACAATGGAAGATCGACACACACGTGCGTGCGAGCTTAGGAGAATCGAGAACTCCCAGTCGAAATGCATTGTCCACATTTGTTTCGTCCTGGGTTTCGAATGGCATTTTAGAAGGGGAAGGGGTGTAGTGGTGCTAAGGGGTCGATCCATCGAATATGAGACCGCTGCTAGTGACATTGTGGGTGCAACGAAGCGAGGGATTCAGTGCATACGTCACAAATTCGTCACGCCTTGCCGATGAAACAAGCGATACCGTTTTGGGAACGTGAATCTGTTTTGAACGGATAAACTGGTTAGAATGTTATATAGAAAATGATTCAGGGAATATCATCTCTTTCACGTTTATACGATTATTTATATTTATACCAGAAAGTGTGAGAGAGAGAGAGAGAGAGAGGGAGAGGGAGTAGTAGTAATTCGTAGGATTTCTCTTTGATAAATTGCTATGGTTGGTACGTTAAAAAAGGGATAAGTTTGATAGCCTAAAATTATCTCAAATTGGTTTCTCTTTGTTCCTATGATTCCAAGATTCTCAGTCGGCTTCTTTTCTGGATTAACTTTAATAACCATAGATCGTTAGGTTGAATGAAAGATTATAATGATCGATAGAAAGGTAGATTTGATCTTGCAAAGTAAACTGAACGGCTAAGTTAGCGAGCAAACACGAACTGCTTACAAGACTATCACTTCGGTTCGAGTGACAATCGTGATAATTGGCCGGGCCATCAGGACGTCTCGGATATGTATCACCGTGAAATCTAGTTAGCCGTGTCGTCGATGTTCAGAGAGACGCAAGATCGAGAACCTTCCTGTCGGATAAATAACGTTCCAGCCCCCCTGAACGAAAAGGATCCTCCGGCTAAATTCTAACGCCACCGGTTTGCCTTGATTCGTAATAACAACCGTGCCCCAGCTTCATGGTGAACGATGCTTTTCGTAGCCCATACTCAGCCGGTCGTAACTTACGTCAATTCCGAACTAAATTCCGGACAACCTATCATTGTTATCCGAGTGAAACTAGTCCGGAGTGACTAATTTTTCACTCGAATATTACACTCCGTTTATTTGCCTGTATCTTTTTTATCTTCGTTTTGTTACCATATGCCAATTTTGTGTGTTCCGCAGTTGGCTTGTAAAAATATAATAAAAAAGCTTTTACAAACGGACAACAATTTTTTTTAAATATTTGAACAAAAAACCCGTGTGAAAAAAATTATTCTTTTTTTCTTTCGTTATCACACTACAACGTGATCAATACGAGACAATGTTCAATGATTTATAATTGTTTAAAATTATCTTGTTCTTTTCTTTTTCTTTTTTTTGTAAAAAGATTGAAGAATATTTTAGATTTCTTTTCTTTTTTTTTTTTTTTGTTATGTGCAGAAGGATTTAAAAGATAAATTCTTTTGTAGAATCTTCAATGGTGGAGTGCTCTCCATAAGGCTCACAATTTATTCGAATCCTCTCTCCATGGCATCCACACGAGAGCAGATTTCCGTTTTCCAATAAAATCTCGGTTCATGTAGTGCCGGTAAATAGCGTTCCACGTCTTATATGCTTCAAGACTATAAACCAAATCAAATTCACTTCTCTTGTGGTTGAGAATAAAAGTAACATAAAGGGATGGATGATAAAAAGATTTGAGTGATATGAAATTGCATTTAAAGGGAAAATGTTATTATAAATGTAAATGTAAAAGCCCAAAAGTAAAAATCATTCAATGTTATTACTGCGACACTATTGTGTCTGCTTGCGGTATTTGTGTCCAAGTTTTAAGAATTCGAACAGCAGTAGCACATTTTCAAAAGGAAAACTGAAGAATGTCAGTTAACAAAAGCCATAACTGTAACAATGAACGTTTCAGGATAAGTCCTACTGACATACTTTCTTTAGCCAGAAAAGCCAATTATCTATGGAAGGATTTTCTTCCAAGATTCATAGTCCTTTTTTTTTTTTCTTGGAAAAAACCAAGAATAGCATTGTTCGAGTCGGTGATCCAGAGGAATCCGTCGTAAGGTTTGCTTCAGCTTTGTAACATCCTTAGCTTTTTTAAAGGCTAAGGAAAAAAGAGAGAGGACTACTAAAGATTTACGAGTATTGTTAAACTATATAAAATGTTGTTTCACATATGGGTGTGTTTGTGTGTGTGTGTGTGTTAGGACAACAACTTAAACGGTTTAATACGCCTTAGGTTTAACCAAAAAAATTCCATTTTAAAAGAAACAATCCATTGAAAACCTACGCGGTCAAAATGTTAAATAGCAAAATAATAGAAAGAGACCTTTTGCGTAGAAGTTGAGCGTGTTCGGTGCATCATGAAATCTCTTCACCGTTAAGACACAGTCTTCTTCCAACCGATTTCTCTCCTGCCATGTCTTTATAGCTTAAGCGTGACCCGTTCAAGAAAGGTTCCTTTGCGATGAAAGAATGGAGATAGCCGTTGAGATTTGCAATAAAAAAAGAAGAAAAATAAAAAAAAAAAATTAACGACGTTAGGACGACACAGTGACCCAATGAACTTTACTAGGGATGACAACATTTTCTTACCATCTTTAATCGTCAAAGATTTATGATGGAACATAAAACAATTGAGAAAGGTTATATATCTTTAGAAAGAAAAATCAAAATTATTGTTCTCGCAAGTGTTTTTTAAATCTTGTGCTGATTAATTTTCATAACTCCATAATCGATTCACTTTAATTCAAATCACTCGTTGCATTTTGATAAATCGATAATAATGAAAAATTAACGAAGTGAAATAAGGAAATAACGTAAGTATAGCTAAAATCAGGAAATAGTAATTAAAAATAATCAACAACGTGTAATCCCTTTTTTTTTTTCGTTTTTATTTTTCATTTCTTTTCTTTTCTTTTCTTTTTAGCAATCGTTACTACTAACGTAGGAAAATTACTACGGACGAAGTTGAAAGGCGTTAAATTTGGCGAAAGAGCAAAATTTCTCAAGCACCTACGCTGCTGTCGGTTTCTGTCGTTAATGAGGCTGTCGGTTGATGAAACCTACGTCATGGCGTAGCCGCAAAGTGGTCCGACGTTGGCGAATTTGCGGTCGGTCATAGAACTCACACACATACACACACACGCATACACATACTCTCTCATTCTCTCTCTCTCTCTCTCTTTCTCTCTCACTCATTCTTGCTCTTTGTCATGCCGTAACACGAGTACTACGATTACGATAAACCAGCATCGCTTTGCTACCTTTGCTACTAACTTCCGTTTTCTCTTCCCTTATTTCACCCCCAACCCACATCACCTTTCACCCTCTCATGCAACCTCTTTCTCTCCGTTCGACGTGTTCTCGCCTACGGTTGGTAAGATAAACGTATACCTACGAGAGACACCCTCACCCTCCCCCACACCCTATTCGAGACTTAAATTAAATCCGGCTAATGTAACCGACGGGTATATTAGATCTCTTGTCTGTGGCCTTGAAAGAGAGACTGAGAGATCTGTAGTTTCCTTTAACATTTGCTACGAGTCCATAGGTGTTTCACATCAATGAGAAGGAAAAAGAAAGGAAATGAAAAGGATAGACAAAGGGAAAAGGGCAAAGAGACGATGAAGGAAGAAATCGAGTATTAAGACGAAGATATGAAGGATGAAAAGATCGTAGTAGTAGTAGTAGTACCATTTGAGAAGTTCCGAAGGGTGTACTCTAGCGTACCTTTACGTGTACTTTACCATAAGAAACTTGTCTTTACTTTCATGTTACTTTATTCTTACATATATTCATCGATTTTTCTTTTCTATATAAAGAACGTTTTTTTTATATATATCTAAATTCTCAATACTTTTACAAATAGTTTTTAAAAAAATAATATAATATTGAAGTCGAATAAATCAAATATATTGATCTATGAGTATTGTTATAATTCGGTAATTTAATTGTTTCGAGATCACATCGCTGAAAATGAATCTAATGAAATGTACCTATAGATTTTCAAAAGAAAAATTACATTACTAATGGTACAAATATTTGTTTGAAATAGTGTTATCCAGTCATGGTTCAATATTAATCGAGTTCTTTTTAACCACGATTTATCATTATACCGTTGAAAGGAAGAGAAGAAGGAACGTTGGTAAGTAGCGAAAATCGTGAGATATCGTGGCTCGTCACTTCGAAGCATCGAATCGTTCGATCCCGTCGAGCTGCTGCTATATACCATCCACATTCGGATTAATGTTTATGGCACCCAGGGTACGTACACCAAGATATCCCTACGTGCCTAGGGGATACGACAAGCTGATAAATATTAAGAACCAATGGGCTGTCATTTCTCTCCATTGACTTCACACTTGGCCGATATTTATCGTCACACTTCGACACTATACTGTTAAAAACTGAGAGTCCAAACTTTTTTTTGCCAGTGTTATTACTTGGATTACAAAATTCGAACGAAATGGAATTTTTCGTTTGCGCGACACGGTAATATAATTAACTTTGATATCGTTTTGTTCGAGAATTCGGCGAATCGTGAATTAAAATTACACAAAAATTGCATATAACTGGAGGGTGGAAAAAGAAAAAAGAAAAAAAAAACAAACACTTCGCGTTGGGTCTGATGGAAATAGAAGAGACGAGAAGTATAGATACTAAATTAATTGGATTAAAAAGAATATCTGATTACATACGGTCCGCTGGAAAAGTAGTCAAAGAATTTTTGAAATAATTTTCATATAAAACTACATCGTTATTTGCTTGGATGAGTTTATTAATTTTCTAATGATGAAACTTTCGAATGAATATAATATGTATTTTATACGTAACATTTCTATTTGATTGGTTTCGATTAATTTCTTTATTTTTAATATGTTGTATTAATTTTTAAAGAAATTCTAAAAATTCTTATAATTTAATTTCCATAAATAAATAAATTCCAGATCACGGTTGAACAAATATTGTGTGAAAATTTCCAAAAATTTATGTTCGTCGTTTATCAAATTTTTTACAAGTACCCCAAAAATATATTCTAATTATAAATATATAAATATATATATATATATGTAAATCGATAGCTCTCATAAAAGTTTAATTAATTATCTCGAAGTTATTGAGAAATATTTTGGAGTAAAAATATTATTAGCGCGAGGGGTTATGAATTTACCAAAAAAGAAAAAAAAAAAAAGAATAATAATTTGCATAACCTCAGAACGCGTTCTCAAAATTCGAAAGAACGAAAGAAGCTGGGAGAGGAGGTTCGTCTCGTGCCAGCGGTCGCTTAATTAAGCGGGCGCGCGTATACGCTCTCCTGGGGTGGAAAAAAGATCAATAAAATCCCTAGTCTACGGGCGACCGCATTCATCGGCCACCCCATTTCTACAACATATTTTGCAACCTCACCCCATTTCGGGCCATGTTTCACCCTCGTCCCCTCTATCTCCTATATTCCCTTTCTACGTTCTGTGCCCACGTGCTCACTTCCACCCTTCTCCTTCTCTTCGACGGACAGTTGGAGAAACGTTGAGTAGGAGGGATGATGCTGGGCGAGTGTCGTTCACCGACGCCAGAAAAAGATATAAAATAAAGACAAAAAAACACAGAAAAGAGAGAGAGAGAGAAAGAGAGGGGGAGGGTGAAAAACAAAAGTTTATTAATCCGTATTAAATAAAATTCGTAATGACGAATTAAATAATAATAATAATAATAATAAAAATGGTATATTAAAGTTAATCATACAGACTTTTATAGTTATAGAAATTATAAAAATACGTGAAAAAAATTAAAGCTTATAAAAGTAACCAGAGATTATCCATAAAAGTGCATTAAATATTGTAAATTCATATTGTTTATAAAAAATGAACGAAAAATAAAATCAAATAAAAAATGTTCAGATAATGTTTATTTTTTAAATGCAATTTTTTTTTTAAATATAAGTAAATTAGTGGTATTTTAGTTCGCGTGTATGCGTGTGTTAAAGGGAGAAAGAGAGAAAGAGAGAGAAAGAGAGGGTCTCGTGCCAGAGAGTGAGGTTTACTCCCCTCTTCTACTGGCTTTATCCCTACTCCTGGTGGCACGAGTCTCTCCTCCGAGGTCGCTTCGACCAACCGGAGATTCTCGACGGACTGTCAGTTAGTGCCGTGGCGCCGTGACGGTACGGTAACCTTTTTTGCGTGTCATTTATCGAAGTATTTCTTCCAACCTTCGAAATAATTTTCGATCTCGCGTGCCCGTCGCACTAAAAAGAAAAATAAAAATAAAAAATAAAAAAATAACAAATTTTCAGGAAAACAACATTCGGTGGGCTAAGGGACAACAGTTTTGGACGTGAATAAAATAATTTTTTTTTATGCAAAAAAAAAAAACAAACAAACAAACATCAAAGCAAGATTATATATTTAAGCTGTGATTTATTTTTCTACGAATATTTGCGAGTTAACTTATGGAGAAAAAGTTAGTATTGTGTAGTTAATATTTTTAAAAAGAAAAAGAAAAAGAAAAAGAAAAAGCAAAAAAAAAAAAACAAAAATAAACTTCGTTAACAGTGTATAAGAAAATAATTGTTGTGATTAGGATAAAGTGTTTACTTATTCATTTTTGCAACAAGTGAATTTTATATTTAAAAATAAAAATACATCGAACGATTAAATAAAGAAAAAAGGGGAGATAGGAAAACATATAATAAACAAATAAAAAAACGGTCGTGTGATATCCGATGATCTACAAGTTCGTGATCTATCCGTGTGTGTTACGCGTGCATTTGCTGACGGCTCATGTGGATAACAGTTAATAAGGTGAGCATACAGAATTGCGTTAAAAAATGAAAGTGTGTATTCTACGAGTGATAATTAGAAGAAATATTTTTTTTTAGAACCGTTTAAAAAGGCTTTCATTTTATTATCCCTTACAGTGAAAATACATTGGGGTGGGAAATACGAGAAAGTTGTTATTTCTTATTAACGAGTTGGTAAGAAAAAAAAAAAGAAAAAGAAAAAAGAATTCAATTTCTAAAGATAGATAAAATTCTTCCCTCACAAATTTCTGTAACGTCTCTGTTACGAAATAGCATCCCTTTTAGTCCTTCTACTTTGAGATTTCGTTAAAAATACTACGAAAATAACGTAGCACGTATTTCTTAATCATCCGACGAATGGTTTCGATCGTTTCGATAAAAGGACGATTTTATGAGTTAGATAACGTCAAAGTATCCCTTGAGTCACCCCCTGGTAAATGAAGGTGATTGAAGAGAGACGGAAGAAGAAGGTTGGGATAAAAAAGGAAGGAAAAGGGAAATGGAGTTTGTTTGGAAAGACTGGTAGAGGTGTCCCAAAGGGATCGTAGAGGGAGAAGCACGTTGGCGATTAGTAGTTGGGATCTGTTCCTAAGACTTGCTAATTTCCTGCTACTCGAGGAACTGGTGAGGTCATGTGGAAAAGGAAGAGGCCATCTATTAGTGAGAAACGAGCTGTAGGAGGACATTACGCGTATACCACCTTACCCTCCTTTAAATCTTTCTCCCCCAAAGATGGATATTATTCTTCCTTTCCCGCGGAAGTGTACACAACCATACGGGGCAAAATAACGCAACAGGCAATGACGAATGCGAAACGGAAAAGGAAAACCGAGAGAAAGAGAGAGAGAGAAAGAAAAAGGAAGAGGAAGAAGCGATGTGTATATATATATATATATAATGTGGTGAGAACTGGAAATGCTCCAAGCGTATCTCCGGACGTGATCCTGACGATTTTCTAGGACGATAGACGTGATAGTGGTTCTCTTCTCGAGAACCTTTGAATTTTCTCTGAGTTTCTTTACAACCCAGGGCCCTCAGGTCGCACGGGCTAAACGGATTACTTCGTTTGACGTTGCGAGTGATCTTTTTTATTCAACTCGGACGATTCCTTGGGATAATCCAGAGAAACTCTCTGGATTAGTATCACTATCCCATACTCTTAGTTACCCTAGAATTTCCAAGTATCCATTTCGAACATAGTCTTAAGTACTTCAAATGAGATGGTAACAACGGATACTATGTTACAATAACGAATGCATTAACATTATCTAGCGTAGAAATATTTTACTTAAACAAATCTATGCAATAGGTATCTATGACACGAGAGTAGCTTTTAAACTGAGTTATAAACCATAAAGTAATTTTTGTTGATTAATCGTAGAGGTCCAACCGCAAATACGGTCCATGTCATATATTCGTGATTTTGGATGGGATACGCGAGCGACGGGGGAAAGTAGGTCCTGAATATTGATGAAAATATCATGAATATATTCATAAGTCTAACAGTTTATTTCCGTGGTAGGAAAGAACAATCCTATCTTTCTGTATGTTTCTTTACCCCCTTCTTCTCCTCTTTTTTCCCTCCTTTTTCTCCCTTTCCTTTCCTTTCCTTTCCTTTCCTTTCCTTTTTCGTTATCATTCCATCTCTTTTACTTTTCCATTTGTAAGATTAATTTAAGCGAGTTAATCATCGCGATGAGCTTCCATTCATTATCGAATGTAGGAAGAAGAGATGAAGAGGAAGAGCAAAAAAGGGGAATAAAAGATCGTGATCCATCGTTTAGTCGCAAATTGATCCAAGATGGAAAGTCAATGCGATACTCATCTCGATTACGAGCGAATATTCTTCGAGAGATTCTTCACTCTCAGTTCCGTATAATATCTTCATTATGAAAGAAAGACGACGTACGAGTTTTACGACGATGTCTCTTGGACTCGCAATACCCCTGTCCCCTGTCCCCTGCATTCACCCCTTTCTCCTCCCTCCACCCTACTCCTACCATCTCTTCCATCAGAAACTTACCTGCCTGCCTGAGGACTATCCCGTCGAAAGACTGCCGTCGTAAATTATCGTCTAGTTATTATTAATCCCTGCGACGACGAGGAACGTCCTCGCGAACGATCCTTTATAGCTTCACAACGATCTTTTATCTTTTTCCCTTTTCTTTTTTTCTTTTTTTCTTTTTTTTTTCTCCTCTCACTCTTCTCTATCTTTATCTTTTATCCTTCCCTCTCTCTTTCTTACGTACTTTAAACTCACAGAGAACGAAGAAAGGGATTAACGGTCAAGAGAAAGAGAGAGAGAGAGAGAGAGAGAGATAGAGAAAGAGAGAAAGTAAGCGGAAGTACCGAATTATTTCATAAGTGCCGTGAATTTTTTTCTTCCCCTTTTTCATACGAATCATATAACGATATAATGAAGAGTAAGAGATAAAAGAAGATAATCGTTAAGTGAAAAAATATTCTAATGCACAAATCGTATATTTTAGTTATTTAGTAAATTTATTCAACCGATTAATCGGTCTCTTAGAAACGTTAAATATTTCTTTTTTAATTATCTATTATTAATTGTTACATTGAATATTAGATTGTGTACGTAACCATTTAATTTGTTGAATTTTTGATTATTATCGTTCTGCGTTCAAAAGATTCCTTTGTATCATCTGTCTATTTACCTGACTCCTCTTTCTCTCCCACCCTCTCTCTCTCTCTCGTTTACTCTGTTTTCATTTTCTTCCCCTAACTAGTGCATTAAATTCCAACAATATCCTCCATACGAATAATAAATAGGTATCATCATTCCCGCGTAGGCGTAGGAGGATGTCATCGAAGTAATCGAAATATTAATTATTCGTTTGCATAATTAACGCGGACGCAATAAAGCGAGCTCTACTCCCATATGCCATCGAAGATTAACGGGAGCGCGACCGAGCACGGGATCGTTGATGTTCATTTTGAATATTAACTTCTCGGAAATGAACGTATGCCTGGTAGTCGAATGGATACGATGAAGTTTAACGCGACCGACATCCAACCGCGTGCGTTTTCACAAAAGGGAACTAACACGCATTTCTCATGCGAGCCTTCTTCTATCCCCTTTTCAGTCATTCATTTCCGACAATTTGTTTTATCATTTTATAACGTGAAATTTGTCTAATGGTTTTTAAAGGATCCACCTTAGAATGAATTAAACGTCGATTATTATTTTAATCGTATCTATTTGTTATTTATATTCGTTGCCCTAGGATAAATAATTATATCAACGTTTATGTATATAAAAAAAAGAAACATTTCGATCAAACGTAAGATAAAAGAAATATGCCGATATATTTTATCAACGTTATTACCACGGTCAATCTTAATGCCAGAAAATTTCCTTGACATCGAATTTTGGACTCCCCTTCGAGTGTCGTTTATCCGTGCTCTTTCCAAACATGAAAACGAAACAGCGGGTGGCACCGAGTACCGGCACGATGACAACTCGACGTCAACGAATGAGAGAGAGAAAGAGAAAGAGAGAATACATCCTTCCTATGCTATACTGTTAAAGAATTCAAAGTCAGTGGGAATCTCGCTGCACCTGATCACCGGACATCCATTTCCAACCCTCGACCATCCCTTTCATTCAAAAGGTGTAGAAACTCTGTGGGAGGCTTTACCGCTTTTCTACCCTGTACCAGACATGCTAGAGTACGCATGACCGAAAAGTAATGGCTTTCTAATTGCTCAGCATGGACGAGACGATCTGGTCAGGTATATGTTTAGTATTAGTTACTATGAGAATATAAACAGGTATTGAGAAAATAATAGTGATACCCACTTAAAGGCAAAACTATTATGTTGTTTGGTATTTGCGGTATTATATTTATAGAAGAAGATTTTCAAAAGCAAAGCTATTATTGATTTAGGTCCTTCGAGACAGGTAACCGAGTAATATTGTGGATAATACAAAATCTATTATGTTATGTTGCTAGCTGAATGAGAAAGATCAATGCTTGGAGAGATAGATGAAGAAAGATATATTAATGACATGATATATAAGTTTTATATTTTATATTTTTTTTTTCATAATATTAAATTCTTTTAATTGACTTAATACAATAACTAATATATATCACATAGTAATATATCAAAAGATTCAAATAACTTAAATAATTTGAAACAGGTGTGCGTTGGATATGCTTGAGTTAATCTATATTCTGGCTTAGTAATAAGCACCTTCACTTTCGAACTCGTAACAGGCTTAACAGCTGACGAGGAGTTTCGTTTATGTTACCACCAAATGGACGAATCGTCGATATATGATGAGCATAAATAGAAGAAAAAAAAGAAAAAATGGATGATCAAAGTAATGAAAAATGAAAGCAATCTCTTATTTCGTATTATAAGGTGAAAAAATATTAGATCGAGATAACTTGTTAGAATCTCATAATAACGTAGGAAAAAATGATGAAGTCGAGTTAACCACGGTATAATAGGGGAAATGGTTAACGAGGGGTTCGTTAGCGTCGAGGAAAAGGTCATTGGTATGAGAGTAAAAATCCCGTTCTCTCGTAAAAAATAGAAACCGCCATTTTCATCCTATACGTGATCGTATTTGAAAGTGTTAGGAGTGCGTAAGTTTAAATGTATGTGGAAGTTTGCTGCATCGTTCTAATGCCACCGACTTGGAAAATTACCACGTCAAAGAGTAGATCTTACGCTTAGGATCCTTTCCCTTTAATAACAAACGATGCTATAATGACGACGACGACGACGACGACGTTACAAGATCGCTTATTATCTTTTTCACACTTATTCTCTCACTCTCACTTATGCACAACGTGTTTAATACCATCCCGTATATATGTATTACATAGATGTATTCTTTTATTCTTTTTTTTACCACGATTCACGGTTAAAATCCCTGGGCAATAATGATCAAGCTTCTGAACCCTTCCTTTCCCTCGCCCCGTTTTTTTCTCCCACTACTATTCAACATCACCATCATGAAATTCGGATAATTGATAGAATCGAGAGAGTGGAGGGGAGACGGATGAAACCGGTAATTGTTTTGCGAATACCAATAAATTCGATATTCAAGCGGTTCGTTCAATAGAAGCATAGCCCTGAAAGTGGTTTGATTTTCTGTAATTGGTGGAATCCTTCACTTCGCTTCCGTTTTTTCAAGTCAGTTTTGATATCGGTTAAAAAAGTAAATTGAAAGATTGGAAAGGAGCTTTGAGAGTAGGCTGTGTATCTATTTAAATCCGGCATTTATATCTGACTATGATTCTTTTTCAACATAAAGGAATTACATTCTTCTGTATCGTTTTTAACTAGAAGATTTTTATTCGTACTACCGTTGAAGAGAAAATGAATTGTATTTAAATATCAATGTTCTCTTGAGATAACAACTGCTAGACTTTAAAAGGAATTTCTTATTGATGTCTTTTGATTAGGTTCATACATATTTATATCACGTAACTTACATATACGTAGCATTGAAATCATAAATGTCAGAGAAACAAGGAAATATCTTTCTTCCCTTTTTTTTTTTTTTATTTCTACCCCACCGATTTTGTGTCCCTTTATTTTCTTCTTTTTCGTTCGAACCCTTTTCGTCTTTCTCTTGACGCAAGCAAGTCTACGAAAATAAAATATGCCGGAGGACATAATGCTACCTCCTTAGGGATACACCTGACATGGGAGAGTCGCGAGAACCCTGTACCGAATATATCCACCCTCGAGGATAAGCGGTCTGGCCCATAATTCATTCTAAATACTCGTATGCTAATAACGGCGCTAGCGTTGCAACAGAAATTTACTATTCCCCAGGTGTTCTTCTTGCTCTCTTCCTTTTCGTTCCTTTAGACTCCTTTTCTCTTTCCCTCTTCTTTTAACACCCCCCCTCGCTTTTGGTTGCTTTATTCTCTTCTACCAACCAACTATATAGATTTATCCGTTTTATACCTCATAATTCCATTTTTAATATACTCTTATTTAAATTACATTTGAAGGATATTATTAATAAGATTAGAACTGACTAATCTTATCCTTATTACAAATAATGAGATTGCTTTTTATATTATACAAGAATATACGTTATTTTGAAATTTTATTCGTATGTTTTTTGTGTGACAAACTTCCTGGGAATAGACCACCGGTAAGCTGTTTTGTATCTTTTACCTTTTTTTCTTCTTTTTACCTTTCTTCCTTCCTTCCTTCCTTCTTTCGGCACAAGAAAAAGGGAGTCGTGGTACTAGGGCGATGAGAACTGTTGCAAAGTGGAGATGATATATTAAAGGACAGGTCGAAATGACGACCCGCTGTGCTGCGGTTACCTGCTTCGTAGTCTCACCGAAAGCACAGAAATATTTTTCAACGTTTTTGATGTTCGGTTCTTCGGTTCCCTCTTTTCATGCTCTTAAACCTAGCACGATGATAATTCATGTTTCCTAATGTCGTGAAATGTTGGTAATATTAATCAAACGCGTTCTACTAGCTTTCACGAAAAGTAAAAGGAGGATATTATTGCGAAATTTATTTACAATTCTTCTACTATTTTTTATTTTCTATTATTTTTTTTTATTATTTTTACCGTTTCTCCTGTGTTATTTCTTTCTTTTTTTATTTTTTATTATTTTTTACAATTTCGTCGATTCGTTGAATATTCATACGATCCCCAGGTCGATAGGAATTCACGTGGGATGAGAGAAATGAAAAATATATGTATATTCTCGTAACGCTACTTGGAATATGACAGGTGTAACACGAAAATCGATGTTTTTATTTAACAAAAATCGTATTTTAAAGAACTTTTTATAATTCGGATCAAACATTAATCGATACTTGTAAAAACTACGAAATTCGATTTATATGAATTTTCTAATATTTGAACGTGAAATCGACTATCAATCATTTTAAAAAGCTCACTTTTTCTCTTTCGTTGTACTTGTAACGAACTATACAATGCATCGTAACAAGAAAAGTCATTTCGTTAAATTAATTAGAAAATTTGGATTTGTTGAATGAAAATCGACGAAAGTTAAAACACCAGTACGTAGCCTATGGTGGCCTAGAGTGTGTGTATAGTTTGGTCACGAAATAATAATCACTTTGAAAATTGCGAAAAGCTTTTAGCAACCGTTCCCTCCCCCTTCTCCTAACCACCCCCTTCTCTATTCTACCATTATTGTTATACAAGTTCGAGAGCCACAGCGAGAGTAAGAATAAATTGATCGTGAAACATACGAGCTCTCGGGAACAGATCTCATTCGTGGCGTTTTAACGTAAACGATCTCACGAGTTCCGAGCCAAGAAAGAAAGAAAGAAAGTAAGAAAGAAAGAAAGAAAGAAAAGGATTTCGTTCGTTCGTTCGGCCGACCGGCTGGCCATTCGAAAATCAGATAAAACATTGAGTTTAATGCCCGCATGCAATAGTAGCGATCTGGATCTTAACGTTTCTTCTTACGTAGGATTGGTAAAAGAAAACGAGTTACCAAAATTGGATATTTCGATTGTGACGCGTTATCCCTATTTTATTTTTTTTGCTCTTTCTCAATTAAAAAAAAAAAAAAAAAACATTGGTAGCAATACAATTGTAAGCGCAGTTTTTTAAACCATACTCTCTTCTTTCTCTGTCTTCTTCTTGCGTATCCCGTTTTTTCTTCTCTCCTACTCCCCCTACTGTATAGCTTCCCACCATTCTCCTCCTCACCACGCTTTGAATGTCACACTAACGAGTTCGGCCGGTAAATTATTTTGTAAAGGGGCGTTTTAAACGCCTAACCGTGGCACACGAGTTATAATTTCCGCAATGGCGACTTTATAGAACTGGTCGGTTGGTGTGTGTCTCTTGCTTCAGTACCGCAAATAATCGCGTAGCTTTAAAACGTTAGCCGTAAACCGTAATCAATTCCGTGTATGGTGTCGTATAAGTATCGGGAGGTTTTTAAGAGAGAAGAAAAAAAGAATGATAGAACTTGGGTTTGCGAGTCCCTCGAATTATTACCACAGATCGATTCAAACGTTTATATGCTTCTTTCGCATATTTAATATGTTGATTTTTGATTTATAACTGGATTCGTAATTAAACGAGTATATATTTTAATCGGTAAATTAACTCGAGTTATAGAATTAAGTTAGTTCTTTAAGTATAATCGAAGAAGATATAATATTATAATGAGAGTTACATCGAAGGTTTTTTATTCGTTTTTTATTCGTAATACATATTTTCAAATACTTTTGTTAGATTTTTATTTTTCACGGATCCCTGAAACGACGGATTAATTTAAAAGAAGACGAAACGAGGAGGAGATCGTTTAACGAGCCACTAACCCGTTCTTATTTTCGACGAATGATAGTCGTCGTAGTTCTTCTCATCTTTGCTCGTTCCTGTCTCAGCTTCAGTCGGAAAGGCAATTAGCAAGGACGCGCACAAGCGGCATCTTTGATCGTTCTTTATCTTTCAAAGAGGAGACAGTCGTGGATTCATTAATTCAATATCAACCGAGTCTCTCTCTTTCTCTCTTTCTCTCTTTCTCTCTTTTGCGTTCACTTAGTTTACGTTCGCTTTAATGGAACGTAAATCGCGTGAACGATTAATAAAGGCCAGTGTTGCGAATTAATGGTGCCGAACGCGCGAAATGTATTTTCTCGCTTTAACGAGCACGACGATTGAAGTTATCCTACACCTTTCCGGTGTCTTAAGCTGACTGCACATCTGCGATTAAATGTTGTGTATGTGTATCGTAACATGTCCCGTCGCGATACATTAGTATCTTTTATGATATAACATATAAGCCACGATGTTTGATTTTCTCTTTTTCCTTTTTTTTTTTATTCCTTGTTATTTGACTTGTCGAATAGGTCCGGTCTGAAATAAAGGATATTACCTTTAATAACTTAAAGTACATATAACAGGTTGATCAAGATATTACGTTATATCTTAATATTGCATAAAAAAGGATTTCAAAAAAAAAAAATGATTTATCCAATTAACTTCTTACATCTGAATCTTTGAAGTTATAAGTATTAACTCATTCAAAAGAAGAAATTGGAAAGAGAGATACCACGTTAGAGGTAGTATGTCGTTACATTTGATAAGGTTGGAAGTAACGGATATAAAGGAGTTAGCTTAATTAGTGTGACGACGAGAGGCAAATTGGAATGTCGGAGTCTGAGTGAGAGGATAAGAAAAAGGAAGAGTTAGTAATAAAGAGGATGAAAAAAAAAGAAAAGAAGAAATAAAGGAAAAAAAAAAAGAATGAAAGAAGGAAAGAAAGAAAGAAAGGGGAGTCCTTTTTTCTTTGAGACAGGAATTAGCATGCAGGAGCCAGCGTCCGGTCGTATACGCTGCGTGCGTTAAGTAAAACATCGTAGAGGATAAAGAGGAGCAAGAGGCAAAGGGGGAAGGTCGGTCGCGTGGCGGTACGTTCACCAACTTCGAAACGAGTGGAGAAAGAGAAAAAGAGAGAGAGAGAGAAGAGAGAACGGGCTTCCAACACGAAGCAATAGTTACCCTTTAATGCATGCGGGTGTCCTTTGTGCCTTTGGCTACTGTCCTCTTCCATCTCTCTCATTCTGGTTACACTTCAAATCCTTGGACCCTTTTGGTATTGGTGTCTGTCTCTATCTAGGGAAAGGTTCCTACTCTCGCATACAAAAATACAAAGTAAAGGGACGTCCAGCCCTACGCGTGCCGATTCCTACACCAAAAGAGTTAGAAGAGAGTGAGAGAAGGGTATAGTAGAGAAAAAAGAGGGAGAAGGATTCCAGGTAGTACCACCACCGTCTACAGACTTCGTCGTCGTCGTAGGAGGTGGAAACCACCGTCATGACAAACGCCATGTAACGATGGACACAGAAGAGAGTCACCCTTCATTTCGTATTCCATTTCACTCTCCTATTCTCTTTTACCTCGCTCATCGTCCTTTGTTCGAATTTCCTATGGCGGTGCCAAGCCTTAACACTTTTATTTCCCTATAACTTTTTTTTTTTCTTATTTAGATGTTAAAGCTTGGATTGATGATGATCATGATGTTTCCCTTCTTTATTCTTATGCTTATACAATAGTTATCTTGCCAGCTGGGTTTTTCATAGGTTATAAATTTGTTAAGTTAGTTGGTATGTGAGAAAAATGTTATTTCATCGAGTCAATGGTAGATAAAAAGTTATAAAATTTTTTTAAGTTAATTTGATTATTATATTGTAGAATTCTTGTGTCATGGTTGAATTAAACGAAGAAATCTTCGAAATTACATTAATTCTAGAAGAATCTGTTAACCGAACACAAGAGCGTGAAACATCCTCTTCTTTTTACCGCGAGAACAATGAATTATTTCGTCGGGATGAACGTTTTCATTCGGTTCTCTCTCCCTCTTTCTCTCTTTCTCTCTCTCTTTCTGTGTGCATTCAACGTGGTAAGAGGAAACGGTCGTGGGTACCGAGAGAAAGAGATAGGGTGGAAGAGGAAGACGAGAAAGACTAGAAGGACGTAGACCATCCCTTTTTCAAACCCCGGATTTTACTCGGAGGTCGCGCTGAAATCGTCGCTTAGTCGGACAGTTTTATCTCGCGGTTCAACCGGACTACTCCTTCTCTTCAGCTTGTTTCCCTCCATTATGTGAGTTACACGATAGCGTAAAAAGGTTCTACTAGTAGCTTTTAGAGTACTCGAAAATTATAGATATGGCTTGTTTCTGTGTGACCTGTTTTTTTCTTATTTACAAAAAATAAAAATATTTAATAACGATTAGATTCTCGATAAATTGTAAGTATTAATAGAATAAATTATCGAGTATACAGAATCGATTGTAAAATTATTTCTGCTTCAATAAAATGTTCTATGAATCGTTGGTGAAGAACTAAAAGAAATTGAAATAAATCAATAAACAAACTGCTGCTTACAAATTCAATTACGTTTGGTCTATAGACTATCGTAATATTTTTCTGTTTTATTGTTTACCTTCATCAATGAAGATTGTAAAAGATAAAAAGCAAATCTTTATTTAGTGTTTTTATGTTTTATTAAATAGTACGAGATTTCGATTTCAGAAATCGATAGCTTACAACGAATGAATCGATAATTTATATACCCTGATGCGAAACTTTCCAAGATCACGATGAATTTGCAAAACGTTTGAACGTTTGGGTTAGGATAAAGTGATTTAAAGCAACGTTTCGTCGCCGTTTTGAAAGACTCGCTCGATCGGAAGTAATCGACGCGACGTATCGATCCGATTTTCTACGACTTTTGTCAAACTGCGCGTGCAGTAAATTGGCCGACGTAGTGCGACGAGTAGTAGAGTACGATTTCAGGGCCCATTGTTTTACGAGTAATTAACGTTCCCCCTTCTTCCTCTCCTCTGGTCGTCGTATCCACGACGAATTCGTTTACCGGATTGAACTCGATTGTAAAACCAAGCGGATTATTCATTTATGTTTTCCTAAGAACATGTGGGTGGGGAGAAGGGAAACTATTTTCCTTTTACAGCAGTTGATTAATTAAAGCGATGCGTTTCGATACGATAATAGAATATTATTTCGTTAAACGCTTGCCATTATGTAGATTAATTAGTTAAAAGTAGAAAAAATCATTTCTACATGAAAATAACAATGTATATTCCTGATAATTTGGCACTCCCATCATGATGAATTCGGTGGTTTATTAGTTCCGTAAACCCTTCCTGATCGCAGAAGTTATCTGAAAGGTCAATCAATAGTAATTGCTTTTTCAGTTTGAAAATTTCTCATCTGGATGAAAAGTTGACTCTTGACCCGTTCATTTAGAACACTAAATCCCAAACTCAGGAAGCAAACAGATCGAGTTACCAGTCAGTAAAACTGATGGGAACAATCTTGATCAATCATTATTTTTCTAGTCATCGGTAATAAAAAAAAAAAAAAAAACGACATGAATTCTTAATATAACTTTCGTTGTATTTTCATCAAACTATCGAAAGTTTCGTCTAAGATTATTCGAAGTCAGAATGAACGTTCTTTTACGAATGGCAATGCCGTCCTCTTACGCTTGATCAGCTTTTACTTTTCATCGCGATCACAAGCTGCGGAGATAGCGAGTAGAAAAGGGAGAGGAAGAAGAAGAAGAAGAAAACGAACGTAACGGTAAGAAGAGGAAAGCGGAAGCGAAGGAGCGTTAAGCCCTTCAAGGGGCTGGGCTACCACCCCTGTTCAAATAATAAGTCCGAATGGAAGTTGGATTCCAGTGCAATTGCCCGGGGCAATTTCAGCGCGAGTCGCAATATCCCGGCCTTCCTTCTCTCTATCTCTATCTGTCTTTGGTTGTCTCTCTCTTTTTTCTCTCTTTCTCTCTCTTTTCCCCCCTCTCTATCTTACTCGTTCACTCACTCGTACTGTCTCTTTTTTTTTCTTCTCCTCCTTTTTTCCAAGAAGCAACCCCACGCCAAAGCAACGGAACTCCACCAAAAGCTTTCCATTTCACTTCCTCTTTCGTTCGATGTCTCTGATGTCTCTGTTCCTTTCGCCAAGCTTTCGAGATCTTTAATCGTTTTAACTGCTTTTTGCGACGACCACTGCTCTAGCGGTCTCGGTGAACGAAACGGAAAAGACGTGGAAAGAGAAAAAGTGTATATTTCTGTTTCTTGTCTTCTTTTAACCCCCACGATGCATTTCGCTTTATAGAAAAGAGCCAACGAGTGTGCACGAGAAATAGAGATATATAGATAGGAGAAGAGAAAGAGAGAGAGAGAGAGAGCGAGAAAGAGAGATAAAATGAATGGGGAGTTGTCATTGTCCGTCGTATCGCGAAAGGAAGAAGCGCGTTTTATCCCTCAACGGAAAGGACTCTGTGCAAGATCGCGTCTCGCCTTCTTTTCACTTCGCTCGAGAAAAAAGGGAGAGAACCGGGTTGAAGCGAGCCGCTGCTCGTTATTACACCGTAGAACCCTCTAGAAAAGCTCTTCCTAAAGTTTCTACACCCTCGTCCAGTACTCCGTGATGTCCCATTGTCTGATCGTGCCGAGCACTGAATAGAAACGAAAAAGTCAAGAAGGAAGAGTCATCGTTCCTACTCCTGAAAGTGTTCACCGACCTAACGCCGTTGACTTTTCTGTGAATAAGTATGCGATGTATATATTTAACAGCCGTTTATTTGCTTGTCTGTGGTAAGGAAAAACTTTGTGAAATGAAATATGTTTGGGTTCGACGTAATAAAAGATTGTCATGAAAAAACAATTTATTTCATGTTAAAGAACCACGAACAACGAATATTTTTTCCATAAAAATTTTGAACATACGTTTTGTTGAATTTTAGCATAGATAAAAAAAAAAAGAAAAAGAATTTTCGATCAATGCGCTAAAAGTCGTCTTAGGTGGTCGAGAATAAAACAGAGCACCTGTAAAGCTGACACAAGATGTGTCAAAGTTGATCAGCTACTCATTCTTATACCTGTGGTCCTAACCCAGGGTGAGGAGATCAAACGGATATCTTAGATAATCCACTTACTAGAAGTAGACAGGCTAAGAAAGCAAAAGAGGGTGAGACTGAATGAGAGACAGAGAGAGAGAAAGATACGGATGCGGAAGGATAATAGGGTCTCCTGCGGAGAGAAGGGATTTGGAACGCGCAAATGGCACTCTTTGCTGAAACCCGACAAAGCGTGAGCTCGCATCGACCGCTTGGAATAAACCACAAGAGAAGAGGAGATTTTTTTCCCTATCTTTCCTTTTTTCTTTCACCAACTTCGTTCTCGTCTTTTTTTCAGTTTTTTTTTTTTTTCATCCTAGAGACCCCTTCCAGAAAATATCATTGATGCCCAAAAAGTCAGAAGAGAACGTTACGTGTGGGTCCGTGAGGGCCCAAGAAGAGGGGTTTTCTTTTTTAACAATGGCGTTGAAACGCCTCTAGCTTGATCCTGCCCTTAGTAGAGTCCTTTCAGCTGCACCGAATTATAAACGAGCCAACGGTTTTCTTCGTGGCACACACGTTGTAGTTTATACCACGGGAAATCTCTTTACCGTTCTTAAAGCCTGCTTATTAATTCGCAGCGTGCTTTCTTTGTCCTCCATCGGGTTGCTTACGGACATTGAGGGGTTAGGCGGGGGTTCTAAGGGAGGGATAGAGAAATGGATCCTAGTAGAGAGAAAAAGCGTGACTCAGTTATACTCCTTTTATGCTCGGTTATTCTTACCTAGAGGATCACGAGTTAGGTTGATATCGAGATAGAGGGAGGAATATTCGTGATCGAAACGATTCCACGCCGATTGGACCCGCCGTGTTTTCATATCACGAACGTGTAAGATCGCCATAACCATGCCGCTCGTATCGAATCGGTCCGCTCCAAAAATCACGATGGGATATCTTGCGGCTAAAGAGAAATGGAAATCAGCTTGACCGGACTAAGACTAGAAACTACTCATAAATAGTTATTTTAGTTACCTTATTTGTATATCGGGGCAAAGAATAAAAACACCATGGAGTATTTTTCTCCTTTTTTAAATCTAGTATAATAATTTTGTACGCTTGTCGTTTCTTTCTAACGAACTATTTGTAATATTCAATATATTTTCTCATCCTGCATAAATCATTTTCTGTTGTTTGTGTTTCTTGATCATAAGTTAAGATATATTACAATATTACCATCAACATATAGATTATTTCTTTCAAAAAAAAAAAAAAAAAGGTAATGCATGTTATCGTAATCCAATGTTCAATCTAAATGTTCGTGAAATCAGAAAGGGAATGTTTTTACATTTACTTGAAAGTAAAGATAAAAACTTACTAGGGCAACGTGATTTCTATCGATCTAAGAATAAACGTTTCCACTTGCAGGTAAATTCAAGTCTTGTCTCAATACGTAGTATAAACGATAGAATCCAAGCTTAACTCTTTCTCTTTTTTTTTCTTTTCTTATATTTTCCATTTACGATCGCTGCAGCATCAGTTCTTGATAGTCGTAGAAGGAAATCTTACGTATCAAGCTAGTGTCCAAGAAAAGGATAGTTGTACAGGACAACGATTTTATCGACAAATGTGTAACGAGGGCAAAAGGAGATACCAAAGTTTTTCCCGGGGGAAATCCTTTCCTTTCTCTTTCCCTCTTACTCTTATTTTCTCGTTTTGGTTCGAAGAGAGCTAGAGCGAGACTCTAATGCTCCCCGAAGTGTGTCTAACATCACTCGGGGAAAAAAGAACTGGGCTGGCTTTGCAAAATCGAAGGGTCCGCGAAGGGATTTCTGAAGCTTCGTGTACATTTGTTATACTAGTGTACGTATTATATACATGTGTATGTGCGTATGTGTGTGTATCGAAAGATGCATAGGTACTCGACGAATAGGCAACATCTGCCTTTGAATAGATGAAGATCCATGAAAAGCATAGTCCGTGAATCGAGTCGATATATGATGGCTGGCCTATTATTAGAATTAAAGCGAGCGTAGGATCTTGTTCTGTCCTCGTTTAGTTCACTTTTTTTTATTCTTTTTTTCCCTTCTCGTACACATACGACCTTTGAAATCGGTCCACGATACACGATGATGACGTACACCTTGATCCTTAAAGCTAAATTCGCTGATTGAAAAGCACCGACGTATAAAGTACCGTGAATAATATATATTTTTTTTCATTTTTTCTTCCTAGAAAAAGAGCTCAACCATAATAAGAGATTTCTTTCAGATATTTTTATAAGTATGTCATCCTATTGACGGTATCTATGTCTAATTTTGTCTACACTTATTTCGAATATTTTTAATGTTTTGCAGAAAAATATTTGACAAGGAAGATTTTAAAAGTTAGAACTTTTTAAACAAGGTCATGTGCCATCGTAAGGGGTAAGTTCCGTTCAATTTTGTCGTAGTGTGATTTTGCTTGTATCGAATTGTTCTGTCAACGACGGCGAGAAACAAGTTGAAGTTCGTTTAAACTCGTGCGGTTGAACGCAGCTTGCGTCGAAATGACGTCGAAATTCTGAGTCCATTATCAAAGTCTGAGCGTACCGAACCCGTATTCGATGGCGTGCGGCACAGTGTTACTCGAAAATTAACTGTGGCCTGCTTGGATGCGGTTTCACGGTAGGAATTTCTATGTAAACAGCCTTCGATCCGTCTCTCTGCAAAGCTACAAGGAAAGAGGATGGAAGGGCGAGTGAGGTAAATTCGTTGTAGGGAATCTGACAGGGCTAGTTCTAGGTACGTTTTGTTTGGTCGAATCGTTAGCGGAAATTAATACTATCGGTTCGATAGAATAGAATGGTAATATCCATAGGAATACAATTATTTTCTTGTTACATTTAATGAACTTCTAACGAATGGGTTGATTATTAAATTATGTTTTTCCTTTTCTTTCTTCAACGTTGGACTTTCACAATCGTAATATTTTATTTGCTGCAATAAAGATTATTTTCTTACAATTAGAAAGTTCCAATTACATTAGGTCATTAAGCATGAAATATTTAATTTCGAACTAAAAGTAATCGGAGTAATCAGACGTTTCATACTTAATAATTTAATATCAAAAGTTCTAACCTTAATTATGAACATATTAAAATATTAATTAGTCTAATGTTGAAATTATAAAAAACAGAAAGAAAAGAAGAAAAAGTAATGAGGTATTGTGAGTTGAAAATGATTGGTAGTTCTGGAATCTTTTGGTCAAAACTAAGAAAGAAAGATATATCAAATAACGAAACACACTGATAGAAGTTCGTTTCTTTAACGATGATGAATGTTCCTGTTTATCGCTGTCCACGGAATGACCATTATACGGAAGATGAATTATTTTACGGAAGTAGGAATGTTCCTTTATTCTTGATGAAGTATTTTTAGCCTTTTAGAGTTTAGAGTTAAGCCGACGTTTACTTTGTTTCATTCGTATTTTAACTCGTAAAGAGAAAATTATACCTCTATCTTTGTTTTTATCTCATATTATTTCTCTTTTTCTCTCTTTCTCCTCCGTCTGTCTTTCATTCAACGAACCGTGCAATTGCTTCACTGTTACATGCGAACCAGCCTAGAGATTATTGGCACTTTGATTAGTTCAAAACAACGTTACTCGGCCGCAATTTTAATAAGCTATCGAGTACACCAATTATCCGGCGTATCGAGCTTGAAGTTATGAGCGTTGGATGTTGGACGCCTGACAAAATTGTCGACGGAAATGAACGACATTAATACAATACCGCTAACAGAAAGCATATGAATTGATACTGGCTAGCCAGTACTCGACGAACCGTTCACGACATTTTCCACCCTTCCTTCTCTTCATCCCCCGTTCATACCACTGTATCCCCTAATGTCCCTCTATTTCTGCTTTTCGAAGGAGGGAGATGAATGTACCACCAGCAGCAGCAGTAGGGTCATTTCAACGAGCTCGATTTCGAGTTCACAGTACTTTCTTCTTTCTTCTAACCCTGCTTGCTCGCGCGCGCGCATGTCCCAGCAGCTGTCCCATTTAATAGAGCAATAAAGAAACGAGTGTAACTTTGATTTATGCCACGGACATTATTTAACAGTAACCCAACTTTATGTCATATCGTGAGCGTATGTTGCCTATAATTTTGAACCTTCGATATCCTTTCTTTCTTTTTTTTTTTTTTATCTCTCGTCCGTTAAATGACAATACTTCCTGCCATTCCAATTCTTCTTCCTTTATTTTTGATTACTCTTCTTTTTTCTCTCGCTGGTTTTTTTTTCTCTTTAGGTTTCAACGGTGATTTTTCATGAAACGAACGAATGAACGAACCATTTGGTTGGGTGCGGTTCGACTAACGCGCTACCGTATAAAAACGATCCCTAACAAAATCGTCGATCATAAATATAAGAGTATCATAAGTTAGGTATATAGGAATACTATTCTATGTTCATACTTTATTCAATATATTTATGACTTGGAATATATTCTAAAACTGGATAACTTCATAGAAGAGGGTATAAACGTTTTTCTGAATATTTTTGATTTTCATACCATTCTGTAGTAGTCAGGCACGATGGGATAAATATCTGTTGGTGTTTGAGAATGTTTAAAGGGAAAACTCCTTTAGTGGATTTGGTGTTTCTATAAATATGTGACTAGTAAGTTCGCTCGACGTTTTGGGAAAAGAAGTTTGGTCTGTTAATGATCCACTTGACGGCTCCTTCAGGTTTTTCGATCGTAAAGCTGTTTCTGTCTGAAATAACATTTCTGAGAAAGCAAACATAATGTCATCATTGTTTAAATAAACCATCTTTAACACACGTTCACTGCCGGATATTCCATTGATAATAATACACGCATGACTGTTCTATCAAATCGTTTGTTTTTCTTTTTTTGTTACCAATGGTAGTGCAAACGCATTAATTCCATTCATTTCATTCAAATCGGCGCCGTCCGGTGGAAAAAAATTACAAGTAATAGAGTCACTCGACGACGAGACATACGAAATATGGTCACGTCATGAACGCGTTAAAACAACTTATGGTGCAACATCTATATAGAAAATAACAGACGTTACTCGATAACGAGAGAAAACCTTTTTTAAAAAAAAAAAAAAAAAAACATTTAAAATCCGTCAATAAAATAAGTAACCATAGTTTATACCTATAAATATCGCTAAGGTACATAAAGTAATGATTAAAGTAGCTTAAAAAATGATTACAAGAAGCTTAACGAGCTTTTAATCGATACTCTCGATCTATTTATCACTACTCGTTTAACATTCTTGTATCGGTTCTTAAACGTCCTAAACGGAGAGAACTTTCCCTATACAGGTTGTTCTCTTCCTTCATCCGGTCTCCTTATCTCTCTCTCTCTTTCTTTCTCTGTGTCTTTCTTTCTCTCGGCTCGTTTACACGCTGGCGCCACTCTTGGAGAGATCGCTCGAGACACGACCTACTCGTGGAAGCGCACTTGTACGTGCCTGTCTGTATGTTTGTGTGTCTTGCCAAGTGCCTCGAACTACTCGGTCAAGTGTACGTCGATGAGAGAAAGAGATAAACTCGAGAGAAGGACGAGAAGCACAAGGAACAAATCGATCACTAACACGCTATAAAGGTGTACTTTGAACAGTAACATACACGCATACACCAAAATAATCATTGCAAATCATTAATCACATAAGAGTAATATATTTTTTTGGATTAACCATAAGTCAAAATGTTGATAATGCTTAATTAGTCCTATAAAATAAATCGACTTTAGAGTATCGTTCATTTATTTGACGTTATGTCATCAGGAAATATTCTTGTTTGATGATAGTTCGCGCGATTATTGCGCCATTTGAATTCGTAATGGTCTAGTAATTCGACGGTTTCGCTTGCTCAGCTGCGATCGATCGCAAAGGGGATGGAGAGACTGAGTTTGGGGATTGGGGGGAGAGCGGGGAAAATGCTCACCAAAAACATCCCTCTTTCGAGTATCTTTGTTCAAACCGAATGCAGCAAATAAAAGTTTTCGGAACATTAATCGCTGCTTTTCTAGTCTTCTTTCTTTTAACTACTTGTTTTCCGAGCCATCGATCTTTCTTACCTGAGCTCGTTAAAGCGTATCGTTGTTGGACAAATTTACAAGATAAGAGGGTAGAAAAAAAAATAATGCCTTCTGTCTTTCTATCATTGAAAAGAGGGAGCCGTGCATGGGCAAAATGCAAAGTGCACTTTTACAAGAGGGTCGATCATCCCTTATTATTTGCTTGCGCATTATGAGCTTTCATATAAAAAGAGTCTGAGGGTTTAGGTATTGGAGAGAAGGTAGACGGTAGTTAGGGGAAACCAGAGCCCAATGATGATGGTTAATTAAACATACATTGTGTGCGAACGAATTTAATTAGCCTTATGCGTAATCTTTCTCGACTCGTATAGGTTTCAAATGGAAATTCGAATAGAATGAGAGACTCTTCTGGACTTCATATAAACTGGACTCCTTTGGTCGTGCTGTATCATTGTATTTGTTTCATTAAACAATTGTTGCCAATATTATTAAAAGCGTAGACCATAATATAAACTTCGCAAAATGTCTTAATGTATATTCCCTGGAATATATCGTTTTATTGAATGATTAATAAAGAAAGAAATGAAAAGAATTCAATGAGAAAAATATTACCTTCTTTTACAAAACGAGCAAATTTGTTCTCATTTTAGATATGCTCAAGACGTCAATTTGATTTAACAATAAAGCTTTCTTTCCTCCACGATGCAAACTCGGTTTGCTATAATTGACAGGATTATTAAATGCGGTAATTTTTTTGGAATATTATAAACGTCAACGTTATAATTATTTAACTTTTCCTATCGTTTGCTTTTACATAATACAATAATCGAAAATCTGAACACGTATCAGCCACGCTTCCTGAGTCCGCTGTTCGTTCGCACCAATGCATTTCCATTCCCAATGACACGTGCCAGCCTGCTTGAGTTTATTCCAATCGAACGCATTAAATTGCGATACAAATGGCGAAATAACATTGGGAAAGGTGAATTTCGTTCAAATCCACTGGAATTCCTATCGTCAGGTCGACATTATGTCACGTCGGCGCTTTAATGTCGATTTAAACGAATTCGATTTTCGTATTCGCGTCACGTATCGGCCACGCTTCCTGACGAAAAGAATAAACGACGAAAACAATGCTGGTAGAAAAAGAAAGATTACTATAATTCTTTATTATTACTTTTTTTTTTTTCTTTTTTTTTATTATTATTTTTCTTTTTCTATCACTATAATGCTCATGACGCTTACGCGCACGCCGTATAGAAAGCACGTGCCGACCGTTATGACTTCCTTCGCAGCCAAATTTAATTTACAACGCTCGCCCGCGGTGCTCAATTTTCGACTCCTTCCCCGTTTTATTTCTCTTCTCTCCTTTCTTCCTCCAATCTTCTTTTTCTCTTTATTTTTTTTTTTTTTCGTACTTGTCGTTTGCGGGAACGACTTCCTTTTTCTTTTTTCGTACGCCGGCTAAGTGCCCCACTCTTGGCAATTTTTTTCTTGTTCTTACCCTTTTGCCGAGTAGATTGCCTTTATGATCACGTCATGAATCTACATCAGTATTAAGAATCTTTTACCTGAGGTGACGTTGACGAATTCGAACTTACATCGATTATGTACAATAAATCTGTATACCGAAATAAAATTAGCTGTTGGATAACCTTTTATAATACTGAAATACACCAAGAAATTACTGTGTCAGTTTGATCGGTGTGATATTTAAATGTGAACGACCGATCGCAAGATATTCATCAGTTGAGTTCGGCAAAGGGGTTGATTCAGACGATCGCTTGCGTGCGTCTGGGGGCCAAGTTAGACTGTAGACGAAGCCCATGGAGTCGTTCGAGCGTACCCTCGACCGGTTCCGTGTGCCCAGGATCGATTTCCAATAATCGGAAAGCGAGCACTGCTATCGAGGATTACTCGTGATCACTAACAGGAAAGAAGTTAGGTAAAGGAGCTAGACAACCACACTGATACGTCAATTAGTTTCTGTTTTTAATTAAGGCCGGTACGTCAATTTGTTCTGAAACCAATTTTGTTTTTGTCAAAGGTAAATGTAAAAAAATTGATCAAAGTAAATTATAAGATACTAGTGTAAAAAAGAAATAAAAATACGATATCATCCCCACCATCCCATCCTCCTACCGACTATCCACTATCATAGTCTGGCTGGATCATTTTCGCAAATATTAAACATTGCAACTCTTGTTATGTTTGATATTTAACGGTACAACGTAGTAGAAAGAAACGTCAACAAAGTAGTCGCAGTTTCATGTCACGAACGGCATAAGCCAAACGTTTATTTATCTATGCTTGTGCAAGCACGTTTTCCCGGCCAAGTCGAAACGACTTCATTCAACCAAGCTCTTTCTAGGATAGTGTATCGTGCCCATATGTTTCGTGCACATAATGGAAATGGCCTTTCGCGTTTCTCTTCTTTTCAGCTTTATCTCGTTTTAACTCACGTTTAACCATTACAGTTTAAATAATGATCCTTCGAGAGGGAAAACAGAATTATACGATTTTTATCATTTTAATCTTTTATCTTATTAACAGTATACATATATACGTATAATAGATTTCATTTGTGTTGGTTTATTTGTTATAACCAATGATACGTCAAAGCCAAGCCATTGTTCGTTTAATACAAATAAATGGGATACTGAGAATACGATTTTATTTCAGCGAGAAGGTTTTAACCGAATGATGCGACAAATGCTGATAGCATGTTCAACTCACATTTTATTTTTCTCTTCTCTCTTACGGTCCCCATCCACTTTTGCGAACAGATCCAACGATACAAGCGTGCCCTTAACGACGTGCCGTGGATCGATTTCCAATAATCAGAAACCGAACACCGCCAACGAGTTGCTGCTCCGCAATCAGAAAAATGTCGACAAAGAAAGAAGAGAAAAAGAAACAAAAAAAAAAAAGGAGAAAAAAGAAAAAAAAAGAAAGAAAAAAATGTGAACCATATGAAAGTCGGCTGTTCGGAAGATCCGCCATATTTATTCTTGCTTGCTACGCAAAAGAAATTCTCCGAGCTGGATTCGAAAATTCACGGACTACTGAGCCACGTCATATTTATTCAGAAAATTCAAAAGTTTTCAGTACATTCCGAGGCTTTTTAATGAAAAGTCATTCTAGACCGTTTGTTACGTCGAGCGAGAATAGAAAATATTTTCATAAATGATACGCGAGAAGAGAATATAACGTATAGAGGACTTGGCCTTTTTATTTTTACAACTAAATATACAGTTCAACCATCTATCTATCTGTCTATCTATCTATCTACCTACCTATCTATCTTTTAAATCATTTCGATAGAAATAAAGTATGATAGAAAAGGAAAAATCAATGATCAGAACTTTATCATAATTATCTTAGAAGGAAGAAAACGGGTGTTACTTTCGTATTTGAAATCGGAAGGATTTCAAAGAGAAAGAAAGAGATGGATCGTGGTGTTAGAGTTTTCGCTGTATGCCGTCCATTAATAAACGTAGATTAAAGAGAGGCTAATGCTTCTGACTTTTCGAACGGTAACGTTATCGCGAAGTATGAAACAGCGTCGACATTAAAGAGCGGCTTGTTCGTAATTTATCGTTTTATTGCTTTTTATTTACATCGATCGACCGGCACATTTATCAGTCTAAAATGTACTTAAAAAGGTTCGCAGAAAGCGATAGAGAGAAAGGGAGAGAGAGAAAGAAATAGTAGAGAGATTTTACTGACCAGTACGGATGGCTTTACGAGTGGAGTGTGTTATTTACGATCGGATTGATTCAGCTAAGCGCCAATGTGTGTACTATACTCGCATATTCTTTCTCTCTTTCCCTTTTACGCGAGCGCGCACTTTCTCGAGATGTATTCTTCCGCATTTGAATCACGAATCTCGGAGCAGTCGTGTCGGTTTCTACGACGATTCGAGGAGTGCCACCTCGTGCGGTTTATAAAATTGTCCAATGCAGAAGAAAAAGAAAAAAGAAAAAAAAGACGAAAGTTAAAAAAGGGACACAAGACTCGAGAACGGTTTTGCGTATAATTCCGTTACCGATACGATTCCCTCAACCGGCTGACCGTTTATTCTTTCATGCGTGAAAATCTATTACTCGGATACACGTTGGCGTATTTAAACATTAACAAGTATCTATTAATTAGTTGAATAAAATTACAATATTATCGCCAGAGTTTTAACAAAGTATTAATTAAGAAAACGTATCGAAGCGTAAATAATTTAAATCATTGATATATATATATATATATATATATATATATATATATATATATAGGTTATTTTTACTTTTATGAATAAATTTATTGATGAAATGTGATAGACTGCGAAAGATCCTTCTCCAATTTCTTCAAAGCAAATCGAATTTACCAAGAAGATATCGAAAAGATTTCTAAAACGAGGCGGAATAATCGAGACGACGTGTTCCCAGCGTGCACGTGTGTGTGCAAATGCCGCTGAAATCTGATTCTTCAGTATAATACGATGCGCTCGATGCGCTCATTGACTTCAAAAGGGTCATCGATGTTTCAAGACTCGTCTTGTTTAAGATAATAAGACACCTTTACCACAAAGCGCGTTTCCTGTTTTCTATATTTTTTTGTTTGTTTTATTTCTTTAATTAATCCCTGCAGAATCTTGTAACTTATGCGCACGGGGTTATGACTTGAAAATAATTTAATTACATCGATACTCGTCGAGTTACAGATTTTTTTTTCATTTACAGCCTACGATAAATTGTACCTTTCTTAGAAGACGTTCAGTAAATTTTCATAAAACTTTAACGTTTTACACGTGTAGATACGTATTAATTCGAATTTCCGAGTGATATAAATCGATTAATGACGATGGAAGCAAACGCACGTATACGTATTATATAAATATATAGGTATATAAAGTTCGGCAAAAGAAGTTTCGTTAGGTTAGTCGTTGCAACGGGCATCGTAAAACATTGCGAACATGGCCGTTCGTCGTGGCTTTATGAGACTTTTTGATTAACACGACTGGAAGAACGATACGGGCATGGAACCGTCCAGTAAATTCCTTTGGCATTTCCCAGACGTGACCCATGATTCTTCTTTTCTATTTCTTTTCTTCTTCTTCTTCTTCTTCTTCTTTTTCTTCTCTTTTTTCTTCTTCTTCTTTTTCTTCTTTTTCTTCTTCGTTATCTCCCTTTCGTCCTCATCCCTTAGTTTTTCTTCTGTCTTTCTTCGATACAATGACACCGTTGGGTTATTAGTTCCAACGCTTTCATGATTAATGCCTCATGGACTTTGGGAAATTGGCCTTAGTTGACGAAAAAGTGAACGGATAAATGCTTGTCACGTGCGAAAACCTTCCTAGTGGGTTGGTTGCCTTGACTTTTAATAGCTCGCTGAAAATCCCTTTTTAAAAAAGAACAAAATAAGAAAGGAAAGACAAACGGATATGAACGTTAGGAAAAATTCGATATCCCGGTGGTATCCTTGTCTCATTGGATTATTTTCTTTTGCTAGTTAGTATTCTTCGCAATTTTACAAAATAAAAATTGTTTAGATAGTTTTTCAAATGTTATTACGTATGAGAATGATTCTTCGATTCATGCCTGTTCATCGGATTTATATCTTAGATAGATCGTGTTAAACTCTCAGAAAGTTGTTGATCTTTAAGATCGATGGTTAAAAAACATGACTCAACTGGATTCGTCGAGTTGACGCGAGAAAGTAACGATAAGTCGAGAGACGTCTGAATTATTGATTTCCAGGATATCGAGCGTCAAGGTGGTAGCATTTCAGGTGATTAAATATTGGTTCGTTGAACTTGACGTTGATTGTGTGAGAGAAAAGTGATACTTTAATCATTACGTTTGGACAGATCTCCGATTTCTGTGAATAAAAATCGTTAAAACAATTTGATTCTATTGAGTATTTATACAGGAAACAATTATTAATTTTTAGAATCGAAATTAGTCGATTCATTAACTAGTGACGTTCGGAAAATTGTTCGATTGTTCGTTAACGTTAGATTATATTAAAAGTATTCTTTTTCTTTTCTTTTTTTTTTCGTTACGTATCTTGTTTTTTCTTCTAATTGTTCAATCTGTTCGTTTACCGAGAAACAACGAAACAAAAAAAAAAAATCATCATCTATAGCATCGAAACAAATATGGTAGAAAAGTTAGAGAAAAGTTCAATCATTTCTGGTTTGTTTGGAGGTACTTTAACTTCTGAGGGCGTGACCGAACCAATGCCTCATGGGTGCAGTCTCGAAGTACACGTACGGCAGGTCGATATCGGTTCTTCGATATCGATCCCGTCTGTGGATAAGTCGCCGAGGTGCGAGAGAACTCACATTCACCTTCGACGACTTCCAAGTCGAATTAACCGAGTCCCATGGGATTATCGATCAAACAATAAAACGCTTTGCCATGATTTTCCTTAACGATTCTATTCCCCATTTTCCACGAGCAGTTTAATAATACATTTAAAATTATGTAATATACATAGATGACACGTATATAATTTCTAATATTTCGTATATTTATTATTTATATTATGAAATAGAATTTTCTATCATAACTATGTAGAATATATATATATATATAGATTATTCGATTTTCCGATAAATTGAATACAAATTTTTTTTCTTTTCTTCTTTTTTTATTAATAGAAATATCGTTTGTATAGAAGCGATAGGGAATTTTTGATCTTTTCGTTTTATAAATTCAATCGAATCGCGTTCTCTTTCTCACGTTACCGTTCGAACGTCGAGAAATACGTTTATCTATACGCGTACGACGAGAAAGAGAAAAAGAAAAATAAAAATAGAGAGAGAGAGAGAGAGAGAGAGAGAGAACGAGAGAGTTGGCTTGGAGAGGCAAGTCGTATCAAGGGAATTTCTGTACGATGCTTGAGGCAGGCAGCCTCAACGAACAAACATCGAAAATTCGATTTGTCGATTCGCACGCTCGCAAAATCGAGTACAGTCGACTTTCGAAGCGGGAACTCGACGTAGGGACAGGGAACCTCGCGGGAAAATTCCTTTATCACGAGACATTTACAGTTCCAGTTTTATCACCAAACTTCTATTAATAACTTCTTCCAGTTTCTCCCATTTTGCTTTGTAAAATAATTGATATCCGCAAATAGTTCATTTCTAAAGATTTAATTAAAATAACTTTACTTGACAATCAGGGTTCTGCTAGGGTTCACATAACAAGCAAGGAATAAGTCAACTAACAATAATTTGATAATAACAATATATGAAATGATAAAATAAAAATATTATCCCAAATCGAAAAACCTTGATTATGAAAAAAATTTGATACTCGAAGCAAATTTATTTTATGTGAATAGCATAATGTTCATAAACGAATAAACGTAGAATAAGTCGATTAAACAATAGTATGTAACAATGATTAAATAATATAGATATATCAAATAATACAAATAAGAAAAATAACACTCTAAATCGAAAACTTTGATTTTAAAAAGAAACCCTTATACTCGATGCAAACGATACGCAAACACATTTGCAAATGAACATTTAAATCGGCATCTAGTGAGAAATCCTCTTTATATCTGACGCAATATATCACAATCATTCGAAAGAAGAAAACTCCATTTCATTTTCTCTCTTCTCCTAGAAATCGCTAGATTCTGAGTAAAAGGAGAAGGAAGGAGGGTGCTGGATGGAAGACGGTAAATTTTTACGTTTGCGGTATAAAGCACGTAGGTTGGTTCGTTGGTTGGTTGGTTGGTTGGTTGGTTGGTGAAAAGGTGAGGGGTAAGAAAGACTGGGTAGATGAAGGGGGAGAGAAAAAAAAAGATAAAGAGAAAAAGAAAGAAAGAAAAAAAAAGACGGAAGAGAAGGAGGAGGAGAAGGAGGAGGACGAGTGCGGAGGAAAAGAAAAAGCAGAAGCCTTTTCCCGAAAGCAGAGTTATAGTGATAACGCAGCGAGGAAGCCAAGTTTATTTTCATTCCTACCTTCATCGTGCCTCCTTCTTCTCGTTTCGTCTCCCGTTTTCAACTATGGACGCTTCACAACCTGTAGCTCCCCCCATTCTGTTTGCGATTTATATTTCGTTGCACGCTCCGAGGACGACGAACGCCTCCCGAACAAACTCCTATTTTTCGATTTCGTCCGCATCGAAGGTACATTATAACAGGGATTCTCTTTTTTCTTTTTTTATTCTTTTTATTTAACTTCTTTTATTTATTTCTTTTTTGTTGTTTTCCATTTTTCTTTTTCTCTTGCTTTTTTTTTTCCTCTGACCTCTCTACTCTCTGATTCAACTTGCTAATAGAAACTCGCAATTTAATCTCGAAAACTTTTCTACGAATATAAATTGAATTAATAAAATTAAACTCACGTCGAGTTTATAGATATTACTGATAAGACCTGAAAATATTTACCGTTTTATCAGAAAAGTAATCTTTCATATTTTGAAATGAAACTTTTTAGGCGACGGTTAAAGATGAAATCTTACGAAACGTCATTAAAAGAGAAAGAGTTTTGGTGAAAGAAAACGCGAGATAACATCCATGGTAAATCGAAATTATTAAAGATCTTTGATATTAATTGTTATGGAGAGTGTGAGTTGATTAGAATTATTTTAATACCTATTTAATGTAAATTAATACAAAATATAATCACTCTACGTATGAATCAATTGATTTTATTTTTCCACTAAAAAGATAAAACTTTAATTACACAATGTTTCTTCCATATTCCTCGTATTTAGATTGGATGTTAGTTAAGTCAAATTTTATGATAAATAAATCGAACGTATATTTTTGGTTGAATTTAATGAAATGCTGACTAATCGAACGATACTATCTATTTTATTGCATGTTATCAGATATATTTAGTCTCAATTATTTAAATCATATTATTTGTATCAACATATCCCAGCTCTTGTTAAGATAAATTTTTTTTCTTCTTTATCTCCCTCTCACTTGCTCTCTTTCTTTCTCTCTTTCTCTGTTATCGTAGGCGTCTTCTTCTACGGAACGAGAACCGAGTGTCGGCAATGTTAGAAGCACCATTATTCCCATCTGTCGGCATAACGAGGCGTAATTGAAATCTCTCGCATGGACACGAAGGCGCGAGCGGGCCCCGTTTCTCACGTTGGGGCCACTCACAATTGGCCTTAATGTTGCCTCTGTCCGGTGCGTAGCACGATTTTCTTTATCTCTATTTCTCTGATGGAGAAGACTCTCTTACCCAGTCTCTTGAAGATGATCTTCTCGAGATGTTCCCTTAAGGGGGGGAAAAAAACGAAAGTAGAAAAAAAAAATAAAGAATTAAGAAAGTTCTATCTTTTTTCTTGTACACCGAAAATTCGTTCATTCACCAATGGAAATAATAAAAAAAAAATATAGACAGATAAAGAGTGCAAGAGAGAGAAATATATAACGTCAAAGTGCGTGCCGTGTATGTGTAAGAGAGAGAGAGAGTGAACCAGTACATAGGTTGAATTCGTGATTGGCATATCGACGGCTAGCTCGTAGAGTCCACGTCGAGGCGACAATAATCTCGTTAAGAGCGCACACTATACGTATTCGGCTTACCCTAGGGAAATAAATGACCGCACTACGTGAGTCCAGAGAAGGATATCTCTCGTTCTCTTTCGTAGCCAATCCGATTCCTACGAATTTCTCTTTCTCCACGAACGCTCGACGTACCAACGTTTCGTTTACTCGTCACGTGAACTTTCGACCTTTCCTACTTGTAATTTAATCACCCCCTTTTTTTTTTAGTTTTTTAGTTTTTGCAGTTTTCGTTGTTTCTTTTTGTTCAAGCTTGTTGATCGATTTTTTTTCTTTTTTAATCTTTTTTTACTTTTCTTTCTTTTTTCTTTATTTCTTCATTTAGTTTTGTCCGTTACGTCTACCTGATGATTCCTATTTAGATGGAGATAAGACGAGAGAAGAACTTACCAAGTTCGTTCTTGACTTGTGAGTTTGGGATGTTGATGAAATCGTAACTGATGAAAATGTTAGTTCATCTTGAAGCAAACCTAATGAGTTTTGGTAGCTACCGAAGTTGTGTAAAAAATGAGTTAAATTGTACGATTGATTTGATGGTTTTTTCGTTTTTTTTTTTTATTGAATATTTATATAAACGAAATGAAAGAAATATATATATATATATTCATTCGTTTTATAATTGTTCGAAATGTTTTATATCCTATTCATAATTGGTTAGAAGCTTATTACAATGTCTATTGCTTAAAGTCGTACTATTAGCAAGGATAAATATTGTTCAATCAAAAATGCACGAATAATTAGTTTCTCTCATTTATTCGAATCTTTAGGATTTCTAAACTAAACCCATAATAATAATAATAATAACTAAAAAAAAGACAGAAGAAAACCGGTCGGAATTGAACGTCGGGTAGTAAATGAAGACAAAGGGAACAAGTTGAATTGTTTTTGTGCTTGTAAAACGAATGTTCTAGATCTATTATTACACTTTACCACTCATTTTCATTTCATTTCTTTTCACTTTTCCTAACTAAAGCTTTTTCTTTGAACGAACCTTTTCTCCAATCGGATGGGCCTTTTCCTCGTTCGTCTGGGAAAGCATAAAGTATGGAAATGACGTTTGACTTAATCCAACGTTAATCGTGTTCGGTTATATATGAGACTATAACTATCCATCGCTTCTATCATCTCTCGCGAAAATCATCCTTTTGATCGATTTAACGAACTCTCTCGTTTTCTYTCTTTCTCTCTTTCTCTCTCTCTCACACACACTTTATCTTGTGGACCAATAAACCTCTTCCTTCATATATTTTACCTCTTTTCATGCAAAAATTGACTATTTATAACGTCCCATCCTTTTAACTTTACCCTCCAATCTTTATGATTCAATGCTTTTTTAATACTTTTACTTAAAAATGCTAGTACGAGATAGATAGAATTTTAAGTTCGTTCATTGATAAAACGATGTCGCTACATTATACTTACAGAATGTTTCAAAAGTTGTAAAACAATAAAATATCTGTCTTAAAAAAAAATATAAAATATGTAAGAATGATTGAATAAAATGTTTAACTTAATATGAAATTATTTTAAAGAATATTCGTTTAACAGTAATATCCTCTTCTAATTTTATGTGAAGGGACGACTATGACATTTGACAAATTCCTTGACTGCTCTAAAACTTACGGAATCCTCCTGTATACATATAAAGTGGAAAAGTGCATAGATCATTGGAGTTGAAAATATCTTTAGTATCAAGTTAATATATCTTGAAGAGTTACTACGTTACAGTTTGCTCAGTTCACGAACCGTTTTATAGAACATTGAGGTTCCTAAAGTGCGACAACTTGCACTTCGGTCCACACAAGCATCTTGATCCTGTGCCAACAGAACAGATTGACGAAGGAAGAACATAACCGCGAGTTAGGTAAATCGCTCGAGGAATGTTAACCAGATGTCGTAATTCGCATTTATCGGCACTGGATGTTTATTAGTTCCGCGGCGTGGTGATACTCCAAAGGCCATTCCGCAGATGCTCGCTTCATCGTTCATTTTCTATACCTATAGAGGTGGTATGCACACAAACGGATACACTCACTTACACATATAAACACACAAATATACGAGTATATGTATATACATACGTAGCACTCGTTTTAATTGTTTGCCATCGTCTCTCGCTAAATTGGGGTTTAGTACGAGCCAGTGATATATACCGATAATCCTCTACCACCAATACCACTGAATTTTCCTATGCCAGGGGTACAAAAAAAAAAGCTTTCGCGGTACGATTTTCTTTAACGATCGTTGCAACACGTACCAGTATTAAAAAAAAAAAGGGAGAGACCATTAAATAATAACTCAGTTCTGTAATATTAGTAGTATATCGGTAAAAAACGCAACGATTCCATTCCAATTGTTAATATATTTTGTCTCCTGTTTATTTTATAGAAAAACAATAGCATTAGTTGATACCAATTAAATAAGAAAGAAAACGAACTAATCCAATCACTGTTAAACGAATTAAAATCACAATTGTTGTTTATGTAAACGTCCGTTCCGTTATGATCAACCCTGAAAAAAAAATAAGACAAATCCATTGTAAATGAAAAAGAAAAAGAAAATCGTGAAAATCCATAAAAGGGTTATCACGAAATGTAGGGTGCTTGAGCACGCGTGCTGCCGAGTTAATCCTACAGAGTACGAAACGGCCCTTTTCGTCGATTACGCTTCGCGCGCATTCCGCCATGGATCGTCGTCCACGGTGTCCATTGTTTTGTAATTAATACTCACATGGGGGAAGGGGTGGCGGGGGGAGTTGCGTTGACGGATCGTTTTAACGCATCGTCGAGCTTCCCGTTAAAATATAGATGTGTTTCGGGCGTGTCTCTGCACCCTTCTCTCCTTCTCCTTCTCTATCTCTCTCTCTTTATCCCTTAACCTATGTATCTCTATCTCTATTTCTCCTGTACATTCTCCCTTTACCTTTCCTCCGTACGTTTTCTCTATCTCTCATTCTCTTTCTCTCTCTTACCTGCACGCTGACTCATCGATCAACACGGCTATTCTCTCGCTTATATACTTCTGCTTTATACACCTGCGTTAGCCGCATGACTTGATCGATGGTACGTAGAAGGTGCAATCATCTTTCCTCGTCCCGCAACCGAGAATGGCAGTAGTATTCTTTTTGAAAAATTTACGAAATAAAAAAAAAACCGCAAAATAGTATAAAAAGATTGAACGGATTCTGTAACATCTGAAACTTATCAAGAAAAATCTTCGAAAATATTACCACCGTTATTACCACTTTACTGTTTTAATAAAAAAAAAAAAAGGAAAAAGAAGATATTATTGGAAAATTGATTAACAAATTTGTCTCTATAGATATCAATGATTTTCACTAATTAATACTTTTCTTATATAAGTACATAGTAGTGGGGTATCAAGTCCAAGACCTTGCGCGATAGGAGCAACGTTACCTTACCCGTTAACAGGATTCTTGTTTTATCGTAGAAGCCCTGTGGCTGATTAGCCGGCAGAAGGAAGCAGGAGTAATTTCGAGCCCGTTGGCGCGGCTGAACTCGGCAGGGTAGAGATAGCTATGACAAGACGAGAGTTTACACGGTAGACGGGAGTAATTACATCCAAGTTTCGGTCCTAGATCTTTCTATCTCTCTCTCTTCCTCTCTCTCCTCAGTTTCATCCCTCTCTCCGTATTCCTTCTTCCCTATCTCGACTTTCTCTTCTCATCCGTCTCAGCCCACACACTTCTATCGCTACTCCGCACCTCGCTTCGCTTCCGTAGATTTCCGTCTTTCGACGATGTATCTTCCATCCCCACTTCATTTCCCCCTCCCTACAATCTTCTCCCTACTCCTCCTCCTAGCCCCTTTTTCCACCCTTGTTTCCAGTGTCTCTCTACCTAGAGTCGAAACGACTATGCGTTTCCAACTACTTCTCTACACACACATGTGATAATACTCACGTATTATTCCATGCTCGTGGTAAAATGAGTCGTCTGTTGATGACAAGACTCGGTAACGTTATGGGACAGGAAGTAGTGGACCTTAAAATACTTTAAACAGACTAAATTTCTACCGGGGCAGAAATATCCGTAAATAAATACAAATACGTTTATCTGACGTTTGATTGAACGTTTAATTTAATAAATATATTATTTTTACGTGTGATATTATAAATTTGATAATTTGTGTTATCTACGAACATTGCCACTTGATTAACTTATTCGAAATATATATTTTGTAACAATATTTTATATACAAATCGATTACATTAATATTTTTATATATTATCTTGATTATTTCGTTATTAATGGTAACATCCATTTCGATTTTATTGCCAGATTAGTCTTTACGCGTTTCAACGAATGACCGATGTGAAACATGTTTTGCTTCGATGCTAATTACATTGTTTTATCCGATATATGGATGACGAGGATCCCGCCCCGTTACATCGTATGCTTCAATTTTATCCGTTTTTTGATCGCCAAGCGTAAATGATTATCGAACGATGCGGATAACGTGTTCAGAGCATCGATACGTATCGAGATTCAAGGTCATTTATAAATAGAATATGCATCCCATCGCTGGAAATAGCATGTCAACGTCAACGATATAAACATGACATATTCCTGAACTTGAAATCACGTGATAATCTGTTGAAATATATCTGATCGTTTTAAAAGGGAGATGAACGAGTCAGAAATTACCTATCGGTAATTTTTAAATAGAATTTTATTTAAAATAAAAACAATTTTTTATTTAAAGATGACAGGCTGATTGATCA
The DNA here is from genome assembly GCF_001465965.1 of Polistes dominula. Next base: position 706,165 of record NW_015149006.1, on the reverse strand, counting down.
GTAAAATAAAAATTAAAAAAAAACGTGATTTAAAAAATTTGATATTTAATTATTTATTTAGGTTAAAGAAAAAGTCAAGTTTATATATAAATACATTACCTTGCCAAGCTAGTGATTGGTCCAGTTACTTTGGAGCTAAGGAGAAAGGATAACTACTAATCGTATCGGGTGTAGTTTTCGATCAGCGTTCAATCTCTATGCGCGTTCGTGCGTCAAGTTTTCGTTTAAATCGCAAGCCCTTTGCCCTTTTATCGGGCTGCCCGTGCAAGCCAGCAAAAATCGTTTCAATACACACATATACATATATACACATACACACAAAGCATCGTTTACCGCTTTTCGTATGGAAAGGCGTGGGCGTACGTAGCTTCACACGACGATGCTCGTTACTCGCGTTGCAGCACGATTATGCAGCCACTTAGCATAATTATCCTCTTGTATGCCTACGTTCACATACGTACATATACGTGTCTAGTACATACATATAACATACATGTGTAGATAGCGATTCGAGCTCGTTTCTCGCCGATATAATCGACGTTGGTGCTACCGACAAAAAAAAAAACCCTCGATGATATCGAGTAAATCTTTTTATTGACTTTATGCAATCTATCAACACGTGAAATTATGGTTTGTTTTATGATAATTACCAATTGTATGAAGTAATTAATCGAAATACGTTCTCGTAATCACCTAGTGATGATAGTTGTCACCATTGAAACTTGAAATTCGTTTATTCACGAAATATCAGTTAAATCATAAAATAACCATACTGATCAGTTAAAGTATGGAAGAAAACAGTATTATGTACTTCAACTATTATCCTCTCCTGAATTATTATATATACTTCACTTATTACTCATTTATTTAATAAAAGATATTGACTCTACAATTTAATGGTAACACAATCATTAAGTTCTTACTTTCTGATATTCGAAAGAATTGAAATAATAAAGAATTATGTGTTTCTTTTTCTTTTTTTCTTCTGGATTTTATTTAAACGAATCGTAGAGTTTCTTATAAAAAAAAAACTATATCCATAAATAAAAAAGAAATGAAGGAGTCTTTTGTGGTCCTCATTTTAGATAAGCCCGAGCAATATGCAGAAGGTTTTAGAATTGTATGGTCTACAGGATGCACATTTATATGAACTCTTTTATTTGCTTTGACGTTCGCGAGTTACCCCCGAAGAAAAGAATGCAATACATAGTTGGTATGTTATATAGGTATGCGCGTGATGCTTTTTGGGGTAATAAATAACCAGCTTTCAGAACGAAAGGAACGCAAAGGGTCGATTCTGTGAGAGCTCGGTGACGAATGAACGACGCGACGCGCATAGACAACGGCGATACGAATCATGGGATCATTAATCTTTTTTACATGGTACACGTGAATTTAATGTAATCTCGTTTTCCCTCTCGTGAAACGCGCTTCTCTCCCCTTCCCTTCCCTTCCCTTTCCTCTTTCCCTTTCTCTCTCTCTCTCTTTCTCTTTTTCTCTGTCCTTCGACGAAATGAAAAAGACGTCTTTGTTCTACCCTCCACATCGTAAATTATATTTTGTTTATCACACTCTAAGTTTTTGTTAATTATTTCATTGTGATATATAAAATCATATTTTACCATGAATCATATAATAATAATAATATAATACAAAATGTTACATTGTTAAGATTATTTCTAGAATAATATTTTCAATAAGTCTTCGATATGTCGACAAGAAGAATAATTATGACAATTCTATAAGAGAATATATTTTCCCTTTTTATTCTTAAAAAGAATCTTATAAAATAACGATCGTAGATAGAAAGTAGTATAACGTCCTAGATTGACTTAATGAGTCGCTCCCCTATTCCTCTCCCCTTGCAATAATTCGCGAGGAACATAAAAATGCCGTATCAATTCTCTTAGAAATGGGAATTCGTAAAGAGTATTATTAGGTACGGCGGCCATCATTAACGATCGGAAAAGTAGGCTCACATCAGTGGCCGTAATTCTGTCTAATTTCGGTAAAGTGCATTCGGAAAGAGTAAATTAACGAGGTAACACGAGCAAAGTAATGTGTTCGTTCTCTGTCCTAGGAGAAAAATGAGGTTGATGGAGGGCGGCGGGGGGAGTTATAAGAGTGGTGAAGAGAGAAGTGAGAGGAAAGGAACGGGGAAGATTGCGACTGACGGAAAACCCGATTCTGTCTCGAAGCAGACGTTTCCTTTAGTCCTGGTAACGTTATTTTTCTTTTTTCTTTTTTTTTTTTTTTTATTATCTGTGGGAGAAAATTGAGTTTTGTTTTCTGTCCTCTTGTACACGCCACCCAGCTATGTATGAGCAGACTTTGTCTCTCTCTTCTTTGCTTTTCTCTTCTTTTTTTTTCCCTTTTCTTTCGCGCGAACCTTTAACACCTTACTACTTTTCCTTCGAACTTTTCGTCAACGCAATTCTACACCCTTAACATCCACCCCCTTTTCCAAACCCTCCCTACGAAGGTAATGAGATTTCTTTGATTCTTCGTTGCTCTCTCTTTCTCTCTCTCTTTTTGTTTCTTTCATTCTTTCTTTCTTTCTTTCCACGTAATAAGAATTCTTCGTCGAAGTTTCCTAGTAGGTGTGCGATAAAAGATTTGTCCTATCTTTTTTTCTTTGTAAGAGAGTTCTTTTAGCTTGTGCAACGGATCATAGCGAGTAACTAGAAGAGAATAAGAAGAAGAGAATGCAGTTTATTATAGTCCGCGTGAGTGACTCTTTCGTCTAAGAATATAAGAAGAAGAAGTGGTGCATCGAAAATTGGAAAAGTAAGTTAAATGATAAAAGGAATGATAATGCGTTGGGGGATGTGCTTGTTTGAACTAATTCGTTTAAAAGTAAATCTTGATATTAGTCGAGACGATGGCCTGGATCCGAGAACAGGCCAGACGTTTTAGACGGACGCGATGCGAGATAATAATTATGCAAATAGCTACGTTGCTGAAACTACTATCAACACGAGCGAGATACAAGGAGAAAGAGAAAGAGAGAGAGATAAAATCGAGCAACAGATGTCTGAAACTGCTCTCGTTCGTTCGCGAAGCTATCCGTGCTTCTTGTAGAATCACCGATAGAGAATACAAGGTGGGACACAAGGAGATGAAGCATCAACCAAGAAGAAAGGAGAGACTATTTTCTATCTCAAGATAACGCCAAGAAGGAGTCCAAAACTTCCATTTTGAATTCTTCTATATTCCTCCTCCTCGGTGTCGGCAGGTGGCACCGATTGCAACGCCACGTCGCCTCTTTTCTCCTCTTTTTAGAGAGAAAAATTTCAAAGAAAATTCGACGCTATAAAAAATCACGACGACGCATATTTTTCTTTTTTTTTTTCTCTTTTTGTTTTTATCAAAAGATTTTAACTATCATATTCGAAGTTTTAGCCGATTCTAATCTTTACGGTTGAATTTTAAAGTCGTGTAATACGTTTTGGAAACTCAAACTCCTAATTGAAAGTTTAAGGGAAAGTTTACGAACAGTAGTATGAAAGCATTCGTTACGATTCTAGAGCGTTTATCAATCAATCAATCTACAGATTCTCATTACGTCTTTATGTCAAGAATATGAAGAATTAGCTCTCGAGCTGTCACGCGTAAGTCAACAAATCGATAATAATAATAATTTTATCAAATTGCTTTGAAGAAGTCATGGATAAATAATGAAACAATATTTAACAATATTTAAAAAGAAATAATACAAGTGATTGTTTCTTTAACGTTGCTTTTCCAATTCTATGAAAAAGTTTTCTCGTATAGAAAGGATTATGAGATTCTGTGCTTGCAAGCTGCTGCCGTTTTCAATCAAAAATAAAATAAAAGATAAAAATAAAAAATAAAAGAGAAAGATATAAAAAGAAAAAGGTGAGATGAATACCAGGAAAGGTATTTTTGCGAGGATTTGGTAGACGTCGAAACGCATCAAGCCGTCCGTTATTTCGAGAAGCAGAGGAAGGAAAAGGAAGGGAAGTTTGACCCCACCTCTCTTGGTAAGAAAAGACGAATAGGAAAAAGCTTTGGGCGGTTTCCTCAGGGCTTTCGAGGATTTCGATCGGCTAGAAGAATTTTTCTTCTTTTCCGAGGAGCAGCAGTACCTCAGAGAGCCCTCTCATTTTCCGTCGCTTCGTACAACCGTGGACTCGACAATGCCAGTGATTTCTATCCATTCAATTCGTCCTTCCCTCTACTTCTTCTCCTTCTTCTTCTTTGCCGACGACTCCTCTCGCGTTTATCGGGTGTCAAACGATGCGCGTTGGTAGAACGGACCGAAAAGGATCCATTATCGATCTGTGGCTATCCATACACTACTTGGAGAGAAGTACTATGTGAACGTGTAGGGTATCGAGAAAAGGAACGCCTAACTCCTATGAGCACCCTTCGTAGACGTCCTGGCTTGGATTTCGTGCCACTCGGTGATAAGCCGCTCCAACCAACCAACGATCCAGCCCTTAAACATTGGCCTTAGTTTCTTTCGGCTAGAATGAAATCGCTTCGGGGTTTCGTTCCGCGAACGAATAGCTTCGATCGACGCGAAGAAGACCCTTTTTTGTTGCTTGTTCTTGCAGTATATCTGGATTATAATTGGTCCTTTCGTTCGAAGCTTGTGATACAACTGTTGTTTCTTAATAATAGGATCACGTAAGGTAATGTTTAATGGATGACCTCGAATCGATGACGACATATAAATCTAAGTATATTAAAAAATATTGGATTTATAATTAATAATGTTTTTACTATATATGTATTTTTAATTCTAATAAAAAGAGAATATAGAATATAGAAGAATATAGAAAGTGCAGCTTAATTTTAGATTTCAACTAATACGATCTGCGTTATTAGCGTTGATCCAATATCAAATAAATTTCACGTTCACATACAGATTTCATTTCAAATTACTAAAACTTTCATGCATATCCTATGTAAGCTAAAGGATTATGTTCTCCAACGAGCATTCAGTTTTATCCTAAGCAACGATCACGAAGGTTTATTGTAATCCTACACGAGCTGATATATTCTTGTGTACGTGCATACATGTCCCACTGTTTTCCAACATCGCTATAGTCCCTCATATTTCTGCGGCAATCCGCAATGACCGACCGTGATTTCCATTCGACGTCGTTGCGTGCTCCCCGTCGGTTTACTCTGAGAAAACATGCGAGCACCACGATGAGGCCGAGGCCGAGGCATTTACATTCAAATTTCTTTCCCCAGACTGAACCTCGCGATGCGTGTGACGTGGAACCAACGACGATTCCTTTGCCGATCGATTCACCACCACCCCCTATACTGGAAAAAGATTCTTCCGGTTGGATATAGAAAACAAAAAGTTAAGGTTTCGATCAAAAACAAGTCGTTCCACGAACTCTAATGTTCAGTTTTTCTCCAGTAAATAGTATTTTAAAGTAGCTGCGGTCTATCTTTTAAGGAAAAAAGTTAGCTTTGCCAGGAAGCGAATGAATATCTCCTTTTTTGTTTTCTCTCATAAAAATGTAAATCTACGGATAGATTTATAAACGGGACTCGAAGGACATCAAACATTCAATGTTTACAATAAAATCTTGTATTTCTGGCTCTATATAAATAAAACGTTGTTAATTAAAAATGTATTTAATGTGACTATAAGAACTGTACATTCTTCTAACATATAAAAATGCTATTGATAGAAACAGAAAGTGTAATGTTATTCGTAAAACTTACTATGAGTTCTCTTCCTTCGATGAAATAATAGAAAGAAATACGAGTCTTTACGACGGTTGGAAGAAACGAAGCGAAGCGAGCACGCAATATCGATGGAAGAAGAATCCCTTGTGAGTTTTAATCGAGATGGGTAAGAGAATAGAAGCGGCATCGGGGGAGAAGGTGATTACTGGGGTGGTTTGTGGGGTGAAAGTGTTCGAAGGAGCAGAAGGAGAACGCAAAGTAAACGAGCGCTAATTGGAGCTGGAACGGTTTTGTTTACCATGACTACTACTGTAACTACAATCAACTACTACTAGCTAGATAGCTAGCTAGCTAGCTAGGTGGTATAGCATTTACCAGATGTCTTCCCGTTGCTTTCTTCGCGAACCAAATCGTGGGGTTAGATTTCCCCATAGACGCAATAAAAAAAATGGTCTGAGATGAAGTTAGGCGAGGTTCGGGATTAACAAACGATTCGTATCCGTACGAATTCACTAACTGTACTCCGCCACAGGGTATTGGGTATATATATTGAATTATGTAGATACCCAGTCAGTTTCCTCAGGGTATTCTTACAGTCGACTGAGTTTCATGTGGGGTGAAGTTCCTTGCTGGACCCAATGTAGTATTTACTTGCCGTGGTATAGGTTGTTCACCACCTTTCGTTCAAATCGTAGGATAACTTCGGCAACGGATATAGGAAAAAAGAAGAATTATAAGCACGATAGGGGAGCACTCCCTACCATCAATTTTATTATCCTATATAGTTCCCAAAATCAATTAGAAATAAAGATATGTACTACTTCAAATATTATGAAAGCAATAATATTTGCTTTTGGATATAAACAGGTCGTTTTCTTAAACGATATTTAGCTTTTCTTTTTTTTTTTTCTACATTTATTTTGTATTTTTCTTGTGTGTAATAAACGAGTGAATTCTTGCTTGGGTTCCAGCACGTATTTTCTGAACGAGGCCATCTCAAAACCAACCGCATCACGTTTTTCGATTTAAAACCCCAAAGGCCAAGAACTATCCGCCCAACGAATACATTTCCACTAGTTTGGTAAAACATTGGTATCGCGCAGCAAGCTCCCATGCCGAACGAAACCCTAGTTTTACCGGTTGTTTTTTCCTTCAGTATATACGTGTGCTTGCTCTACCTTTGCTATTTGCATAGATCTTCCTAGGAGCTGCACGACGACACATCCTGCTGTGCCAAATTGAATTTCTGATGGTGTTACCCGAACGACCTTTACACTTCTACTCCCTTTGGGCCACTCTCTGGGATACTTCAATTCGGCTATATTTTATTTATAGTTTCGCGATATGCTCTCTCTTTCTCTCTCTCTCTCTCTCTTTCGTTTCCAGAGTAAAAAAAGGACATTATCGAGGAATATACCAGTTTCAGTCCGGTTGAAATAGCTGCTTGCGTTCAGAGGTATCGATGAAGTTTTCTTTCTGCATGAGATATATGTATATATACAGGATGACTAGTGTTAATACCGGAAATAAAAGTTGCAAAAAGTTGGCATAGGGATTACGAAGCATCCTCTTCGGACAAGTTTATTCCTACAAATCCTTTTTCTTCTTTTAGATTTTACAGCAAGAGCGGCGGAAATCGTAACTCCGCCAGTCTTCTTACTAGCTCTTATCGCGATAGAGAATTATCTTTCCGATTATATCTTCGCGCTATAATAATACGCGTCGAGGCGGATACGGAGACTGATGATCGTTAAAAGAAATTATTTCTTAACGGTTAGAAGCTAGCGGCATTTGAGAGCACACATATCGATAGCTAGAAACATTCGAGGTTTCATAAACTATGGTACATGATACTGACTTAACAATGATCGTTCATAAATGTAATAAAGGTCATCTGTACCGACTAAGGTTCAAGAGTTAACTCATTTCTCTAAGTAATATAACGGTTGTCAGGTGTGTCTCTAGTTAGAGACACAAACGACTACAGTTATCTATTAGGTCATCAACTACGATATGTTTTATTCTAAATGGAAAATAATAAAAATAATAGGACGTCTTATACATCAATTACTTTAATAAAAATAATTGTCTTCTTAATAACACAAAGAAAACAAATCCAGCGCACACAATTTTTAAGCCCCGAAGAATTTCCTAGATAAAAGTAAGGTATTAGGAAGATTGCATCATCCAGAATGCGTAGCGTGTACTTAGTTGGAAGGTTCAGTGGCGCGAGAAAAAGAGGCAATTCGTGGCTACAGCATTCGATCGGACGAGGTTCTTAAGTGTGAACGCAATTACCAGCGTAACCACCTACGGTGGTATCGAATAACACGTATTAAGAGAGACCGGTGAGGAAGAAAGAAGGAGAGAGAAAGATAAAGAAGAAAGTGTTCGCGAAGGAAAAAGAGAGAGAAAAGAAAGGTTAGGTGCAATAGGTGGTGATTGTGGTGGTGGTAAAGTCGAGAGGCTGGGACTAACGAGCAAGGCGTGATACTGGCTGGCGAAGGAACGGCTAGCCCCCACTGTAGTAGCGTTGGGCCCACCAGCGTCAGGCCCACGAGCATAGCCTTCTCTTACCCGCGTCCACGCGTTCGTCTTCGGTCATTGATCGCAATCTCTCGCTAACGAGCTTACCGCCGGGTGCGAAAATCTTACCCGGGGCACACCATGATCCCGACCTGTGCCTTCTTCGGTTCTCTCTCTTTTTGCTTTCCAGTATTCTCTTTTTCTACGTCTCCCTTCTTAGCCTTTCCTTTTTTGCCTTCTTCTTGTTTATTTTTTTTTTCCCATCTCGAAGATTCCTCGAGTGCCTACCTGCGTGCTCGATGATAATCGAGCAAGATCCACCACTGGGCTTCCTCACGAACCAGCTATAAGATCTTTATTTACAAAATCGATCAGCCCGTTAAACGTGATCGTTATTTATGACTTTAAAACAGAGGGTTGGGGTCGGATCATCTTTACCTACCTGCAGGTATCTCTTGTAACTCAAACAGCGTTCTGCTAAGAGTAAAGAAAAGAAAAATTTCGTCATAAGTTGGGAACTAAGTTCAATGACCCTAATGAAGATCGATACTAATCACAGAAATGTTAATGTTTGTTTGGAATAAGCGAAAGCGAGAGGATTAAACAGGGGACGGGGAAACGGGGTTGTCCAATGGATCAGTTTCGGCACTGAATTACATTGGCCCCGAAATCTTAAGGGGGTTGGCTACGACATTCAATGTCGTGCACGCCTACGCAGATGGTGTGCTCGGGGTGTAGCAGTTAATTTCCTCCGTCCAAACAGCACTAATCCCGAGTGACATAAGCCAACTGACGGCTAGAGAAGAGACTATTATATCGTTCTAGGAGAGAGTCAAAGAGAGAGAGAGAGTGAGATCGAAACAGAGACAAAGAGAGAGAGAGAGAGAAATAGAGGAAGGGACGTACTTGGAAGACTGGGGGAATAGACAGAGAAAGAGATAACAAAGTTCAGATGAGCTCAACTACGTACTCCGTTATGTTTCTTTGTCACTTTATCCTCTCATTCTCTTCCATCTCTCTTTTCTCGTTCTTTCCGCGAGTAGATACGTGTAAGCAGTGTGGTGTTCCGCGTCCGTGCAAGCCGAATGAAACACGTAGCCAATTAAAGCGAGCTGTACGTTCCGGTTTTGCTTGTGAATCAAGTTGTACGATACATCGTTCTCCAAATCCTTTGTACACATACACCAGTCCTGAAAACCTTGCCAACGGGAATTCGTATAATCTCCAACGTTGAACTTGTAACTTGAGATTGAACGAATAAAATTATGGTTTACAAACTTGTTCGACAATCTTATGCATTATTTGTTCTTGACATAATTTATCTGTTATTTAAACAGTTTTTTTTTTAACCGCTATTGCATCGGCTTAAGTTAAAAATATAATTATTATTTATTCGTATTTTCTTTTATATCCATTAATTAATCCTAGAATAGCTAAATTAAATATCAAAGTCATTGTCTGAAAATAATAATTTTATTCCAAGGAGATAAGGGAAGAAGAAATAATCCCGAAACATCAAACCTTCCTTCAACTTGGGATATTTCGCGATGACACTGTAAACTCTATAGGCTTTCTTTCGGATTTATTTTCTATCTCGGTTCGTTACGCTCCAGTTTTCTCTACCTGCTGTAGTCCCTTCCACGATAAGGAGACCTAACGTAAAAGGATTTATAGGAGACACCATGTGACATGCCGTCATCCCATTACGGATCATCGTAAGCCTATTTGTTTAGGATCGGAACGGTCACGAGCTTAGATCGTCATCTAATTGTCTGGAGTAACGTGTGTTCCAAAGTTGCAGCAACCTGACGTTCCCATTGGCCAGGTTCACAAGTTCTCTTCCTCCTTCCAAGAGCTTCAATGACGAACCACTTTTGTTAGCATCGTGAGAAGCAGATGCACTAATGCCAAACCGTTTGACGCGATATTTACTTTACTAACAAGGCGAAAGTAGTCTTTCTAGGCAGTAGGATAGAGATAATACGAAAACTAGGGACGAATGGAGCCGAGAGGTAAAGAGAGATAGAATACTGAAGTAGGAAGAGAACAGACAAGCTATGGGCTTTCTGCTCTAAATATATATCTTCGAGCTTGTTGTATGGGAAGTGACGAGGGAGAGATATTTTCTCTCCCTCGTTCCATAACGAGCGGGGAAAAACGATGCCACCTGCTCTTCTTGCCGTGCACATGAACTTTAATTAATAGGCTCGAAAAACGACGTTTAATAAAGTACATTAAGCTGGAAGAACGTACCCAGACATATTTCTTTCTCTTTTTTTTTTCTCTCTTTTCTCTCTCTCTCTCACACACACACTATCTATATTCATTCATATGAAGAATTTAATTGTCATCTTTTAATTGGATAGCACGAGTTGACGAAAAAGTCAACGTTGAAAATTTGATGAAAAACCTGAAACATGTACGCCCAAATATTTTAATAATATTGATTGTACGAGAATGATTTCTCAATTGGTTTTTAAAAATAATTTTCCTAAGGCTTGGCTTGATAAAAATATAAAAATCAATTAAGCCAATAATAAAATGGCTGGTTACAGAAAAAAAAAGGAAAAAGAAACAAGGACGGTTAACGATCACAGACCTAAAAATTGTTTTTATGAATCATTTTGATCGACAGAACTATTCGGTTTATTTTTCTCGTGTCTTATTGATAGATGAGATAGATGAAAAAATAAAGGGAAAAAAAAGAGAATGATCCGGACTTTTTCTAGGCGCGGTATTCGAGCTAGTAGATGTCGATTCTACTCAACGTCTTGGCAAGATGTGCGTTCGACGCGTCGTTTATGTTCCGATCAGGAGGAGGCATGCCGCGAAACTGACGTGTTCCTACGGCATCGGGCAGCACTCGAGACTAATTGATCGTACGTCTAGACGCGATCGTTCGTCCCTTAGTCTATATCGTGTTGTCGATCGAGTTCAGGTGATCGGATATATCCACTAACAGCTTCATACTATATCTATCTTATACTTGTATCTTGCGCGTAATCTAGGCACGAAGGCAGTAGTTATGTATCTATTGACTATTTGTGGGATGAACAAATTTCATTCTAAATTGATCTATTGAATTATACATCTATCGGTTTCTAATTTACATATATTTACTCTGTACTGTGTATTAATTGAGTAACGTCAATTTGAATGAATTGTTTTGCATTAATACTTGTGTTCGTTATCAAACAATGAACCAACGAATCATCACTTTTAACGTTCATCCTTTCACCGGTAAAACTAATCGCAATTACCAAAGTAGAATAATTCGTCGTTGCAATCGTTATTTGAACGGACAGATTGCTAGGGAATGGTATATGGGTCCGAGCCAAGGTCATGTCGGAAAAAGTCGGCATTAGCAAGTTGTTACTAAATTTAAACCTTATACAGTTATTCGTTCTTCAAGTTTACACGCTTGTCCCTTGAGTGTATATTCGTGAGTCTTGCTCTGACGGACCAGATAATTGTCCCCTGTCGGATTAGGGAATATCGTTTCGAAGCTTCTGCCGAGTCGGCTTGCCAATTATCTTATTCCTTCAGTCGTACACTCGTCATAGACTCTGGTACTTTCTACTAAAGAATTTCGAAGAAAACATTTGCCTGAAACGATTAGCAAGGGTGTTGGAAAGAACATACCTACTCGAGATATTTATTACGTCTAAAATTACTTTTGAAAAATTCGCCGAATTGGTGGACGGATCTTTGCACGAGGAGGACGTAGGGCTTGCTGCGACGAGTGTGCTGACTCTGATCTAAATTTACTGCTGTGTTTCATGTAAACGACAGAGAAAGCCCTCGACATAGCGTAACATTCACGGGCAGACGGTTCGCACGAGTACCGACAACCACGAACGCTTGCTTTCTCCCTCTCTCTCTCCCTCTCTCTCTCTCTCTCTCTCTCTAGTTTATATCTCCGTTTCTCTTCCTCTCACTCCTCTGTGGCTGACGGCCGGCTTATCTATGCTCCAGTTTCCTCCCCGCGAGATATCTATTCGTCTCTCGAGTTTACGTCTCTGACGCGTTCAACGAGCCTTTGATCGAGTGCTTATCGCGTTCCCAACCCTCTAGTTTCGACCCTTTGCTATTTAAAATCACGTTTCTTTCAAGAACTGACTGTTACCACAAGTGGTATGAACTGTTATCTAATGGAGTTGTTTGTTTGAAAATAAAAAATGAGAAAAACTGATACGTTTAATATTATCGAAAAAATATGTTCAATGTGAAAGAATTTAATTCTTGGTTGTTAATAAATAGCTAACAATGTTGATAACAAGCTGATGACAATTTTACAACGAAAAGTAAAATCAATAAAGAAACTAGCAAGAATTGTCTGTCCTAAACCTTTTCCCTCCTCCTGCTTTACAACTTTTTCTTTCCTTTCCACCCTTTTCGTGTTCGTTCATGCGAGAAAACGCGAATGAGATTGCACCCGTAGCTGGTACAGGAACACCGCCAATTGTTGCAACGTCGAGGAGCGTGGCCCACACCTTTTTACTCTCTCTCTTTCTCTCTCATCCCCCACGTCGCATAGCCACCATCCACTCGTGCCCATTGTGTTCCCATTGTATCCTCCCTTTTCTATTGCACGAGGCATTTTTATTGCAACCGCTCGTCGAGCTTTCCGCGGCTCGCAATATCCCTGCAAGGTGAACCTCGCGTCAAACGAATCGCAAACGTTTGTTTCCGTCTATGCTGGACTCGCCTCGTCCCTACTACCATCATTTTTCGGACCTTTGTTGCAATGAATATGAAATAGTTGTACAAGCAGAAATAGCACAGTAAATATTTTCTTTTTAACAATTGTATTTAATTTATCACCTATGTGTTCATAAGTTAATTCTTATGAATTTATTCTATATATAATCATTTGATACAATCAGTTGAAAATGTTAAAGTATAATAACCTTTCTTTTTTTTTTTTTTTCACTTTTCCACGTTCTTAAACGAAATTGAAATGTACGAAAGAAAATGTAATTTTCTACAAATTACGATTTCCCCTTTTTTTTTTTTTACTTATTTCTTTTTATTTTTTCTATTTGTTATGAAGCTTTACCAGGGAAAAAAGAATTCCCCCCTCGTCAGGGATTTGCCTTATTTAACCAGAAACAGTTACTGCTCGATTCTAGCATTTTAATAGTCACTGAGTTTATTTCCTTCGGAATGGGAAAAACTATTAACAGAGAAAGGGGGGGTGGTGGGAAAAAGGGTATCTTCCTCTGTCTTCCGATTTACATTTTTTAATCGGAAAAGAAAATACGTTAAAAGAAAAGTTCTTAATAGGGAACTCGTCGAACCCCTCGTTTAGTACGAAAAGATTCTGGAGCATTCTCATTTTCCCCACAGACAATCGTCCGTATAATATTTCAAGAGATCGAATGCTATTGTTCATCGAAATCGCAGTAATACATCGACACCTAGAAGTTCGCCATACTAGCGAACTATTGCGCTTGTCTAGTAACTCGAAACTCGTCGCTTTATCCCTTGACAGCAGCACCCCTAGACATTTCACGTTCAAAGTGTTTCTTTCTTCTTTATAGAGAAGTAACGTGAGATCGAAAGGATTCGTCTTTCCAAAGACGTGTCTAGGGAAAAAATAAAACGGGCAAAAATTAAAGACAAATATAAATGAAATATTATATTAAATTTTATATAATATAAATATAAACTCACACATTTTTTCTTATAAGATTGAACGATATTATATAATAAATAAATCATAATTTTGACTAGAAATCAGTTCCTATTTTATCGTGAGAATTCGAAATACTAGAACTCGTTAAGTGATGGTCATTTCAAATCACACCTACTTTCTAATTCGACATTTAAACGATGGTGTACAGTCAAGGAAGTATTCTCGCACTTAGTTAGCTCTAAACGTTAAATATGGAGTTGTAAATGACAGGAAGAAATACTTGTAAAACTGCTCTCAGGAGTTCATCGTGGTGTACTTCTTAAGTCGTCTTACGATTATAGGATCGTTCAAATATACTTAAAGTACTACAAAACTTGCAAACTGATAGTAGGCTAACGATGACTTAGAATTCAAAGAAATATTTTAAATCTTCAAGTAGTTTCTCTTTTACTTAGAACTTTACATCTTAAAATTAAAGATTGTTTCTATGATTTACTAAATACCTAATTGACTTAAAAAAAAAACAAATTATTTATATAAAAATATATCAAATAATTTTGTAGAATAATCAAATACGAAATTTCCAAATATGATATTAAGAGATTTCGAGTTGACGTTAAACCTTGATAAAGTTATACCTAAATATGTATGCAGAAGTTAAACAAAATAAAGGAATAATAGATATCGAAAAACTGGTAAATGAGAAGAAGACTAGAAATACGATCTTTTTACTATTTTATACCGTGACGCGCTTACGGAAAATGCAATCGTTCTGGCGTGGCGCCACGCGATGCAATTACCGAGGGAATTCTAGGCACGCGGAGGGTTTGATACCGAGAGGCACCAACCCATACACACGGTAGTAGACACGTCGTGCCATTGCACGAAAACAACCCCTCTGTCTCTGCTAGCGCTAGCCCTTTCTCCTCTCTTCGTCCCTTTTACTTCTCTTTCTCCAACCGATGAAAGGACGGCAGGGGTTGGCAGGACTGAAATTCCAGCTGGATACGATCTCCAAAAAGCGTCAGTCTCTCTCTCTCTCCTTCTCTCTCACTCTACAAACCCCCCACTACCCCCTCCCTATCTTTCTCTATGAGAGACTCCTGTCACACAGATTATTATAGCTACTCCCTTTTACGATCAATACTATAAACGGATTATTAACGCGTGCTAGCTCGAGTCACTGTGTTATAAATGTGTAAAATCTTTTGGTCTTTTCCTCCCTACCACCCCCCCCCGCTCCCTCCTCCTCTTCCTTTTTCTTTCTTTCTTTCTCTTTCACTCTATCTCTTTATCTCGTACTCACCATCGAATTTGAAATTTGATTCCTCGATACGATTTTTCTCCTGCCAACGAACTTTCACGGGGTATATCTTTTCCTCTATCGATTTTGTTCCAAAGTTTTTTTCATGTCAGCATGTAAAGTTAGATGGTTGATAAAGAGTGTAGGAGTGGGATACTAGAGTCAAGCATATCACAAGAAGAGGATTTTGCATTAATGAATATGATCTGTTATTCTAACGGTGGTAGCACTTTTCTAAATCCTCTTATATATGAGGCAAAATGGGAACGAGGAAGACAAGGCCAGACGGGAAGATGAGGAAATAGAAGCAGAGTAAGGAAAACCTGAGGAGGAGAGTCTCCTAATAAGAATGCTACTTGCAATAAAATAGGATTTCCACTTGATAAGGATCATGAAAAAATGCCAAGTAAGATCGTTTCGAATACATCAGCAGAGTTCTTTTTGATTTTATATACATTTATTCTTATTTCAATTGCTTCAATTTCTTTTCTGTCAAATGTTATTCACGATTTTTGACCTAACAAAAAAAAAAAACATGTCTTCACTTGATTGGGTACAATTTATTCTCTTGTATTCTAGTTTTTATTTTATTTTATTTTTTTTTTTTTAATAGTTGAAACCCCTAGATTGAGTCGAATAAAATAACAAGTTCGTTTCTAAGTTTAATATGAAGGATATATAATATACCTAAAGGCAACTCTCAAAATATATTTCTATCAAAATCGTTGATCGGATAAATGAAATTCGACGGAGGCACGAAACCGTATCAAGAATAAGAAAGCCGCGTGATCTCTTCTGACACGTAATAAACCGTCCGCTCTGAAGGCAAAAGGAATAAGGAGTATAAGAATAAGAAAAAGAARAAGAGAAGAAGAAGAAAAGGTAAAAGAATCATTTTCAACACAATGCCCGAGGCTTTGTGGTGAAGACATCACGGATGAACGTTAATCGTGACACAAAATTGGAACGTGAATACAATAGGTGGGATAGTTTGATTTTTTTTCTTGATTTCGTTGTTGAAAAGACGATGATCTCTAACCGACCACATCTAAAACGATTTGGTATTACTTTACAATATCTTCAGTCACGATTATTTTAATTCTATGATTTTCGTTTATGAACAAAAAAAAATGATTTACATTAAAATATGATTAAAACACGTTGCATTGAATTAACAATAAGTGAACGAAAAAAGGAACAAATTTACAAAATTAAGTATAAAATCCAAAGCAAATCAAATAATAAATGACTAGTCAACCGGAAATGAAACATCATTGACTCAGGAAGATTCTTCTGTTTAACCACGACGAGATGTCAGTTATAACAGACGTTTCAGTAGATGGACCGGTTACCCTCTAGACACTCCTTTTCGCTAATAGCATGCACGCGACCATCCGGACCACACGTGCGCAATAATAGGAACGAGCTTGAAGTAGGAACTGGTACACGTGCAAACAGAAATACATACATACATATATATATACATATATATTTATATATATTTATATATATGTATATATACCTATGGTTGTACATCGGTCCACCGATCAAGCGTAGCATAGCGACGAGCGTCTGTCGCTAGCCGACTTTCTACCGTTCCATCTGTTCCTTGTTACCCGGGGTTATTAATTAGCCGCTTTCTGGTACTCGGTAAACTTGGGGGTTGTCGAATGCGACTCGAGTGACATCGACGAGAGCATTCGGATTTATCCGGCATATGCGATAAGAATTAAAAACAAGAGAGCGGATGTTGAGAACGAGGAAAAAAAAGAAAAAAAGAAAAAAGAAAAAGAGAGGGGGAGAAAAAAACCAAACAAAAGATGAAAAAGAAGATGAAGAAGCAGTAGGAGAACTACGAATGTAAAACGAGGACAACAACGAACACTTTTGTTGAGCAATATCGGGAAATGCATACGCATCAGTAATATTCGACGAAAGTGCTTTTCTGCATCTCATCTACTTCGGAAGCCTTCTCATCGCTCTGGGATTTGTACGGCTCCGCACACCGTGTTGTACACAACGATGCGTCGTTACGTCTATGCTAGGTTTCAACATTCTCTCCGAATCTCCTGGTGGCAGCCTCAAGCGGCCCTCGCCCGCAGAAATGTAAATACCGCTCGGCCAATCAGCCTGATTGGTCCCATTCGCTCGAATGCTCGTCATTCAGCAGCGCATATAACGTGCCTTACGGGCCGGCTCGTACGGGCCTCCTGGATTCGCGCATTGTTCAGGGAATTGGTGTATAAGTGCGTGTACACGAGAACGCACATAAACCGCGATTCCGCCCAGTCTCGACGCATCCGGGATTTCGTCCTAGTAAACGAGAAGGTGCATTAGTCGTCAAACATATATATGTATGTATATGCGTTTGTAATATTCTCTATCCTATAGGAGATCGAAATCTTTTAACGACGTTAAAGCTTAACATTATGATAATTCTACGTTAAATTTATTATTGGCTTAGGTATTATGCTAAAAATTGTAAGATTCATTATTATATTCTGATACTTCTAAAATTAATATTTTTAAAATTGAGATAAGGAATTAATAAAGTTTTACTTAGAAGATTATTGGAATTTAAATATTACGTTCCAAAGAAAACAGTATTTCAATACGGTTGAAATGCACGTCAGTGCGTGCGTACGGTTGTCAAACGAAAGCAAAAAAAAAAGGGAGGAAGAGGGCTAGGACAGATATTTGAGATTTTTTCCTCGAGGGCACAATGAAAAGCAACGGTCTAACGAAAAAAAAAAAAATAAAAAAGGCAGAAAAGAGAGAGAAAGAGAGTGATGGAAAGGGTCGAGCAATCGGCGATGCGCACTTTGAGCAAAGAGGAATTAAGTGAACCCAAAGCCCAAGGTTGAGCGAGCAAAAGCAGTCAGTCCGGGGAATAGAGAGTTCGTCGTACGAAGGTAATATCCTTCATTCGTCGAGATAACGTGTTTGAGCGAAGGGATGTTTACAAGGGTGGACCGAAACGTAATGTGGAAGCGAAGGAAAAGAAAGTAACGACTCTACTTGAGAAGATGAACCTCCATAGTAAGGGGCCTCCTTTCTCATCGTCGTTGTAACATCTTCTTTCTGTCTTTTTCTTGCGAGATAAAGAAGAAGAGAGAGAAAGAATAAAAGAATGAGAGAGAAAGAAAGCGAAAGAAAAGCCAAAGACGAATGGAGTTCAGAGAAAACAGCACTTACGTCTCACGTTTCTAATCTGGTCCGATTCTTTACTGGAAGTTTCGATAAAGGAGTAAGAGAAAATCTGCAGGAATTTTCCGTGTCTCGGAAATGTAACTTAAAATTTATTATGCTGGTAAATATAAACTTGGCAATGGAAAAAGACGAAGAAGAAGGGAAAACAGAAATAGGATAACGCGTGTCGGTGGCTAGGATTAGTAAGTTCAAGCTCGGAGAATAGTTGTGTTCGTTTTTCGCTTTCTTAAACAGCTGGCGCTTCTTCTATTAGTACGAAGGACAAAGATGGCGGTCTCGCTACGGTGTCGCAAGATCCATTTTAACGAGGCACCCACTCCTCAGGGGAGTTCATTGAGACGCCGGCTGCTTTGGCAACCGTCTCTTGCTTTTCTTTTCTTCCTTATTTTTTTTTTTTCTTTTCATTATTCTCCTCTCAGTTACTCTTTCGGTTTCTCCCGGGTCTGATTTCTTATTCTTTCTTTTTTTCCCCCCCTTCCGCGAATTCTCGGCATTATTCAACGGGCGCACGACTTTCATTGAGGATGCGCGCACGTATTGACTGATTCGGAATCGTTTGAAATCAACAATAAAAAACGTTGCTTCACGGAAAACAGTACCTCCTGTAGTGCTACTAAAATTGTTCTTAAGGAGAATCATTTTTATTGATTCCTTCATCCTTTTATATCGAAAGATACGAGTTGATTCGTTTAAGGATATACTTTTTTCCTGTTTTTTTTTTTTTTTCATTTTTGTCTTTTTGTTGACGATGCAATCAAATGGAAAATCATGGAAGCTATTGCAATTAAAATGCAATAAGAGCAATCGATGAAAGCTATGCGAAAACCTCCCTTCCTTCCCTCGTATAGGTCTGGTTGGTTGCCGTGAATTTCATGGACGAAAGCGTGACCATTCGACGCTCAGTGAAACTAAATTTAGATTACGAGCGCGTTACTAATTGCACGCGCGGCATTATAAAGCTTAATCGCTTTGATTACTTATTGCACGTAATTAAGCGTTTATTGCAGTTACTTCGGGATCGCTCTCGATGATTTATACCAGTGACTATGTTCTATATCGATCTATCACTTTTTCTCTCTCACTCTTTCTCTCTCTCTCTTTTTCTCTCTCTTTTTCTCTCTTTCTTTCTCTCATTCTCTCTCTCTTTCACCCGTTCCCCTGTACGCGACCGAAAACTCGAAACAGTGCAGCTGCGACTAGAAAATCGATTCGATCATAAACATCGAGTCAATTTTAAACTATTTGCCGCTTGTCTCGTTTCTATTTATTTTCAATTCAATCTACTACCGGCACGTACGAAATTTCATTCTCTGATGTCTCGATATAAAATTTCATAGCTTTCCGCATCCCGATCGATTGAATATGTAGAAAAATATATAGCCAAAAAAAATAAAAAAAATATATATAAAAATTAAATAAAATTAAATAGATATTTTAAAACATGATTATTTTTAGAACGGATGTGTCACGAAAAAAAATATATATATAACAATCGTTCCTCTGAAGTCGTCTATCGTTTATGCGAAAAAATATATCTAATCCTAAGTAAGAAAAACGGAATTCGTTTGCTTGCAGGTAGGTAATCCAGTTTGGAGATCTCTTTCACATTGAAAGATCAGCCGAGTGAAGAAAAGAAGGAGCCCGAGAAACGATAAACACGAAGTTCTTTAGAAAAAATAATAAAAAAGGTAGGAATATAACGTCGTATAGGCCGATCTACAAAAGCTGTATAGTGATTCAGGAGATAGGATAATCTTTGAAGGAAGCACACACCCCAACGTAGGACGTTTCTTTTTTAACTTGTTTTCTT
>NW_015149006.1:667460-685902 GCF_001465965.1 Polistes dominula | reverse complement strand
ATTTTTTACGCAAAGGAATACTGCCAGCGGGGCATAGTCAACGCGTAGCACACATCGTGGCCATTTAACAATGACGAGAGGAAGGATTCGAGAGTTTTGGAAGAGTCAGTCAGGCTCCCAAGCGTATACGTACGTACTCTTTCAACAACGAAAGAGGGAAAAGGATCCCTCTTTCCTACGAAATAAACTGTTTTCTTAGGCACTCCGGGGCTCTTGAAAAATTCCTAAATATTTACTCGAGTGGAGGACCCCCAGACGGACGACACTTAAACGGTATTCTTCCAGCATAGTACACGAAGAGACGGGCTTAAGCTTCCCTGAAGGACGGATTAGAGCCACTCGTGCGCATTTCCTTCTCTCTCTCTCTCTCTCTCTCTCTCTCATTTTCTTTTTTCCTTTATTTTTCTTCTTTTTCTTCTATCTTCTTCTTATTCTTTTTCGATCCTTTTTCCTTTTATCTTACTTCCATTTCCATACCTTGAAGAGTCGTCTCGCGCACACACAAACACATACACATACACATACAGACTATTTGCATCTAGGGTAGGATCGGTCGTTTCTTTCAATTTCTGTAAGTATTTCGAATTCTATACTGATAAGAATCGATATAAGTCTAACTTTTTCGTATATATGATCCTTACGACTCGTTCCAATTATTCTTCCATCCTTTTCTTCTTAGTTTCATTTTTTCTTTGGTTTTTTTCTTTTTTTTTTTTTTTTTTACTCCATACTAAATCGTAATTTATTCCACGTTTATTCAAAGCCCGATGCCTAGCTTGATCGGAATACGTCGTCGACACGATCTTTCAAAGAAGGCAAAAGTTTTCCCACCAGCTTAGTCAGCTCTACCTACCATTCACAAGGCTAAAGAGACCGTGAGACTACGACCCAATTTATCCTGGCTAACTAAAACTCTTTTTCTACTTTTCTTTATTTCTTTTCTTCATTCTTTTATTCTTCCTTTATTCTGATATCTCGGTATTTGGTTTGTTTCTTTTTTTTCCATCATCTTTGAACCATCCGATTTTGTTGTAGGTGTATTGCGAAAATATTTCTAACTTAATTAAAAAGAAAAGAAAAAATAGAACTACAACCGTCATTGATAATTTTTGTAGTATCAATATTTAAGTAAAAAAAAAAAAAAAAAAAATTATTTATGTGGAATAAAATACGAGTAGAATCACCTTACTTATCAATAAGACTCTAAAGTGATAAAAAGAATTTACGTAAATACACCTGACTCTTTCTCTCTCAATTTTTTTTTTTTTTTTATTTCTTTACTTTTTATTTCTCCCGTATCTCTTCAATCTGTTTCTTTTTTTCATACTATTTTTCTTCTATTCTTTTTATTTACTTTTTTTCTTTATTTTTTTTTCTTCAACGACGTTGTAAGCGTCGCAATGCAAAAGCATTCCCTTGTACGAAGTTGCAACGCTTCGCCCATCGGTTTTTCTCCGAAGGTAACGCCTTTCGTCTGAGAGCTTCGAAAAGTTTCGTCGAACTGTCGGGGACTCCGTTAAACACGAATAAACGATTTCTAAGGACAGAAGAAAGAGAGAGAGAGAGAGAGAGAGAGAGAGAGAGAGAGAAAGAGAGAGATTGTTAAAGAAAAGAAAGAATAAGAAGAGAGCAACAAAAAATCCCACTAAAGATATCGGGTTTCTCCGGTTCTCATTTTTCCTACCTTCTTACCCCCCTCTTTTTTTCTCTCTCTCTCTCTCTCTCTTTCTATTTTTATCTCTCTCTTTTATCATCTTTATCTTTCATTTCTTTTTTTTTTTTTGTTTAAGATTTCAACTCACCTTGCTCATTACTCGCCAATAATTAATCGGCCAGGAGCAAGAAGCAAGAATCGAACGAGTTCTTCGAGTTCTTCCTGCTATCTCAGCTTTGTCATCGCACTGGATAATAATTCTTCGACGATCGGCGTTGCGAATGAGCAACTCGTTCCATTTGGTTCGTTTCGATCGATTGGTTCCTCCGTTGGTACGCCGAATAACGGATTAATCCCTTAGGCTGTTTCGCTTCTACGGATTGTTTGATTTTAGTCCAATGGGGTAGGGGGATTCGATTCATCGGACCTATATGTCGTTTATCTACGACGTTGATATTCGCAACTTCGATTACTATTCAACTGTGTATAAGAGTTGATTTTTATTTTATTTTATTAATATATATATATATATCTTTGATAAGATACTGAATGTTAAGTTCAATTTATAAAAAAATTAATAGGAGATATTCAAATATTGGATACTTTTTTCCTTTCTTTTTTTCATTTGTTAGACTTTTCCTTTTCTATTAGAAAAGATTACAATTTCCTTGAAGAATGGTTAAAATAATCAATATTTTTACTTCACCTCACGTTTGCTTCTTTTCATCTACGAACATCTCTCGAGTATTCCAAAAGAAGTATAAGATTCTCGCGTAGAATGTAAAAGGGCAGGAAAGTGTACCTTCTAGGATGCAAACTTCAACCTTACCTCTTTTATTCCGTACAATAAAGCGTGGTGGGGTGAAAAAAAAAGACAGAAAATACAGACAAGAGAATAGTGAAGGAAAAAAAGAAAGAAAGAAATAAAGAAAGGGAAAGTAGACAGACCAATCCAAGAAAAGTGCAAAGCAAGGAGAGATAAGGACGTTTATGAAGAAAGAAGGCATGAAATAAAGAAATAGTACGTGAACTTGCTATAAGTGTCTGCGGACGTGCACTTCAGCCCTATTCGGAACATAAACTGGGACGGCAGACGTATCGGTATGAAAATTTCAATCGGCCGAGTCAAAGTGTCGGGTTGGAGAAGAAGAAAAAGGAATGAGGAAGAGGTTGGGGAATAGTAGGGTTGGACGTGGTCGAAAGCGTTGGAAGCTGGAGGCGCAGGTGGAGTTTGTCGGGTGAAAGAGCCGAAAGGTAGTAGGGAGAGAGGCAAGGGTAAAGTGGCTCTGGACCGAGTAAGTATAGCCTCCACTTTTCTATCTCCCCCTTCCCCTTTCTCTCTCTCTCTCTCTCTTTCTCTCTCTTTCTCTCTCTTTATAGCAACCTTTTGCTTTCCCTCTATCTGCTCTATCTCATTCTCAACGTTTCTCTCTTTCCAACAACCCCTACCACTACAGCAAGGCCTCATACCTGCCCTCCTCCCATCCCTCAGTCTATACTTGTGCGAGGCCCTAGCCCGCGGCGAACTGCATAATTCATGGCCCTACTACACCGACCGCCTTCCCAGTCGACCCTCTTCCAGAGGGACACCAACACCCAACCCTCGTTACCTCTTCGCCACTACTACCACCACCTTTCTTCTCTTCGTTCTCCTTCTCCAGGGTCAGCCTTGGAGTCGCGTGCATTGTACGTCGACGTTCTTATAACCCGCATCTGTAAACTGGCATGTGTTGGTTAGCGTGATGGGTGGAGGAAGAGAGAGAAGGACAGTATGCTAGAGAACGCAAAATCTCCTATGTGATAAAGTTTGACCCAACACAAACACACGTACATACTCGTCTACAGGCTAGCCTTCTAAAAGCGACGACGGTGCAAAGGAATGTAGGCGAATATTTTGGCTGAATTATGGAACGGCTATGCTGGCATTGAGGTAAAGAGAAAATAAAAGAGAAAAAAATAAAAGAGAGAGAGAAAGATCGTATGAAAGAGTTTCCAAGGATTTAGTCGAGAAAACGTCTGTTCGATAAATTACCTACAGCTCGAAGTACCGACTTTCGTGAAAATTAATACGAAGGAGACTTTGATCTAACGCCCTGCGCCATACGGTGTGCGAATCTAAAAAGAGGGATGGTAGAAAAGGGAGTGACTATCCTACGGCTGGATCATGGACGACTACTGCGTTTTCATTTTTTCGTTCTGCTAGTGGACAAGCCGTACCGGTTTTGCACGAGAAATAAATGGGAGAGACACGCTCTGCGATCTTGACCATCCCATCGCTCGTGCTTGGAGATAAACATCAGTGCCAGGAGCGGTAGTACACCATAGTATCCACACCTATTCCATACGGTAGTCAAAGGGACGACTACTCGTAATTAAACTTAGCGATTTTATTTTTTACAAATATGTTTCTTTGGATTCTTGAAATATTACGAATAGCTACTAGCAAGCAAGCAAGCAAACAAGCTTTGCTTCGGGTTTATCAACATCAGTATTTTGTGTCGTTGTTTTTCTTTTGGAAAATCTCCAAGTAAGCTCGCTTAAACATACATCTAAAGTCTTTTCTATGTTCTTACTACGTAGGTAAAAGCCTTTTGATAAAAGGCTTTGTAATCTCCAGTACTGGATGGTTGGTAGTTCGCGATGGTGGTAAAGCGGTAGAGCAAACGGCAAGGCTCGCTCGAGCGGATGAAAGATGGAGGTGTACGTTTCGTAGGAAGCGTGCTACGAAGCTCGAACAAACGGGACTCTAAATCCACGTAATTTCTTCCTTCGCTCTTGAACCATATCGCGTGAACGTTTTACGCTAGACGTAACGTCGCCGTCGTTTCAAGAGGTAGGTGGGCATTAGGAAAAATTCTTTCTACGTTCGTAGTACTCGATCTTAGATATTTCTGAAAGTGTCGTGTTTTCGTTGGAATGAATAGAACACATAAGTAATGGCAATGTGATGCAGCAATTTAGACGATCGTAAAAATCTCATTTTAACGTTTGCGATCCTTGCGATAGTATTCGATGAAAAATTCCATGAAAGCAAAATCGTCGACTAGTTTCTTTGATCATGATAAAATGATTGAAAAATAGAAGAGTCTTATTCAGTCGTAGGTACGTATAGTTGGTTTAACAGGAACAACAAAATATTCGCAGAAGCAAAGGATCGATCGTCTGCTAGTTGATTCAACCGGTTCCAAGTGGAACGCACGTCTCCGACAGAGGCGACTAGTCTGCTCGAGTAGACCTCTAGGTTGGATGAACCCTAGGACCTTAATTACCGTGTCGGCTAATCGATCTCCTTCGCATTGTGATCGCGCCATCGTCGACACTGGTACCGACGCGAGTAACCACCACTGCAAAACGATATCTCAATCGACCGTCTCAGAATATTATACGAAATTACGTACAACTATGAAGATCAATATTCAATGAAATTTATAAAATTTTAATAAAAAGAAAAATACAAAAGACAAAATCAAATATAAAAAAATGAACTGCAAATTCATTAGTAATTTAATGATATGATGTGACTTTTATTGTGAGAAACAGTCCCGATTGACCACCGGATGTGCCTCATAAATCTTAGCTTTCGACGAATCCGTAATTTGAAAAAAGAAATATCGTCTGGAACATGTTTTTCGTGACATGTTAAGTAACAGAAATACATAGACAGTGGTTTCCTAAACTCAGTGGATAAGCATCGGAATGAACGTGGCCAACGAAAGTCAAGTTAATTGGTCAAAAAGTGAGACCTCTTCCATTCCCCGTAGAAGGTGCCTTCCTTGACTCACCCTCCTCCTACTTCGTGACTTTTTTCTTCGTCCGCGCCAAGACGGCACCACCAAGAATAAAATACAGTTTGGCCTTCTCCTTCTTCGCTTCTCTTCCATCTTTCTTCCTTTCTCTTTTCTTTTTTCTTTTTTCTTATTCTTATTCTTCCTTCTTTTCCTCTTCTACCTCTTCTTCTTCTTCTTCTTCTTCTTCTTATTCTTCTTCTTCTTCTTCTTCCGTTCGAATACATACAAGCTCGTAGAAGAATTCAGGCCCTACTACAACTCGCTTCTTCTACTCTCTTTCTCTCTCCTTTTCTCGAACTGGTGATCCTAATCTCGATAATGATGCGTAATGGCTGCTGGCGTGAATGTAGCTCTTTGTCCATAGTTTCTACGCCGCTCGTATATCTGTCCGATACTGAGCGTACCATTTCACCCTGGCAAAAGTACGAGGGCTGCCGAAGGGCCCCTTACCAGTATCTTTTTTTTCTGACCTCGAAAAACTGCTAAACCCTCCCTCTTCTTTTCGGTTTATACAGGAAAAAGCATCTTACTTGTTTAATCGTGCTTGATTCCCGCAAGCAATAAAGATTTGCCATAGACGACATATGTCTAAATCAGATTGAACATAAAATTTAGCAATCAAATTTTTAAACGAGATTATACTGTGATGATATTTAACAAAAATTAAACATTTTACTCATATATATGTTTAAGGAACAGAACATGATTGTATACTAATGTTAGACGAATTCATACACATGTAACCATGTTTTTTTTTCTTTTACAGAAGTAGCGGTTATGAAGGTTCGATGACTACAAGTTTTAGTGACATCAATATGGACTCGCCTTATCTAAGAACCTGGCTCTTAAAGATTTTACTTCTTCTTTTGTCCTGTTCACCTGGACGATCTATAGACATATGTAAGTATTGGTGGAAAGATTTAACGACCGATCATTATCTCTATTAGAGGTTTTTCCATGGTAACAAAATTTATAACATCGTTTTTTATCTTTAAAAGTGATCCCTAATTCTAGAGCAATCCTTCCTTTCTATTCTATAAAAAAAAAAAAGCAGGCAAGAGTGGTTCGTTGTAGGGTGATCCTTATGGATCGCGTTTAAACCTCAGTTTCAAGCTTTTACACGCTTTCCATTCCATTGACTCCTTCATGGGCAACGAGAAGCTTGCTCTCGCTGAGGCACCCTCGTACGCATTAAGTAAACAACCTCGGAAACTTGTAAAGTATTCGACGAGCATTCAGTCAAGTCGCACGTGAAAAAGGCTTTTTAGGTTCTTTCAAATCGTGCTGGAAACTTAGATATAGAATAAAGAGTATGCTGATCGATCGAGTCAAAGTTGTTTCCATATGCGTAACATTCTTGAAAGAACAGTTTGAGCGATTCGACAAATTTCGTATGTTGATTATTTGCTTCTACGTTGGGCTTTTTCAAAAATAAAAAAAAAATAAAATAAAATCCATAGGAAAAATATTTTATCGGGACACTAAAGAAAAATTAAATATATAAGATTCTTTTATTATTATTATTATTATTATTATTATTATTAGATAATTTATCAGCGATAACTCGTGCGATATTAAATGCGTAATATAAAATAAGTATCGTTCGTTAAAATAAACGTGAAAAGTGTTACCATTCGTAAATATTCTTCCACGAAATTTACATCTCCTATAAATATTTCCAGTATCAGTTCCACAAATGTATAAGCGAAAAGGAAAGAAATGTAAAGTACGGGAAAGAAAAGTAAAGTAAAGTAAAGAAAAAGAATAAGAAAAAAACACAGGATCGTACTTCTGAAAGGCTCGTTCAGCGACGAGCGAAACGCGTCACGATTATCGTCGCCGCCGGCGGCGTATTTCGGTCGTGGCAAACGGTTAACCGGACAAGAAGAGGGGCGAGCGGGGGTGGAAGACGAATTAAACGAACTCTCTGTGGCACGCGTATGCCGAAATATAAATAGCATCGAGAGAAACGAATTCAAAGGCTTTGAGAGAAGAACCGAAACACACTATGGGACAACCCAAAGAGTGTGATTCTCCTTTTCCACCACCCATCCTCTGTCCTACCCCTGTTACAATCCATACCGAGTGAAGTTGTACGTTGAACCACGTTAGTAAGTTCGCGGTCGTGTTAAGCAACTCAGTTTAAAGTGAAAGAGAAAGAGAGAGAGAGAGAGAGAAACAGAAAGAGAAATCGAGAAACATCAAGTAAGCCTATGCATACATAAAAGACAGAGAGAGAGAAAGAAAGATAGAATGGGAAACAGGAGAAACGAAGAAGGGATGAGAAGAGAAGGGAATACAGTTAAAGCGCGCATAAATTGCAATGTTAATGTTACCGGCGATACATAAACATGTTGTCCGTCGGTTGGATTGCGGTCTGCAAGCGGCGAACGCGTTCTGCTATGCATGTACATCGTGCAGAAACGTTTCGGAGGGGTTGTTGTATTCGGGGGACACGAACTGCTTCCCTCTACATGCTACACTAATATGAATTTATTACTCATCATCCACTGTTTCGAATCTTTCGATATTAAAGTATTTTCGAATTCGCTAATATTTATTATGTCATTCGTAATTTAACATAGAATT
Organism: Polistes dominula; assembly: GCF_001465965.1. The sequence continues at coordinate 677,871 of NW_015149006.1, read as the reverse complement.
ATTTTACTATATTTTACAATATTTTACTATGATATTTTTACTAGAAAGTCTTTCGTATTAAATCTACAAATAATATGTCTTTTAGAAATTTAAACACAAGACTGATTTAATACGAAAACCAAAATCCAATTCTATTATAGTACAGGATAAGGAAGTATTGATTCTGATCAAATTTTAACGCTATGATTCAATAGTGCTTATTAGTCTTTGTCGATCAACGAATTAGAACTAAAATTCATCAGAGACAAAATGTCGTTTATAGATTTATACATATCTAATCACGCTCTGTAAATATTCAAATAGATTTAGGATTTTCATATTCTTAAGTGTATTTATATAGTGTACAGTGATGGCAAGCAAGTAGATCTCAACGTAGATTAGAGACAGGGCATAGGTTTAGATTGAGACGGAGCATGTACTAGAGTTAACAATACCCATACACATACATACATGCATACTTATGTTTGACTGTGCACGATGCTAGGTGGATATGATTGCGCGAACGTGCACTGGAGTTTCCATCTCGTCGACAACACGCAGCCGAACTGACATGACGAGCGCGTGTCCTGGATGGAGAACCGTTACGCGAAAAGCTCTTTCTCTCTCTCTCTCTTRCTATCTCTATCCCTTTCTCTATTCCTCGTATACGCACGCGCACATTACACCATTGTCATCCCTCGAGCAGTCGTCCTCCCATTCCAACCCCCATCCCAGTCTCCTTCCTCAATTATTCGCAAATCCATTAGATCCGCAACCGTCGGATACGAAATTATCAGCTTGCTCTTTGACGCATTAACATAACAACCTGACTATTATAGCGTTATCATTCGTCCATCCGTTTTGACATTATAGTCGTTTGATCCAGGTCACCCGGTCGATCTTACCTAGCTTTCATGTATTTAAAGGTATCTCCGCTTTGGGAATATTATCAGTAATCATAATTATGAAAGTTTGCCATGTAATGTTGAATAATTTGATTACTATTTAAAATACTCACGGGAAATTTTTATATAATTACGTAAAAAAACACAAGGTAGACCTAATTTCGAAAGAATATGAAGCGTCTCTTTCATTATTATAAATACGAACTTATTAAACTATGTACTTTTGTTGACAACTAATTTGGTCGTAAAAACTAAGTTTGAACTAAATAAATTCAACGCAATTCGAATGAAAAAAAAAAAAAATGAAAAAATGAAAAACAGAAAATCTTCAAGGGAGAAAGTAGGTACCAAAGAACAAAGTAGAATATCTCGGTACTATATTCTTAATAAGCACGATTTACGTCGCTAGTAAAGAGAGAAAGAGTATTTTCATAAATCCAGGCCACGAAGGCAAACGCAAAACACATGGCACGCTCAACACAAAGGGGTTGGAGTCTCGCATCCCCTCGAGAGGTAACCAACGCATGCAACTCGAGACGGTGATTTTGAGTCTGGTGAGGAGGCGGGTCGGTTCGCCCAAGGGATCTCATGGGGAAGGGTGTAAAAGGACCGATGGAAGAAAAGGCTCGGGCAGCAGGACGTCTGAGGAGGGACGGACGGTAGGGTCGCGTAAAAGTAGTACTTCCGTTTTTCCAGCCGTCGCGGCGCCAGAAAGAGAAACGACAAAGAGCATGCGCCTTCAGTTCACCACCTAACACTGCCACCACCACCACTACCAGCACTAACACTACCACCACCAGCACTACCTTTCCCTTCCAACAACCTACAGCCTAGGCTGTTTGTTTTTCCTGAAAGAGGCGAAAATGGCTCCCTTGGACCTCGACAATGAGCACGAATGGAAAGAAAGAAAGTAAAGGGAAAAGGGACAATGAGAATGAGAAAGAGAGAAATAGGAAGAAGAAGAGATAGCACTACAACACGACCACGATGTTGCCCAGAGGGAAAGCATGAACTTCTTTTGAGGTCATCGCTCTTCCAAACATTCATTCTAATTTCACTGGTCCGCACGAAAGGAGTTTCGTGTTCTCGGTTGATACAGAAAAGAGACAGAGGTAGATGAGAAAGAGAGATGGAAAATACCCGTGCAGCAGGTGGGCAACTGCTAATTTTGTTAAGCGAATAAAGTGTTAGACACTAGCATAATACGACCGAGGAAAAGCCATTACCTCTACTATTCATTATTAAAGAGTAAAAAAAAAAAAAGAAGCTCGTGTCTTTGCTCTAACCAACGATTTTATTTGTTCCTTTTTCTTTTTGTTTTTTCTTTTTTAAGATAAAAATTATTTTATTATTCTTATCTTCGTTGCTGATGCTTCGTGTTTGAATATCGTTGTTAATAACTTGAATATAAGACGTTGTTTTTCTTTATAAGAAAAAAACATAAGTAAATTAAAATTATTTTTATTCTTAATGAATCTTGTTGAAACGGTGAAAGCTCTTCTTAATCGAGTATGAATGCGAAACCGATCGATCAGGCACATTTCATACCTGACAGACTTTCTTTCTGTGGGCTTTAAAAAAATAAAAAAAAATAAAAATAAGAAGGAATACATTCGCGGGTAGTATTTAAAGCAAGACATGATTTATACGTTAATATCGCGGCGTAATAAGGCAGACCGCTTAATATGTTTTTCGCTAAGATCGAGAGAGTAATTAATTTACATTCGCGCCGTTGAACGAGGAAAACATGTAAAAGGAGGAAGGGTGGAAGAGACGAAGAGCGAAGACCACGGTCTGGACCGCGTACACAGTCATTAATAATAATCACCGAGTTAACAAAGGCAAGGGGGCATGGCGAAATTATTAAATCCGCCTGAGATAGAAGAATGAGAGAAAGAGAGAGAGAAAGAGAACTCTGGGCGTTGCGTTGTGAAAATTTTCCCTCGCTTCATTTCCTTCAACCATTTTACTCTGACGCAAGCAGAAAAAGGGCCCCTTCCTTCCTTCCTTTCTTCGTGAAACTAAAAACGCAAAGCCGGCAATCCTGTTGCTTCAAATAATTAGCACCTTCATAAACGTTTTCTTAGTATACCGCACTCCTGATTTCGTCATTTCAAATTTGTTTCCGTAGGAAGCTGATGTTCTTTTTTTTTTTATTTGAATTCTTTGAATTTTTATTAATTAAATCATAACTCACTGATTTGTAGTATTTTATTAATTCGAGCCTGCAATTAGTATTTGATTTGATATAATAAGCTTAACAATTACATTGAAATGACATTTGAAAAAGAAAAAACATAAAAAGATGGGAGAAAAAAGGAAAAAGTGGATGATGGTACACTCTTGTCTCATAGAAAATGCCTTCTTCGAGAACGTACGAAGATTCGAAAAGCCTTCGTAGGAAAGCGCTTATCAGTTTGACAGCGGAAGAGAAAAGATGAAGAAGAAGAAGGAGTAGAGAAGAAGAGAAAGAGAGGAAGAAGAAGAATCTCGCGAAGAGGGTTGCTAGGGCATTCAATTTCCCTCTTCTCGCGGATGGATGAGGGCGGGCCCACCCTTCCGTTCGGAGCTGTCACTTCTTGAGAGTTATGGTGACCGAACGAGTGGCTGAGGCGGGCCAAACGTCGCATAACTTACTTCTACTTCTTCTCTTCCTTCTAATACTCTCTTTCTTTCTTTCTTTCTTTCTTTCTTTCTTTCCCATCTTACCTCCTTTCCAAGATGTCTATAAATACAGAAATCGAACCTGCTTTCCACAAGGAGACACAAGTTCGTTTGTTATCCCTAAATGAAATCCCACTTTTGTTCGAAAGCTTATATAACTTGTCTGCCAAGTAATATATCTACTTCGTAAATTATTGCAATTCATATCTGTAGATAATTTATGTTAAACAAACAGTTTTACATGATATTTGAGAAGTTCAAAAATTGTACTTTAATTTGGGTCCAATTTAAAGATCAAAGTTCTTAATTCTTATTCATTATCTTGGTTCACAAGAATTACAATATCAATTTTATTCTATCAGCTTGGTTTTAAGTAAACTAAAAATAGATATTTCTACTACGTAAAAAAGTTTTACTATATGATAACAGTTTTACCCCAGACCTGTACGTGAAATCTCGTAAGTGGCAATCAAATTTTATCTCTTCCCATTTGAGATTCAAAGTTTTTGGCTAGACTTTTTCTTAGTAGAAAAAGAAAAAAATGAAGAAGAAGAAGAAGAAGAAGAAGAAAAAAAATAAAAAAGAGCATTTACAAGTTCACTTATTTACGTGGTCCCGGCAGCCTTTCGTGACGGGACAGAAAAATCAGTGGGAGAAAGTGGACGGGATAAGAGAGAAAAGGAAAGGATTTAGGAGGAGTAGAAAAAGGAGAAGGACGAGAAGAAGAAAGTTTGTGGATTTAAGGTCGTTGCACGAGTAAACGAGCTCGATAATCGTTGACGTGCCTGGCGATGATTCAGGAAACAGCTGTCGTTACAGCCAGTAGGAGTTGAATTTCCTACTTGAATTTATCGAGTTTACGAGAGCGAATTGAGCCAACGCTACCAATATTATCCGTTTTTTTTTTTCCTCAGAACTTTCTCGCGGTATATATATATTCGTGTAGAGAGCAATCAAGGTCCCTTTGATGTAGTTAAAAATTTCGTGGAAGGATAAGTGTCGATTTAAAAGTACCGTTAACGAATCAGAGTTTTCTTTTATTTTTTTTTTTTTGAGTTTGCCTTATCGAATGATACAATCTATAAAAGGTGTACTATTTTTAGATGGAAGGGAGGATTGATCATAGGTAGTATCACGTGTTACGAAAGTCTTTCAAAAAATCATATTGATTCAAGAAGGAGTGTCGAATAAATGTGCGTAACCGAATCTCCCTATTTTTTTCGTTTTTTTTTTTTTTCGTTTTCAGCACAATGCATCGCACCCTTAGGAATGGAGTCCAGGGCGATCCCAGATGCCGACATTACTGCCAGCTCGAGTTTTGATAGCGGAAACGTTGGACCCCATCATGGACGGTGAGTAGAGTAGAGTATATTCTTTTTTCCCTTCTTCGATACGTTCACGTTGCTTCGAGCACACAATAAGATAGAAAAAGAATACACATATATATATATATATATATATATATATATATATATACAAAAAAAAATGTTGTGGTATCGATCGACAGTCAAGAAGCACTTTGCTTCCATACTTGGTTCGTGGTGGTAAGTCGTTTTGTGGATACGTGAGAAACGATGTCACTTCATCGATGACACGTTCGTCATATCCCTACCAACGTTTTCGAGATAAGTAAAGATCTATCTCGAGAGTTGGTTACCATATCAATCAAATACCAGTAAACTGTACGTCTACTTTGGCCGTCAGCTAGCAATGAGGATTAATGACGCCTGGGGATTCTAAGCCCCGCATGCTGAATCATTTGTATCGGCCAGCTTCAAAGCTCTTTGGACGCCCTAAATGCTTATACCCTTCCCCATACCTAGTCCTTTGATTATACGTGCGAGTTAATTACCATTGAAAGAAGAAAAAAAAAAGAAGAAGAAGAAGAAGAAAGAAAAGAAAGTAATTCAACAGAGTCTGGTATATGTGATACAAAGGGTCGTTTGGACCACCTACGGTGTTTAGTGTATTTTCTCTCAATGGTTCCTACTTATATTCCCATCGACCATTTATTTGACTGTTTTTTTTTTATTGTCGTACTTCGTACATTTGAAAGTTAACTCGTGGGAAAAAGGTCATTCGTTATTTTTTATTTTTTTTATTTTTTAACTAATTTTTCAAATAATTAATGTATGCTACAAAGCATACACTGGATTTTCAAACTTTCTCCTAAGTACATTTAAATCACATCCCATAAACTTTTTTCTCCGTAAACATTTTAGCAACACTTTTATCCAATCGTTAGGCAAGATTTTTCATTCGAAAAGCTCGAAAGCGCATTAATAGGTTATGCGGTAGATCTAGAAAAAGAAGGATAAGACGTTTTTTTTTGTGTGACACTAGTATTGGCAACACGAAGAAAGCCCCGTGAATGCAATACCGATATCGTTCGCTCCTACGCAGTCTTTTCCTAGTAGACCCGTCTAGACCTCCTTCAACGAGCCCTTTTAAGGTTTCTACGATGCCACGGGCTTCCCGGTGAATACCCTATTTACCTGTACGCCTTCCATTTACCCTAAAAAACCCATATTTAAACTCTGTTTGTACACACTTTAATGCTATCTCTCGATCGCCATGCCGTTTCAACAATTCCACGTTCCTACCATTCTTCCCATCATTTTTAACCTTAAACGAGTGTCCATAACGTTAATGATATTCGTGATAAGGAAAGACGTCTTCATTAAAGTTACATAATGCTATAAGGGCAGCAAACTTAACGTGTTAACGAGAACGGATTATTCATGTTTTCATATCTTTTTATTTAGTATCATTTAATATCAAACATAACGACAAATTCGCGATAGAGATCTTTTATTGAGATTATCAAAGATATCACAATGAAGACAGATATAAATAGAAAAATGAAAAATTTTCGATAAAAATTTGAAACGTTTTATATTGAAATAAATGAAATCGGGAATATACTCGACGTTATATATAAATCCTTTCAACTAGAAATGTACCTTCTGTCTTCCAAAGTTCTCTCTCTCTCTCTCTCTCTCTCTCTGTTTCATACCCCTTGTCTTCTTCCTCTTCTCCTTCGTCAGACGGATTCGAAGTTTTCGCGACTGGTGGAGAGAAACACGTTGGATTTCGACGTCCATTATATATCCCAGCGTATGCTCGACTTCTGGCACGTTCGTGCTTTCGACAAACAGTTTCTCCCGATAATCGAGTAACTCACTCCACTCTTCTTCTTCTTCTTCTCTCTCTCTCTCCCTCTCCCACTTTCCTTTAGTTCTCTCAAAAGCTTCTCGCACCGATTTCGCCAACGTGGCAGCTCCAGGCAGTGTGTCTACTAGCAGCGTAATCGTCCGTTCTGAGATTTATCGTGGAGCGGGTGCCGCGTACGCGGAATGTCTTTGATGCCCTGGACTGTATCAAAGTGGCAGCCAGACAGTTCGAGCTCTCTTAATGGGCTATGAGTTATGGTCCTTCACGGTGGTGCATATTATCTATCTCTCTTTCACTCCTCTATCCTCCTTTACACCCCTTTCACTTTTATTTTCTTTCTTTATTCCCCTTCTCTCCCTTTCTCTCTCTATTTACCTCTCTTTCTTTTTCTATCCACCACCCCTTTCGTTTCACCGTTTTCCTTCACTTCCTCTTCTTTTTTTCCTTTTTTGTTTTCTTCCTTCCTTCCTTCCTTCCTTCCTTCCTTTCCAACTACAACTCCACGAGTTCGTTCCGTGTACTCATTTTTACTGCCCTTCTAGTCAAAGCAAAACTCAAAGTTCTTACACTTTATAAAGAGAGAGAGAGAGAGAAAGAGTGAGAGGTAGTAAAAGAGTTTAAGAAACAGAAAGGATTATGGTTGATATCTTTGTCGCAAAATAATTTACCGTTAATTTCTTATTACCCGGTCTCTTTAATTTCCTTTTTCAACTAATTAAATTTTCTATCATTATTCCGAGTAAGTTGAAAATAAAAAACATATTTATGGAAATATATTAATTTAAATTAATATTAAATGTGAATTCGTTGTTTCATAGTGTAAAATAAAATTTCTTAAATATGTATTTAACACCGATATAAAATATTCATTGATTATTCATTGTTAACATTACAAAGAACATTCCAATCATTTGTCAAAGGATTAATTCGAAAGGTACTCGAATCGTTCGAAGGATTCTTCGGTAAAGAGTACGCTTCTCTGAGTGTCTGAGTGTCGCTAAAGGTATGTGCGAATACAATTATTAGCCAGCTCGAAGTGGCTTCACTATCGTCGTCCTCGTTGTCCTCATCCTCGTCGTCCTCATCCTCGTCGTCCTCGTCGTCATCGTCGTAGTCGTAGTCGTCGTAGTTGTCGTTGTAGTCGTCGTTCTCGCGATGGTGCCACCTCATCTTTAATTCATGTCATCCGGTGGCTTGGCACGATCGATAAATTATAATTTCACTCCCCCGTATCAACTCCACCTCATGCAGCAAGGTGACGGTTATCCGTCGGCCAGGAAGACGATCACGTATTTATGCGACTTCCTTTTCTCGATGATGCACACATCGCTTCCGTTCGCAATCCTTTTATTTAACCTTTTCTCTTGTTATTTTTATTTTTGTTTTTTATTCTTGTTGTTGTTTTATATCTGTGATTTCTCTTACGTCAGAGCAATATGGGTGATATATTGTCTTAGGTCAATCGATCCTATAAACATTTTAAATCGTACAGTAAGAGAAAAAACAATAAAGATTAAACGACAAAATAAGAGGTTTAGATTTTTTTTCTTCTTTTTCTTCTTCTTCTTCTTTATTTTAAAAGAAAATATTGACCCTTTTTCCCCAGGCTTAAGCAAGAAAGTCACGGCGGTGCATGGTGCCCGAAGCAACAGATCACAACGGAACCACGAGAGTGGTTGGAAATCGATTTACACACGGTGCATATGATCACGGGAACTGGCACTCAAGGTCGATTCGGAAATGGACAGGGCGTTGAATATTCGGAAGCATATCTTCTGGAATATTGGAGACCGAAACTTGGCAAATGGGTTCGCTACAGGGATGTTCGTGGCGAGGAGGTGAGTTATATACCTATTATCATCATTTTCTTATTTGATTAACGTATAATAAAAGCTATACATACTTATTCATATTTCCATATGAAATATTGTACTTTGAATTTCTACATTGAAGAGAATAAAAAAAAAAAAAATTAAAAAAGCAATAGATAAACAAATGTGCTCGAATTTTATCTCATCAACGTTCATAAGATGAAATATTTATTTAAAAGAGATAATTTTATTGAATATTTCAAATATATTCATCCGGCCCATATCTTCTTTATATCCTAGTAGCACTTGAACTACCATCGTTGACCCCTAGAGACCAGCTCCCGGTAACCGTACTTCGAATAAATGACCACAGGCTTTTATGACGAACGAATAATTCAAATCGATCGCCGAAGTTATAGTAATTTATCCGAATAGAGTCACATTAAATGCGAGATGGAACACGATAGAGGTTAAATTTAGTCGAGGGCAATGTGCATAAAATGGCCGTGCGTGAATGCGTGAGTGCGTGCGTGCGTGCGTGCTTATGTGCTTACATACGTGTACGAGGATTATTGAGAATGATTTGTTGCGTTGTCCACGAGTCTAAAGGCCGACCACGAGCAGCAACTAAAGCGTGACATTAACAAGACGTAAATCTTCAATGTAATACGCTATTTTCCAGAGATCTACGCTCTTCCTCTCTGTATCTCTATCTCTTTCTCTCTTTCTCTTTCTCTCTGTCACCGTTTCTTTTTCTTTCAACATTTTACTAGAATAGATTCGTAACCGGGAACTCCTACTAACTCCTTAATTAAGTAGACAATACCTACACAATATCTTTAACTTTCTTATGAACAGTTATGTTTAAAGCACATTGGACAAATATTTTGAAAACTTTTTCTTATGATATTGTATTTTTGTTTTTGTTTTTGTTTTTTTGTTTTTTACTATATAATGATTTCTTTATTACATTTTGTAGAAATACCAAAGGAAATCTCAGTTTTATATATCGATTTACTCGTGGGAAATCCGCAGTGTATCATGAATACATAGATATATAGGAGGTGAGATCTTATCAGCTTTTGGTTGGACAACGCTTCAATCTCGTAGAAGTGTAGTGGACTAGGGTTTAGCCGAACTTGCTCTACTCGAGCTTGTAAATGAATCCGATTGTTCTGTAATTCTCATTGCACTTAATCTACATATTCACTTTGGGGCAGAGAGAGGGGGGAAGGGGTTTTGTATATATTTGTACGAGACAAAATATATACGTTCGTCTTTTACAACGATTAAATTAATTTATACATGACTCTGATGTAACTTGAACGAAGTATGGACGAGGTATTATCAAGATTGGATTTAATTTTATAGAATTAATAATAATAATAATAATTATAAAATAAAATTTAATTTTTGAAATGATACTTTATACTAAGATTTAGATCAAAGTTTGTAAGAATCGTTATTAGAGCATGCGCAAAATTTACGACAAGATATCTTTGAAATACGTATCGAAAGAAAGAAAGAAAGAAAGGAAGGAAGAAAAAAAAAAAAAAGAAAAAAAAGGAACGTAAAGCGTCCGATCGTTGAAGAGGTTTTCCTCGGGAGTTAGTACGAAAGAGGGCTGCCTCGAGCTTATTTGTATAGGAGGGTGGATCAATAAAACGAGGGAAGGGAAGGTCGTCGCGTGCACACGGGTCAGACGATATTCAACTCACCTATATAGAACGTACCTGTCTGAATAGGCGAGGCCATACCGAAGTACTCCACGAATCTCACGAACTGCGAAATTCTAAAGGGATCACGGCTCTCCAGAGATGCCCTTTATACTTCGATATGGATTTCCTTGTTTCTATGACTTTCTTTTTCTTTTTTTTT
>NW_015149006.1:649011-667445 GCF_001465965.1 Polistes dominula | reverse complement strand
TTTTTTTACTTTTCTCTTTGCCTTTTTTTTGTCTGTTTTTCTCTCTTTTTATTATTTATTCATAAACTCGGTGAAGGTCTTTCATCGTCGATTCAGTTAAACACAATATTTGACTTCTTTTTTTTTTCTTCTTTGAAATCATTCGGAATCCAAATTAAAAGCCTAAATAATAACGAATAATTTTCATCCAACATGTAACTAGACACTTATTTCATTGTTAAACGATATTCCTCGAAATAATTATTGTACACGTTCGTTGATACGAATCGTTAACTTTTTGAGACCTGATATTCGTATTACATTACTTCCGATTATTTGTACAAATGAATTCTATTGAATAACAATTAGCGCGAATCCAATTACGTTTTCCGTCTACACTTTTACAGAATAATAATATAATTTACTTTATCACTAATGCGTATGATGATTACGTTCGAATACAAAGGAAAGATATTGTCGAAAATAACAGAAAATACGTTTTCCTATAACGATGCAGGGATTATTTATTTTCATAAAAAGTAAAATGTTTTAGTAGAAAGTTAAAGAGGGTAAAGTCTTCTCTATCATGGGTCGATACGACCTGGAAGAGTCCACTCTGAAGGTTTTACTCGAAGGACACCAGTTCGAGAGGATAAGAGAAGGTTGGGCCCACCCAAGAGGTTGATACGAAAGAGGGAATGAAAGAGAAAAAGAAAAAAAAGAAAGAAAAAGAAAAGAGAAAACTAGAGAGAAAGTGCGAGTATAAATCCGCAGAAATTCGCGTCCCCGCGGTACGTTCTCCTCTCCTGCTGAGAGAAACATCCTTCTCAGTGTGTGTGCGTGTTTCTCGTCGCTTAATTACGGAACGACGTTCTTCGTCCTTATCGTACGTACGATCGTCGAGCGTTCTTTCGAGGACGCTCGACCTTCGTAGAATATAACCGGTACGGCTGTCAGCGAGTCGTGTTCACGGACTATTAAAGGAAATTAAGAAAAATCTACGAGGCAAGGGTATCTCTTTGCTTGCACACATTTATGTATACCTATATCCGAACCAAAGTCAAAGTAAAAATATACAGAAAACGACTTCATTCCTGGCGGTCCCCCGCGTAGGCGTCCGAGACACCAATTCGGTAATTATTTTCTGACACGAGTAAGAACTTTTATACGGTCGTAACAAAAAAAAAAAAAAATACCTTCATTCAGCTTGAGTGCATTCGTGTCAACCCTCACGTATATATCGATCGGTACAACGTGTAAAGAAACTAACACATCTTTCTATTGAAACTTCTGTAATGTCGATTAACGTGAACTAAAATGAAAATAAATTGAACATAATTTTGAGTTAATTTTTTTTTTTTTTTTTGTAAAATTAATTACAACAAATATAGTTAACGTAAGAATTTCAAATTATTCATTTTAATTAATTCGGTAATTTTCATTTTCTAACACATTGATTCTTAACATTTTTAGCTTCTCATTTTTATATTGTTACTTGAAATAAGACGAGTATCGATAGTAGATTCTGTAAAAGAAGAAGAGTACTACTTCGTTTAGGAGGAAGAGATACATTTTAGTTTGTTTTACTCTTTTCGAGCCATTACTTCGTACCTGTGGGGGATATCTCGATAAGATACCAATCGAGATGTTTCACTTGTCCCTGTACCATTCTTCTTTTCATTTCTTTTTTCTTTATTTCTTTTTTTTCTTCTTATTCCCTCTCTCATATCCTCTTTCTTTTCTTTTTCCTCTCCCGGAAGATAATTTCGTAAATATCAACCGCGAATTTGGAGAGGGTGGACCTAGCAAATGGAAAGAGAGAGAGCAAAAATACGACGGCATTTACGAGTCGTCGGGCCGTTCGCGCGCTCGCCAGGAAAAATAAATAATCTCGATATTTATCTTCCCTCCCACGTTATAAGGAGTTGCTGCTAGAGCCAGTGAAGTATAGAGAGAAAGAATGAAAGAAAGAAAGAGATGAAAAGAGGGAAGCCGCAAACGGATTCGGAGTAAAAGACTTTTTCTCTTGATATCGCTTCTTAAATTATTTCTTCCTCTCCTTTCTCTCCTCCCATTTCTTGACATTTCTTCTTCTTCTTCTTCTTCTTCTTCTCATTCTTCATCTTCATCTTCATCTTTTTCTTCTTCTTCTTCTTCTTCTTCCTCTTCTCCTTGTTCTTTTTCTTCTGAAACATTTTATTTTTCTATTTTTCTCCTCTACATTTACGACGAGATTTTCGGGTAGACAAATTCCAAAGAAAAAGAGTGGTGCCGATGCGACAAAGAGGTAGGCGTGGCTCAAAACCAACGCCCATTTTATGTTAATGTTTTCCTCGCGTTTAAGACGACGCATCGATGAGTATACAGGTAGCTGACGGTAGGCAGACTCCTGTCGTCGACTTGTTCGGAATTTGCTACGAACCAGTCTTGTGAACATAAAACACCTTACGCGGATATTCATATTAAAAAGAAGGGAAAGAAAATATAAAAATAATAATCTTTCCTTCTTGTGTTTTCTTTTTTCAAATGTTCGAAATATAAATTATTCAATTATTTTTTATACCTCATGTTCGCATTAAATGAAATACTAAGAGAACATCATTTCTATTAACTTTCGGCATGTCGTGATTTTGCATTCCTTTTATTATCTAATTATTAATAATGATCGTGTTAAATTAAGAAACGAATTAAGTGGACAAATGAAATAAAATAAAAAAGACGAAGATCCCTTGGTAAAAGGAATAACGATAATGCTTTGTAGTAAACGTACGAAACGCCTCTCGATTGGAATCTTATCGAAATGTGTTACGTGTACGAATACGAATGGCAATGTTAAAAGGAGAGAGAGGAAATGGTAGAAATACCGATGTCTCGCGAACGACGATAATAGGGTCGTTAACACTGCCAAAGAGAAAGGGAAAAAAGAATGAGAAGATACGAACTAAAGGGAGAAAGAGAATAAACAGAGAGAGAAAGGGAGAGAAAGAAATAGACAGAAAGATGTATATGTACTAGGAGTAGGTGAAAAGAAAGTAAAAAAAAAAAAGAAGCAAAAAAAAAGTGGAAAGAAAAAAGAGAGAGGAAAAAAAAGAAAATGAGAGAAGAGGACACTAGTTCTCGTGATTGTATACTCTCCTCGTAATGTGCAGTACGCTCACGTAATTAACCATACGTGAGAAGGTTGTAGGTATTACGCGAGAACCGAGGAACCTAGTCGACGAGAGTTGTCCCTAAGTGGAAAATAAGAGAGCCTTTGTTTCGAAGGGTCTCTCGCTCTTCGAGAAATTCTCGATATTCCCTACTCGCCCTAACCCACTCTTTCCGTTGCGCTATCTTTATCTTTCTTTTACCCTTTTCTTTCTCTTTCGCTTTCTCTTAGCGAATCTTTTCGTCGTTCCTTGCTCCTCGCGGTCGAATGGTCGAATAGAACGAGCCTTGTTTCGAACCAACTCCCCGCCAACTGGACAAATCTTCTCCGACTTTCTCCTTCCAACCCCCTCCAGCCCCCTTCATCCTCCATCTCCTTCTTTTTTCTTTTCTGCAAGAAAGACAGTGGGGTGAGAGAGGGGGACGGAGTAGCGAACACTCAAAGAATATTACGAACGAGTCTTGTATCTTCTAACGATGCGTTATCCTTAAAATGAAATAAACGAAATAACTCTCAGAGATGCTTTTGTAATGCCGAAACGATCTGAGTACTCTCTTTTATATAAGAGATATGTCTCATCTTTTTGCTTCATTCCCTGTCACAACATAGTAACTCGATCGTCCCTTGTATCGAGCCAATGTGATTAGCGAAACAGGGATGTTGGATAAAATTAATGGTGTTTAAAGTGTCATCGTATTAGAAAGAGATAATCAACGTTATTTAACAATAATTAAATATATTTTCATTATTAAACACAATGCGATATTTGTTTAGTTTGAAAGGATTTTAAATTACGTATATTGAAATGATGGATTTTCTTTTGTTTTCTTTTTTTTCAGGTGATAAAAGGCAACACGAACACCTACCTAGAATCGAAACACGAGTTAGACCCGCCAATGTGGGCGAGCAAAGTACGATTTCTTCCTTACAGTTATCATCGTCGTACGGTTTGCATGAGAGTCGAGTTGTATGGTTGTCCTTGGAACGATGGTATCGTTTCATATTCAATGCCACAAGGAGACAAACGCAGCAACTGGGAGTTCTTTGATGCTACTTACGATGGTTACTGGGACGGTCAGCTCCTACGAGGTTTGGGTCAACTAACCGACGGCAAGATCGGCCCAGATAATTTTAAGATGAGCTACTATGATTACGATCGTGGTCAAGGTTGGGTCGGTTGGAGGAATGACACTCGTTCCGGTCATCCGCTTGAGATTAAATTTGAATTCGACCACGTCAGGGAATTCTCAGCCGTTCACATTTACTGCAACAATCAGTTCACTAAAGAAGTACAGGTGAGTTTAGAAAATTCTTTTTTTTTTTTATGTACGAACGATTTTAAGAAGATCGATTAAGAAATCTTTTTAAATCGGTAATTCACTTAGCGATACAAAAATATATATATTATAAACTAGTAACTAGGAGTAACGAAGAGTTGTTTGTTAACATTAATTAGTACGTTAGAGGAACTTTATCGTTAAACTAATAATCGGATTATGTTTTCTAAAGTTATATAATTAGGAAAATATTTTCAAGAAGAGTTAGGAAAACAAAATCGTCTAATGATGTCACGTAAGCAACCGTGAAATACCAGGAAAGCGGTTGTCTATGTATTAAATTTAACTAAACGCGATAATATACACGATGACTTCATCGTTCTTTCCAAGTTCTCGCATGTCTGCCCCGCTAACTTTCTTTTCGATCGATAACATCGCGCATAACATACACGCGACTCACTCGTGAACACACATATATAGTAAAGAATTCCTGAGCGTATAGTGACGATCATTGATGCACTTTACTTGTGCCCTTCTCCAACCAACTTACTGTTCATTACTCCCACCCATTTCCCCTACCTCTCTCTTACTACTTTATGCTTACCAAGAACGAACAGTGTAACTCCACGTAGTCGTAATTTTTTTTCTATCATTTTTTACCAGTCCTCTTTGTCAAGTACAGTATTTCTTTTCTCGTTCAACAATGAACACTCGCGTGCATTCTCACACTGGTTACTAACTTATTAAAGACACTAGTTGTGTCCATCTTACTATACCGTACACACAGTACCTATTATTTCCGTGACTTTCACAAAACTTTGTCGTTAGACGAAGTTCCAAGCTCGTCGTCGTCGTTGTTGCTTCGAACAATCCTCGGAAGTCTTGGGAATATCGAAAAATTCGAACGATGAAGCTTTCCGTATAACATAGAAATGTCTGCAGACGTAGAGAAGTATATAATATGCGAGTGACGAAGAGGAAATTGGAAGACCCTCGGGCGACTTTCCGTTTGCACCAAAATGGCGACCAAAAGAAAAACGGGCTATAGGGGGAGGAAAGAATAAAGGAAGAAGAAAAAAGGAGAAAATATGAATAGGAGGAGAAGCTTATGCTGGAATGATAGTTCGAGGAAAGGAAAAAAAAAAGGTAGAAAGAAAGCGAGAGAGAGAAAGAAAAAAAGACAGAACCATAAATATAGAGTCGGGTAGAAAACCTATACGATAGAAGAAGATATCCAGAGCAAAGCTTTAATCCGTGCCCGGAAAAGACGGGGGTGGTATATACGGTATAGAATCCAGTTTTCATGTTGGAGTCAAGGTCGAGGTTGTAGGATGGTTAACGAGGCGCAACAACGGTTAGCCTCTGGCTTTGCTAGGTGGAATGAGATAGTATGAGAGAGAGGGAGAAAAAGAGAGAGAGAGAGATTGGAACCATAGTTAGGAGAAAGCTTCTTTCGCTTGTCGGCATTAACGCGTAGGGATTCTCCTCGACGGTGGTTGGCCCTTCTGCGAAAATTTTCCAGCTCGCACTGGGATCTCTCTATATAATGGGCCGCGAAACACTCTTCTACCGGTATCAAGATTTATTTGAATAGAGCGCCTCATTACCCGGCTCGGGAGCCGATTGTATAGCCGCGACCAAGCGAGTGAGAGGGAACGAAGAACATGGTGAGTGGAATAAAGGAAGAAGAGAAGGATAGCAAGTAGGTTGGGTTGGCAGTAGGAACGCTCGTCGGTAACGCGGATTTAAGAAGGGTGGAAGAGTAGGTTCGAAGGGAGCAAGGTAGAGTCGCGAGAGCTTCTCTATCTTTCTCTCCGTCTGTCTCTCTTTCCTTTTCGTACACACAATGGTAGCAAGCAAGCAACGACCCGGAGAGTACAGATACGCCACGTATTCGAATACAATACCGGCAGTCTGGCAAATCGGCAGTACTTAGATGTATAGGAAAGCCTAGAGGAAAGAGAGAGACAGAGATGAACTGAGTAAGAGAAAGTGTATATGTGTGTGAGAAAGAGAGAGAGAGAGAGAGATAGAAGAGTAGTTGGCAACCTTCTCAGCCCATTCCACTTCTGAACAACTCCTTCTATTAACAAGCGAGTGCCCACTTGCACGGATAGGACACGTCTCCTGAAAGACACTGCACTTCAAAGCACCGTCAGTAATCTTCTATCTTCGTCTTTCTTTCTTACCCAAGATGGTGTTTCCATTTCTCTTAGGTAGAGACGAAAAGCTCATCTTAGACAGAGTTTGATAATCTGGGTTTTGTAATCTTCGCTTTCGTGTACCACGTACCAGCCCTAGTTCTCTTGCTATCTCTCTTCGTTTATCTGTAGGTTCCTCCTCTTCACGATCTCCTTCAACTAGCAAGAGATCCAAATTAGCATTCCGCGCGTATTCGCATCTTCGATCCTGATGCATCAGCGTTAAGGTCGTTATCCGTTCTCTCCTTCTCCTTCTCTTACCCACTCACTCGCTCATTCACTCATTCGCTTGCTCGCTCCCTCCCTTGCTCGATGGTGATAACGATAATAGCCTTTGATTATATCCATAATCGAGTGCGCTTTAAGCGCTCGTAATAGCGTTAATAAGCGATATTTGCCGATTTAACGAGAGTTGAGATTGACTGCGTTAACGAGACAAGACTGTTAACGTCCTTCCGACCCCGACGTAGGCGGATTACATACCAATAAAAAGGACTCAACCGACGTTTTGTTTTTTCTCCCTTAGGTGTTCTCTGAAGTTAGCATCATGTTCAGCGTGGGTGGCAAGTATTACACTGGCGATCCAATCGTCTATTCATATATGGAAGATAAAATCTTCGAACAATCTAGAAACATTACGATCAAACTTCATCATCGAATTGGCAAATTCGTCAAGTTGAAGTTTAGTTTCGCTGCCAAATGGATTATGATCAGCGAAATTACTTTTGATTCTGGTAAATTCATGTATTATTTTTGTTTATAAATGAATTTGAAAACATTTAAAAACAAATTTGTTTAATTAAATTTTGTTATCCAACTGGCAAATGTTACAGATATTGCACATGGTAATTTTACTCCGGAAATTCCACCAACAACAGAAGCACCGCGCAGTCGTGATAGAAATTCTGCACGAGACAATCCCTTGCAAGCCGAAGTTCCCATTACCAAACAAGACGAACCTACGTACATGGCCGTAGTTATAGGTGTTTTAGCAGCTGTCATTTTACTATTAGCGGTAGCCATTTTTCTCATAGTCTCGCGTCATAGGCAGAGAAAAAACTTTGCCAGTCCATTGGGTGCCAAAAGTGCTATTCCTTCGAGTAATCATCAACATTTATCACCGGAATCGGCATATGGAACCACAGAAAAGGATCCTTCTTTAATGACGTACAGAGTTGAAGAATTAGATGATCGTTACGCGGGAACCAAATTAACAACCCTTCCACGTGATCTCAATGATCGGTTATTGGGGGATGTTAGGTTGGACGAGTACCAGGAACCATTTCACGAGAACAAATATCGTGAACCTCCTCATGCTGCTTACTACGGATACAGCACTGTCGTTATAGACAACAAAGATCTTCACGATAGCGTTGAACAATCTGGTGAGTCAAAAAGTTCTACTATTTTTTTTTTTTTTTTAAGAAAAAAAAAAAAGGTTACACGCGTTATAAAAACGGAATCTTATATTTTATTTATTAACATGGCGAATGACTTAACATTTTATTTTTTTTCCATTACCCACTTCGATTTTAATCTTAAAGTAATTTTTAACTTTATTGTGTTCATTTTAATAGTAGTCGTAGCCAACGAACGATTAATTTGCCATGTTCGTGATACTCTTTTTCGAGTCACTAAAGTAGATTCGTGTGGTCTATATCGTGCAGATGCCACCTACGATTACGCGGTACCAATGCCTGTGCCTAGCGTGAGCAGCGATCAAGATAGCGTATTTTCCAAGTCGTCATCTAGAGGCAGTGCGAAGGTAAGCACCCGGTCTTTTCGAATTTTAGATCTACAATAGTCGACATTGTTAGATAACATTGTTTTATAGTTACTAGACAGTTAACAATAATATTGGTCAATCAAATTTCCTTATAACACGTATTTATTAAATTCATTCTAATTTTCAACTTCAGCCTGTAATCCGATGGATTCATATTTATCATTAATAAATTCTTAATTTTTTTAAACGAGAAACGGTGTTTTACAATTATATTATTTTTCCGAATGATTATTATTTTCATACTTATTTATATTTTATCGAAAAAAGAATTGGAACTTTTAATTATAGATGAAATATAAGTTTAAAAAAAAAAAAAACGGAATTTTAATGAGTCATCATGTTGTTCTCTTAGGCTTGTTTACAGAGCTTTTTCCCACCTCCCCCGCCACCGATGAGTGCTCCACCACCTCGCGGCTCGAACAATCTTACGTACTCTAATCCACCGAGTCCAGAACCAGTATGCGAACGCGAACGCAGAGGAAGCAAACGTAGGGAACATTCTCTCCATAGATACGCGTAAAAAAACGTTTGTGGCACATGTTCATCTCCAACACGCATACCTGCATACATAACATAAACATTACATTAACACGAAGTGTACACGCGCGCGCATTCTTCGGGGACATACGCAAAACGTGTCGAAGGTTACCGAGGTACGTTAATTGCACAATTTGATTAATTACTACAACACTTTGGTCTTTGCTCTATTTCAACTTACTCAAATGATATTTACATGTATTAAATAAAAAAAAAAAAAAAAAAAATAAAAAATATGACAAATATTTGTATATATTTAATATTATATTTAAAATCGGTGACCAATCAATAATTATTTACCGTTATCGATATCTAAATTGTAATTATTTTTCATCATCTTATATTATTAGTTTATTTATTATTTAAATATTATCGGAAAATGAATTCCGATAAACAAATATAGTTGAAATGGAACAAGTCTAACGGGTTAATAGAAAGAAGGAAGAAAATAAGCAATGAAGATCAAGCAATATACGTTGAACTCTCTTAAATGCGTATTCGCAGTAAGAGATGACCATAATAAACAATATTTACAAAAAAAAATCGTATGCGTTCGATTAATAAAAATAGTTCTTACAAAATTTATCGGATTTAGTTTGTTCTCCTTCGACGTGCACTGCCATTGACGCACTATTAACAATGTAATAATCGTAGTTAAGCGTTAAACATTCGGGGGAATATATAGTATGTATATATATATATATATACATAGATATATACATACTATAAATAATATACAATGTAGTTAGATAATACGCGCGTTATATTCTCACGGTTGTATTACACGAAATTAGCATATCAAATTTTAATAACAATAATCGCGAATAATCGCACGGATTTTAACTCTTCTGGAAATTCAATGTCGCGACGAATATTTCTTTGTAATAATAATAATAATAATTGTAATAATAATAATAATTATAATAGTAATAATAATAAAAATAATAATAATAATAATAATAATAATAATAATAATGATAAAAGGATTTGTAAAATAATCCGATCGTTTGTATAGGAAAAAGAAAAAAAAGAAAACAGAAAAAAAAAGAAAAAAGATAAAAAGAGAAAGAGACCTGGATGTGATCGTAGAAATAATAAAATCTACGATGATCGAACAAAGAATACAGCCAATCGAGATCGAACGTATGTGTATGTAAATCATTCAGAAGACATATCTTTTGTAGAAAAGCAACCTAGGTACTTGTAGGTATCGGTTTGCTTTGATTTTTTATAAGCTTACGTCGTTTCTCGCTATTCAAAGGACCTCTTCTCCCCTCCCCTCTCCACTCCTCCCCATTCTTTCTTTTTCTCTCTCTCTTTCTCTCTCTCTTTCGTACTCATTGCTACACATATTCTGGATTTTATAGAATACTTTATTCTATTATCGAATAATCATTTCTTTTGATCCTTTAACTCTCTTTCTCTTTTTTTCTTATTAATAATATTATTCTAATGATCGCTCAAAAAAAAATATATATATATATAAATATATATTAAATTTTTATCGCTTATAGTAGCGCGATAAAAAGATTTGCGAGAAAAGACGAAAGCTATTTGTATATATTATCTTCTTTATGTATGTATAATCTATTTACTTGGTAACGAAGAAAAGGAAAATAAACAATATATTATATATATATATATATATATATATATATATAATAAAAGCGCGAGATAAAGAACATGAACGCGTGTCGTCGTCCCTCGTCGTCACGAAATTTAATCGAGATAACATAACAGACGGATTTCCAGAACGAGTAACGCTAATGATTCGCTCTGTTCGGCACGCATGTGCAACAAGATCGAGCTCACTATCGATTCGAGTCCAACCAAAGGATATACACACGCATATATTTATATATATATATATATACATATATATTATATATATATATAGATATATATGTATATGTATACATAATACGTGTCCTACAAGTACACATAGATGAAAGAGTAAGAAGAACAGAAGAAGAAAAAGAAAAAAAAAAGTGAATGTCGAGCTTGATTAATCGAATATTTATATATTCGAAAGAGAACATCGACACGATCGGTTGAGGGTGAATTGAGGGAGAGATACGGTGGGGGGAGGGGGAAGGGCCGAAGGATAATTAATCGTTCGATAATTACAAACGCTTGCTTTTACGAGCCCGTTGTGGGCTGGCTTCGATCGAGTTTGATCCATAGAAAAAAGCGTTTATAAGGATCTATATAATAGTGAGCTTCGGTCTCGAATCTTTAGTGAAGACTGACGTGTTTCGATAAATTCATGATAATATGTTATATTATTATTTAATTATATAATGAACTCTATCCGATCCTTGTTGAACCCCGCAACCATGAGCAAGCAGCTGACTTGTGACGCTTGCGCGCGCGCGCTTCCTTTTTCGTGTTGTAATATATATAGGATGTCCTAGTAAAAATTGAATATTTGATAACGTTATTACGATGATGAAGTTTGTGTTTGTCGAAGTATAACAATGTGGACGATTTTATGTGACATCCTGTATATGTATATATATATATACATATAAATGATATAGACATTGATGCTGTATATTATTTTGCGATATCCCATAAATGTACGTAGCAATATTTCTCCCCAATCTTGCAAATTCCCTGAGAAACCCACTTTATTTATATACATAATGTATGCCTATGAGAAATGAAATTATAAATATAAATATAATTATATATATACATATATATATATACATACATACACACACGAACAACACACACTCGCATACAAGCAAAAATACATATATATATATATATATATATATAAATTAAATGAACAATTACATATTATTCAAAACGAACCTTAAACATACATAGTACACATATACTTACATAAATATATGTATATGTATATATATATATATATAAATCCAAGATTATTTCTCTATCGGTACCAAAACGCCTTCAAGCAACGAGATTTAAAAGAAAAAGAAAAAGAAAAAGAAAAAAAAAAGATAAGAAAAATGACAAAAAATATACCGACGTAAGGAATAGACAATACAGGATGAAAGAGAGAGACAACAATAAATAAATTGCGTGTTTGTTAAGAAATTAACGAAGAAGATTATAAAGGGATAAAAAAAAAAAAAAAATGGAAAAATAATAAGAAAGAGTGGAGTTTAGGATAAACAAGAAGAGAGGATACGAGTACAGGAAAATAAGGGAACCGTTAACGCGACTTTTATTGTGATATAGAAAAAAAGCAAAGGAAGAAGAAGAAATAAAAGAAAAAGAAAATAAAAAAAAAAAAAATAAAATAACAAGGGTTTGCAGGGGGATACTTTCGCGTATAGCACTCTCTCTCTCACTCACTCTTTCTAACACCCTTTTCCCTCTATCTCTTTCTCTACTTCTCCGTTTAGCGCTCGTATGTGTGTATGTGCGCGCTTTAACACGTCTCGTCGGAGAGAGAAGTTGTTTTTTTTTTTTTTTTTTTTCTTTTTTTCTTTCTCCCGATTTTTTGTGGTCCAAAGGTGTGGAGAAAAGAAGGAAAGAAAGAAAAAGAAGAAAATAAAATAGAATAAAAAGAAACAAACAAAAACAAAAAAAAAAAACAAAAATGGGAACACGAAAGGATTTTTAGCGATGCGTAAATTAAATTGTTTTTCATTGCTAAGTAACCGTAGCATGAATTTTTCTAATCGTAAAAAAAGAAAAAAAAAAGAATTCGTAGAAAAGCGTTATTATAGTGGTGGTAAACCACGATCGCGCGAGTTAGTACAATTTTGAATAAATTAATAAATTTGTAAAAACAAATTAAAAAAGAATAGAAAACTGTACGCGTTCCTTACGGACGCGTTATTTTATTGTTAAATTATTATTTTTTTTTCTTTTTTTTTTTTTTCTTACTATCTCATTTTATTTGAATTTTTTGTTTTGTTTAATCGTATTTTATTTAATTTCGGAGGGAAAGGTACAGAGACGCGTATATACATATATAAATATACATATAATGTTTTACAACGATCAAAATCTTAGCAATGTATATCTATAGCGTGTAATCGTTGATATCGTCGCCTCGTAAGTTATATCGAATGAAAGAAAAAATTATTAGGAAATGATTAAAATGGAAAATAATGATAAGAGTGCTTCTAAGTGCTTCGACGGATTGTAAATATTAATTTATAGGGGACCGCGTTAAATGTAACACATAAATAATACACACTATACACGTATATTACACTTATTTACATATATACATACATACATACATACGTACGTACGTACAAACAGACAGACAGGCAGACAAACAAACAAACAAATAACACATACAGATCTTCTCAAGCGCCTTAAGTTAATAGGAGGCACAAGCAAATAAATCATTTTCAATCGCAATAACGGCGTGTGTCTTTGTTACGAAGCGCGAGCATCATTTTTCGTGATTCGATACGGGAAGGAATCGAAAGGATCGATTTCACCACAGGACTATACGTACAACAACGTATTCTCTTGCACTTCCAATAAACCTGTCGATTCCTTTCCGACGACAATCATCGGATTTATATTGTAAGAACGAGCTAAGATACGTGTAAGGAGATGATATGTTACGTAAAGACTTTCTCTCGTTGTTTGTTGTCTTTATTTTTTCTTCCAGTATTTTTCCATGTATTATATAACACTAAAATTTATTTATATATATATATATAGTTGTATCCTTATATATATAAAAAGAAGAAGAAAATAAAAAGAAAAAGGGAAATTTAAAAATAATATATTACAAAATAAACGCGAATATTTCTTTCAGAAACAAATTCGTCGAAATTAGTTTATATGATATATATATATATATATATATATATATATATATATCGGGAGAAAAAGTGTTAAAGGTCCAACCGATGAAAAGAGTGTTATCGAATGTTTGAAAAATGTGTGTGAAGAAAATATTGAGAGGAAGGAATATAAATAAAGGTATGTATGTAATTTGTCAATGAAAGAGAGAGAGAGAGAGAAAAAGAGAAGAGAGAGAGAGAGAGAGAGAGAGAGAGTGAGAGAAAGAATAAGAAAACAACGAAAATAAAAGAAGAAAAAAAAACTTGTAATTGTATGTATGTACGTAAGACGTGGGGTAACTGACTGACTATTTAAAGTGAGCTCGTGATCTAACTTCTCGAACAAAAGAAAAAAGCTACTTTTGCTCGAGTTTCGTCATATCTGTTCGCGAAAATGCACTACGTGCATGCTACCCTCAAAATGGAACTTAGAGAAAGAGAAAGAGAGAGAGAGAGAGAGAGAGAGGGACAGGGAAGGAGTGAGTGAGTGAGTGACTGGGGAGAAAAAGGGGAAGTTTTGAAGGGGGTAGTTTAGAGGGTTAAACATCGCGTCGACCTCAGCGACCGACGTGTCGACGACAATGCGATATATAGTCGCGATACGGCACGCTCCTGACGGATGGAATATAACGAGAGTCCCTGTTGGTGTACCCCGTTAGAGAGGGGGTGGGAGTGAGGGACAAGCTTACGTGAAAAATATAAAAAGAATCGAAAAAAAGGAACAAGAAAAAGAAGGAAAAAAAAAGAGAAAAAGAGAGAATGACAGAGAGAGAGAGAGAGAGAGAGAGAGTGAACGAACCGGTCGTATCGAGGGAGTCACGATGTCTGCCACGCTCGAAACTCTTTGCATGCGATCTTCTAGTGGCCCTCGCTTCGAAGCACACCCGTCTGCATTTTTTAAGTCCTTCGGCCGTACCACTTTCACCACCTCCCCTAACCCCAAGCATCCAAACCCCGCTCCTCATACCCCCTCATCTTCCCTCCTAGACCCTAAACCTTCCCACCCTCTCGCATTCACTCGAATACCTCTCGAGAGATTCAGTCGGGGAGATTAACTCTTTTTCGTTAACGCTCGCTCTCGATGCTGAACTCGTGTTCCTATTGTATTACGAAATTTACTGTTAAATTTGTTGCAATCTTTTTAATATTTAATTTGTTAGTTTTCATATTAAATCATGATGATAATGATGATGATGATGATTATTATTATTATTCAAATAGAGATAATTTGTTTTTCTCTCTCTCTTTCTCTCTCTCTTTCTCTCTTATTCTCTCTCTTTCTTTCTCTCTCTCTCTCTCACTTTCTCTTTCTCTCTTCGTGTATATAATGTTGTAATTTATACATAATATTATATGTAAACGTGAAAAATCGCTGCTGATATATGTTCGCAAAGATAAAAATGCGAACTGTGACCATTTTGTACATAAATTGTATATTAATGATAATAACAACACAACAATAATAAAAATAATAATAAAATAATATTAATAATAATAATAATAATAACAACAATAATAATAATAATAATTATAATAATAATTATATTAATTATAATAATAATTATATCGTAAAGGAAGAGAAATACCACTATGAATGTAATTATATTGATCGACTAGTATATGATAACAAGTACCGGAAGCATATTTGATATCTGTGTGCCTGTATTCTTTTGTATGCTACCGAGATATATATAGACTACTATATATATATATATATTATATTATATTATTGGGACGTAGGAGATTGCGAATGTGAGGTCTAATGTATCACAAGTACATATGAATATACGTATACACACAGAATACATACGCATAAAGAATACATACAACGCTATGCATTCTCATGTTACACATATTCACACATACATAAGACTATCTCTGTCCGAAGACAACCTTGTCTGGACAAAAATAAAACTTTTAGCAAAGTGAACAATTTGATCTCCATTTCTTTGTATATTTCAAACTCATAGTTTAAGTTAAATTGTTCTCATTATCCTTATTCATCTTTAGAATTGAGAAAAGGGAGAAAATAAAATCATATGGAAGATCAACGAGATCGTTAAGGAACCATCCAAGTTCAAGAGTCAATTAACAGGTAATATTTATCAAACGATCCTCTTTCGTCGATAATATTTATTTTATATTTTACATTCATTTAATCGAAAAACTCTAATTATGTATGTAGCAGTAACGACATCGTTTATTATTCGATTAATGCAGCGACTAGTTTCATTTATTTTATATAAAACCTTTTAAAACAGGCTTTCAGTTTTCCAATTACCATGAGTCATACTGCTCAGACTTTTTTCATCGAGGACATTGAAATACCAAGAATACTTGGAATTGTTTAACTCAACTAAGAAGAATTATTAATCTACCAGTAGTCCCAATGGGAACCTACGAGGTAGGCTATGCAACCTCTTTTAGCATAGACTTTTCACGAGTGGTACCAACGTAAGCTGGGCTTTCGCGATGGCTGTCGTCCTTTCATCGTACTAATTTGGCGCCGTCAACGATGTCATTTGTCATTCTAATAGCCAGAACGACGAGCGCGTTTTTAATGACTCGAGGGTTGAGACCGTCATAGCCTTTACCCCCACCAACCAATGTACCCTCGTTCATCTCTTTTTCTGAATTTCCCTCTATACCCGTTCCTTCCATCCTTCTTTCTTTCTTTCCTTCCTTCCTTTTCTTTTCTCTTTCTTGCTCATTCATTCGCTAGTTCCTTTTTGCGTGAGTTCCTCTTTTAATTTGTCCTCGACACGGTGCTTTACGTTCTATCGTCCGTTTCTCCCCCTTTCCTTTCTTTCCTTTTTTTTCCTCCTTCTTCTTCTACCCGACAAGGTCGGGGCTCACCATTTTCTTTTAAAGAAGGCTAATGTAAAGGCGCGGAAGGGCCGACCCGACTATTCGAACGTTTTCTTCTCTAAAATGTTTCCACCCCACCCATCGATTCGGACTTCCATTAGACAGGCACGATCCATTAGGCCCGCCAATCTCGGCTCTATCGAAATTACTCAAAGTTTGACATACCGAGACAGTCCTATTGTGTTCTCATCTTCTACACCATGAACTACTTTCGCCTCACCACTTTAAGTTATCACGTGGAACGACGCCTGCCAACTGTTCCTCTGTTTTAATTTCATTTATTGTTAGACTGAAATATAACTCGTGATTAATCCTCGTTAAAAATCGTGATTATTAAAAAGACGAGAATGCTAAGAAATTTATTTTCAGTTATAGGTTTGATAATATCGTTTGCTATGAATTACACAGATTATTTCGTACATCGATATTCATTAACGATTAATCTGAATCGTTTATTTATCATAATAAAAAGTTCTTACTAAAATCATTCATAACTAATAAAAATTACCCTGGTTTCAGTTGACCTTGTAGCTAAAATCGTGACTATGTCAGAAGGAAAGGAAAAAAAGTATCGTATAGATGGTCTAACGAATTGTCCTAGATTCCATTTAGCACCCTCTTAGAAAACGACACGCGAAAGGTGTGGGCCAGCTAATGCGCTTCCTGCGAGAACCTTTAACCTGTGCCATTATTGTTTCCCATCCATCACGGTCGGTCTGCCCTGTGTGCGAGTGCCGTTGCCACGGGAAATATATATCTCACACTCCCCCTCCCCTGAAAATGTTGCCGCATCACATCCGAAATTACGGTCGAATCCCAACTTTGTGGAGTTGGTGTGCGTGTGTTAGTTGGGGGTGCGGAGGCTTGCTTTGTACCACGTCGTTGCTCTGGAGTTCCGCTTTTGGCCCTGTACTGTGGTAGTTATCGTCCGCCCTAATTCGGCCCACGATTAGCTAGCTGTCTGCCCTAGCTTTCTCTCTTTCTCTATTTCCTATTTCTCACCGGTCTTTGCCAAATTTCTACCTCGACACGAATTCGATTTAAGGATGGATATTTAAGGGTGAGTACACTTTATGAATGATTCTATTTATATCATCACCTTTCGTTTTGTTCGTCCATTGTTCTAGGACAACCAAACGATGTCCGGTCATTTTCGTAGCACACGTAATCTGGAAGAAATGGAAGATTGAGAATAACTATAGAGTAACACAGGATTACTTTAGTTTTAATATTTTTCTTTGTGTTATTTTATGGCCGTTGACACGATGTCGTTAACGTTTATAATTTCGTGCTATCACGTATCTTTTCATACTTTAAAATAGTCTATAATTTCTGAATAAGAAAAAAAAAAAGCGAAAAGAAACACGCGTGATCGTTAGTAAATGTAATTTCATTTTCTGGACAAAGTTAAGCGACGTTGATAAGAGTTTTTTCTTCTTCTTCTTCCTTTTTCTTTTTTTTTTTTTTTACGAAGAGAAACGTAATCGTTAAAAAGACTCTTATTTGAATGTAACACGAAAGTAAGAAAACTCGTCAGAAATATATCCATTCCTAATGTCGGCAACGCTTGGAATTCCAGGAACCAAATGTCAAGTCTACGATATAATGATCGCATATTTGCGTGATATCGCGTTATGCTTGTCCTAGGTAAAAGTAAATCACACAGTGTGCGAAATAGTGTTAGAGGATAAATTAAAGCTTATTTCTTTTTCTTTTTACAGAGAAAAAGAGAGAAAGAAAGAGAAAAACGATTTGAATGAACGCCAATGTCACGTATTTTTATAGAGTCCACGTTTATCGCGATCAACGTAATTCTTGTATTATACCGTAGAAAATGTGTCGGATTAA
>NW_015149006.1:596537-648936 GCF_001465965.1 Polistes dominula | reverse complement strand
TTTTTCTCTTTTCTTTGCTTTAAAGTATATAAATGTATAAAAATGGTTGGTCAATTAATCCGTCGAATTTTTGTATTTATCGTTTGAATAATCGATCGAAAAATGACATTGTTAAGCAAACGTTGAATGTCAAAAAGTAAAAGCTGCGTGGGTGAATGCAATCATATATATATATATATATATATATATATGGCTAGTACAGCTATAGTCCGCGTGAAATGAATACAGGACTTCATATTTTATTCGTTCAAAACAGATCGAATCGTCATAAATTCGAGAGTCCGCCGACGTCGAGTATATTGACGATAAAATCTCTCTATTCATATATTTCACAGATCACATTTATTTAATCGCCTCATTGTCGGTTTAGTTTTAACGAAGTATTAATACCCATGTTCTCGAATGACATTTACATGTAATCCGCGTACTTTATTCCTGATAACACTAGTAATCCAACAAAAAATGGAGTATAATTCAATTTTGTCTATCCATATACCGCGTACGATTTCCCCTTGTTGTATTATATTTTCTATGAATTCGTCGTTTACATTGTAACGAATGTTTTATGGTTAAAACAAGCGTATCAAATCCATTAATACCTCGTATAAAAAATATAATCCCGTTGATCTCAAAAAATCACGTTGGCAATTAATTTTCATTCGTTTGTTTTTTCTTGTTGTCAAATAAAAATGTTACTCGTTTTGCTTACTACGATGAAAAAGAAGAAAAAAAAAAGAAAAAGGTAAAGAAGAAGAAGAAGAAGAAGACAAAAAAATGGATAGCAATTAAAATAGAACACGATGTTGTATAGTCCGTAAGCTCTGGTAATTCCTCTGGAGTCCCGATGTCAACCCGATGTATCGGATGTCAAATGGGCAACTCTCGAAGACAAATAATCCCTGTCGCAATATGCCCACCATACGAGAATTTGCTCGCGTTCGTTCGTGAGTTCATTCTTGTTTCATCTATTTTTCTCTTTCACTACGGCTCGTTAAAAGAAAACGGGGGAAGAAGACGGACTTATTTTGAGTCATACTTTCGCGCTTCTTCTTCTTCTTCTTCTTCTTCTTCTTCCCCTCCTAATTGCCTGCAGGAAGCCACTACTCAGCGTAAGTCGTAAGATCTGCCGCTTCGATATTTCATCGGTTCTCCACGCATGCGGTCGCATTCGCAAAGTGAACCTCAAATTATCCGGCATATTCATAATAAACGTCTCTTTAATTGTACCCAAGTTTATTTTCATTTGTTCCCAACCAGTTGAGATTTCCTGAAATGGTCCTCGTCCATCGGGGGAATTCCTCTTAATAAGTGTAAGTAAATTAAAAATTAAATAACATTAAGAATATATTTATATTTCTTACGAGTTTGCAACAAGTTATATTTTAATGAAGAACATAAATCAATGGCTTGATTGTATTACCATCAGTATTGTGTACGAGTCATTATTAACATCCTTTACTAATGTAGACCTTAGAACACAAGTAATAATCGTAAAAATACGAGATACATAAAAGTACAAAACACACGTTAAGATAGTCGAAGGAAGATCGTTTTATTGTGGATACATTTTATTACCTTGTATTATCATTCCTCTGTGAATAACACGCAAATGTAAAATATTATGAGAACGTAAATACATTTATGGTTAGCAAAACTATGAGAAAGATGGTGTAAAACGTGTCTATAACGGAGATTGAACGCGAGCCAAAATATGGATTTAGTATGTCCGGAAGTAAATCGTTGGATTTGTTTGTTGGAACAAGGTATATATCTTCAAAGTATAATATTATATGAAAATTATTTGAATAAATATTTAACGTGTAAATATATTTTACAATACATTATTGATCAATGCTCATTAAGCTTATTACGTACAATGGTTAAAACCATTTGAGAAAAGGAAATGTATCGTTACGTTAGACACCAATTCGTATCGAACTAATCCAGATAATTACTTTGAAAAGGAAAAAAAGGAAAAGGTTAGAAGTGTTCCCAAGCGACGAGTACAAACTCGTTTCTTCTTGAAACGGTTAGGAAGAAGAAGAAGAAGAACCATCGAGGAAACGACGTTGATTCTTTTAATCGAACGATCGAATTCGCGTGGGAGCATGCAAGAACTTAGTGGTGGTTTAATCGTTCACCCTTCGTTGGGCTTGGCCCTTTCGAAAGAGGCTACCACTATTGAAATGGACAAGCAAAGTTGAATCAGGTCCCGAGAGTACTTTCGATCGGACAACCGCAAGTCGCGCGAGCTATGGTTGCACTTGTGGCCTCTTCTCGAGCATCTAACTGGCCAATCGTCGTCAAGCCTACCTACCGCTGCGACAATGAACGTTCGTTCAATCACGAGTACTCTCTTCTTTCTCTTTCTCACTAACTCATTCACTCGYTTGCTGCTTACTCACTCACTCGCTCGCTTTAACAAAAGCATTTAAACCTTTCCTTCCATTCACTTGCTTCCTCCGATCACTTCCTGCGCGTTTCACTGGCCGCTTAATCGTCTATTAACCCTTTCCACTCGATGCTCATTCAGCCTATGAACGATCACCAATTCGAGCCAGTTGTTATGCATATATTGCGTCGAAGATGGCGAACTCATGCGGGAGAGAAGGATTGACAACGATGACGGGGCTCGAGTGCGAAATGTGTTATGATGCTCGATTGCCCGGAATTGACAATTTATCTGTGACTTTGAGATAATTACTTTGATCGTGTGCTAATAACCGATATCATTTATTTCTATCTAATTTATTCTCAACGTATTATCCATTCGAATAATTTATAGAAACACTCGATTAATTAATTTATTGTTTAACCAATTTAATTTCCATTATTTTCTAAACGTTAACTAGACGATATAAAATCAAAGATAATCTAAACGCGCGAATAACGTCGCAATGAATTCGTCATTTATAATCAACGTGCGTTAAAAAAAAAAAATTCTCAACATTCTTTGTGCGTATTCTTGATAGAATGTAAACGATTGTGAGCGAGAAAGAGAAACGACTTACTGACGACGTTGAAATGCCGTTGTTGAGATAAGACTTTTACAGGCCCATTAATATGCCAACGTTAATTAGTGCCGCTTATGCTTTATAGGATTCCTCGAAAAAAGATTAAATAAAATCTTACGAACCTTTAAAGTCGTGGAACACGATTAAGACGTTGCTAGAAATAAAATGAGAGAGAGAGAGAGAGAGAGAGAGAGAGAGAGAGGGAAAGAAAAAACGAGAAAAAAGAAAGAAAAAAAGGGAAATCGTTGAGAGACTTCCGCTTAAAAACGATGAATTCAAGAAGGGCCCTGAATTTTACGATTCTACCAAAAGGAAACGAAAGCACGCTTGGGTCTTATGAATTCTTCAGTTCACAACTTACGGGGTTAGTTCGTGTACGAAGAATCGAGAAAAAGGGGGATGCGAAAAAAGCATATTACTCTAACAGGGAGAGCGGGGAAAACACAAAATTTATTTCCTTTTCGGTCGTTCCACTCCGTTGCTTTTGCAAAATTCACCTTAACACGCCGACTTTTATCCTAGCTCTTTCTAAAATAATACAACGATATCAAGTTTAACTTAGAGTTACGACGAAAAAAAAATAAAAAAAAAAAGAAAGATACCACGTGAATATTTAAAGTCTTGCAGAAGATATTTTTCCAAATATATTTCATTAAAAAAAAAAACATTTGTAATTAAAAAGATTGGAATGGTTGCAAATATTATATATATCTACGTACAAGAAGTTGAGAATAAATCACGCGCGCGAATATTACCGTAATCTTTTCGAGTTCTTTCAAAAGTAAAAAAAAAAGTAAAAAAAAAAAAAAAAAAACCCAAATAAAAAAACTAAACATCTGGAACATTTCCAAGCAATTTTGAAAAGAGCTCAAAAACGTGCCATAAATACGATAACGATCGTCAACGTCGAAATAAGTGCTACCGGCTTGAGAATAAGGGCCGCGAAATTTTCTCGCGAAATTCGATGTCGTTTACCAAGATCGTCGGTTCCTTTGATCTCCAACGAGTTAGAGTACCACGTTGCCTTCCTCGAGAAAGAGACGAATACACGTCGTTATGTACGCGACACGTAGCGGGAAATCGCGTAGACGACGGTGGGGGTTGGTGGCGGCGGGGAGGGGGTCAAAGGGGGCACGTTCAGCATCCGGTGCGTTTAAAACGTATGTGGGTGTACACGTATATGTTTATGTATGTCTGTGTGTTTAGATGCGTGTGAACGTTCGTGTTAGTCACTGTCGTCTATGTTTTAAAGTACACGAACGGCATGTAACCGTGTGCTGCACATGCCTTTACGCAAAACAATGCAGACAGCCATTGCCATATATTATTCATCGAACAAAGCCCGCGTTCGGATAGTGGCTAACACGCGAAGGAAATAAGTTGTCACTTCGAGCCAGGAACGATCCCGTCTCGATATCACAGCGTATATCCTGTGTCTTTATAACTCGACATTCGTGTTCCCTTTGGTATTCCTGGAACTTACGTTTCATTTTTATTTTCTAAATCAAAGTAACGCGTCTTTTTATCTGAAGTTTTCTTTTTTCTTTTTCTCTCTACCTGTCTCTTTGATCTCAGATAGCGAATACCAAAGTAGTTAAGTCTGATCAAACTTGGATTGTGAATAAATTCTAATTATGTTTTATAAATAATTGAGAGTAACAAATATTAATTCAGTTAATTTGTTTTGAAATGAAACATTTTATTTCATAGATCAATAATATTACTTTAATACAAGATGAATATTTTATGTTATAGAACAATTTCATGAAAGTTATTTATGGTTTAAAGGTTAGACAGAGTTCATGGTCCAAAAATCTTATGAAACAGACAAGTTTCGAGGGTTGAAAACAGTGAATACTCATTCCCCCTTCAAAGAAGAAACATTCGAAAGTACGGTAACTACCGAAGAACCGGCTAATCGTTCTACCCTTCACTTTCCCTTTCTCTTCCCTTTTTCGGAAGACTGACTTCCATGGCATAAGAGAATACAAAAGAGCAGTCGAACGAGTGTCGCTTTTCGTACGTTTGAACAATGATAATGACAAAGAGTTAAATCGGTAAAGGACAAAAAAAAAATTACAATAGTTATGGGACTCAATGGAAATTAAAAAAAAAAACAAAAAGAAATGTAAAAAGTAGAAACATCGAAACATCGAATTTTATGAGTGTATTGTTAATGAATTGTTTAAAAGAATTTAAAATTAATTTTGTCCTTGTTGTTGTTCGCTTATAATGATAAGTCACGCATCAAACATTATTATGGAAGCCTTCTGAACACTTGTATTCGAGTTACAGTCTCGCATTTATTTTTTTTTTTTTTTTGGTCACAAATCATACAATATAAAAATAATAGTAATATCTATAAATATAAACGGAAGGTTATACGAGAAAAATGTTAGAAGATAAGTTTTAAATTAAGCTTCGCATACGAGATGTAATTGAATATTTTAGCACAACGAATATGACACTATGATGTTCAATGTAAGTCTTTTTATATACGTAAACGCGAAAAAGCCGTCTACATATATATATATATATATATATATATATATGCGAACGCATAACATTAGTTTTTCTAGGACCGTAAAGGAAAAACGAAATACGTTCTATTATGTTTTATTCATATTTTCCGCGACCGAAGAAGAAGCGACAGTAAGGATACAATATTCCCTTTGTGAGCATCCAACGTCGATGGATATGTAAATCTTCGTATTTATTAAACGATCGATATTTCAGAAAGAAGTACTCGTTATTCGTAACAGCCCAGTTCTAAATACCGTCTTCAATAGAAGTAATCTCGATCTAATCTGAAACTGACTGTGTATTACAAAAAGTATTATAATAAACCGAAAAATTATAGGAAAACATAATTTTTTCTTGCTATTACTGAATATATCTCAAATAAAAATGTCAAAAAGATTAAAAAAAATACACGCACAACGATATTTATCTATCATGTTCAATATTCATTTCGTCAAAAATTGTTTATACCAACTAAATCATCTAAGATATTATAATAATTGTTTGTACAATTTTAATTATTAAGGATAATGTTTTATGTTTAACGAAATAATGAAAAATATAATAATGAAAAATATACTATTTTTTTTTCTTTTTTTTTTTTTAATGTATTTTTGTCGAAAGTCGTTAGTATATAAAAAATTATATATTATAACAGTTATACGTGTATTCTTTGTATAATTTATATTCTCTTTAAAATCTACTCGCACTAGGAGCTTGTGAACTCGTTTAATTCAGAACGTTTCAAGTTTCGAGGTACGTTGTTAGTTTGTGATGTAAATAAGAACGACCACGTAGACAACTTTGACGATTATCAAGCCAAGTCCTCTTTTATATCCCAACGAGTAAACATCCCTTTTACAGTTCTCTTGGTTTTTACTCTCAAATGATAAGATAATTCATATAATTTTATATTTTTATATATATATATTTATTTAAACAATGTATAGCGTAGAAATAATTTACTATCGTTAAAAAAAAAAAAACTCAAATTTAGAGTATAACCGATATGTTTAATCATTTAATAGCTATTTATTAACGTAAAATTCTAATTAATTATAATCTGATGTTTTTTTTTGTTTACATAAAATTTCAAGTAAACAGAAACAAATGTTGAACTGACTTAAACATTTACACAGTCAATATTACTTTATTTTTTCAACAAGTAAACGTCTCAGTTCTTTTATTCTGTACAAGTCAACTGAAATTATTAATATTTTTCATTATAATAATTTTATTTCAACGATAATAAGTTTATATGTAGTCGTCAGAATATTATCGACAATATTTTCACATATCGTTCGAAAAATCTTACACTTGATAAGTATATCAAATTATTATACCATATACGATTACTCAGATATTGATCGTATTATAATCTCTCGTATGTTTGAATAACAAATATTTTCTTTCCGATTATAGAAAACTACGAGTATCGATAATTTGATCAAAGTATTACAAATAATGTTATAAACACATATAAAAATAGTTTCCGTCGAATAATCATTACGATCTAATACATCACATTGTACAATAACCACAAGGAGGAAGGGCCTAGTAGAAGACTTATGAAACATCAATAAGACACAGAGGAAATAGGATTGTGAGATTTGGAGAAACGGAAGGATCCTTCTTGGTTCAGAAGCAGCAGAAGAAGAAGCACTTGGTTGTCAAAGTACAAATTAGATTATGCGCAGTGTCGCCGCAGGGGAGTATCCTTCGTAGAAAACTTCGAAGTCCTGGTTCGTTTCGTCTAACTAACTAAGCGACGTCCAGTCCCTTTTCCCCATAGTTATGTATGAGTGTTTCTGTATATTGTGTACGTGTGCACGAGTGTACGTGTAAAGAAAAAAAAAAGAAAGAACACTCACTCTTCTGGGGTAGAAATATTTCAATATTTACTTAAAACAGCCGCGGGAATTATTTTTCTCTTTCTGAAGGGATAGGTGGGAGTTATAATAGGGGTGGGAGTGAGGGTGAAGTACGATCGATATTGTTTTTTTCTTCTGAGAAAAAGAAAGACAGAAGATACAAAGGGAAAGAGTCTCGCTTGTTATCGGTCGAGCCCTCTCTTCTTTCCTTTCGAAAAAGATCCTTTAAAGACCGAGATATACCTACTCGACTCTTTGCCAAATCGAGAGACTCTTGCTAGGGAAAACAAAAAGAAGGAAAGAAGGAAGGGCACACAGCGCACTTTCGTAACTTCGAAACAAACTTCCTGCCTGAAATTCGATCTCATTAGCGTCGAAACGAACGATTGACCGTGATGAAAATATCTTTTCTTTTATCATTTTTTTTTTTATTTTCTTTCTTTTATCATAATATATCTGAAAGCTCTTATGTTCGAAAGTTAGATAAGAAATTGCTTTTCTGATTTTAATAGTGAATCGAACGTACAAACAAACCAACAAAATCTATCTATATAGGAGAGAAGAGAGGAAATTATACGAACGAAATTAAAGTGATCGGATTAAAATAATCAATCGACGATCCCCGGTGGGAGGAGGGAAAAGGGCTCTCTAGAGATAATTAGGTAACCTCCTTTTTGTTTTTTTGTTTTCGAATCGGTTAAGAACGGTCAAGGGAATTGGAAAAAATAGAAATGAAGATCGTTTATAGGTGTATGCGAATTTAACGCTCCGATTCGTAGAGAAATTCCCAGGAGTAAGCAGTTACGTTTTGATTAACGAGAATGGGATTTAGTGTGAGGCAACGCCAACAACTAGATTAAGGTTTCATAACTGCACTACCGTTCGAATCGATTAATATTATATTTTATATTTATTTTTACCTTTTCTTCTTTTTTTCTTCTTTCTTGTTTTTTTTTTTTTTTCGGCTGCGATCGATCAATATTTATTATTTTCCAAAATTTTGTTAAATATTCAGTACCAATACTATTGACTTATTAAGGTACGTTCTTTACCCATGCATATTTGCAAGGGCTTACACAATGAATTTTAATGGTCGTATTTTTTTATCCGATATTGGTTATCGAGGAGGGGGTTCATTTGAAAGATAAAAATAACACATGGCAACGATGGGGGATATGACCTGGGTTAACTATTGGTGATCCTTAAAAACTCATTGTCAATTTATTTCTATAATTTATTTTATCTAGAGAATTTGAAAAATAATATCTATCCAACTAAATTGCGTTTAAATTTTAGATAGATCTTTTTTTTTTTCTATAATAAAACACGATAGTTTAATTGAAAAGAAATTTGTACTTTTTGAAAATAAAAAATATTGAATTTTGATAAAATGAATTATCAATCGAATCAGACGGAATTGTTTGCTTCCATAATTTACTTTCTTTTATCGAATTTTTTCGATATCTTACTGTTAGTTTCTCGGATGTAATCTAGCTTATGTTAGATCCTACAACGTAGATCCGGCGACCGGTACGATTCGACAAACCGGAAGGACAAATTATACGTCGACAGGGGGAGAATAGAATCGATACGTTTCGACGCTATTGAATTTTGCCGTAAATTAACGATGTTATCGTTGCCAGTGGCTGTGAATTCTACGCTGGAAGCACTTTCGATTGATTTTATATATATATATATATATATATATATATATACGATAAATGTTATTTATTCAATAAAATCTTATACTTATTAATATCCAATGAGTAATGAAAATTTATCAAATCGAATAGGTTGATTTAATACTTCTTTTTTAACTTGTTCCGATATTTTTTTGATTTTATTTATTTATTATTATTTTTTTTTTTTTTCATATAAATGACTATACTTACGTTGGTTTTTAATCAAACATATGGGTGGTAAAAATATGAGATATTTTTTTGTTTTGTTTTATTTCAAATAATATTCGTTGAATATCAATCATTTCGGTAAGGGAGAAAAAAAAAGAGAAACAAAAAACCGAACAAACAAACAAACAAACAAACAAACAAACAAACAAACGGTACTTTTGTTCTCTTTGTTTTTTTAGCAATAATATCGTTTCTGGTTTGGAGCCAGGCGTATTGAAATATAGAACGAATCCACATAAAGGTAATTAAAACTGTATTCCTGTTTTCGAAACAATATTTATTCGAAAAAAAGATTTACTCGGTCGAATCGAAATTAAGCGAAATATATTTTAAAAGCTATGGATATATAGTTAGGTAACGATAAACGAGCGTAGAACTACAAGAGGTATTTGTATATTTTACTAGGAATACAGTAACGCGTTAATTGTGTAAATGTCGATTAACCGAGGCTCCGATTACCCGGATACCAAATGTCCGAAATATCGATTATTCGAAAGCAGTATATAGAAACATAATATCGACAGAGAGTAACGAAGGTATAAGCACTTTAAAAATAGTATTAATTGTAAAATACTATTCAGAGGAAATAACACAGACGAATATAGATTCATTTGCATTATGTTGTTATTTGCACGAATTATCATATATACCTGGCATTAGTTACAATAGAAACTTCTCTATATTCATTTCCTATTTATTATCCAACCTAAATAAAACATATTATTTTTCTCTAATTAATATACCCCCTTTGGTATGTTATTTATTATGATCAATTACAATAAAATAGATGAACATTGCCGTTAATCGTTTATTCATTATTTCTACTATATTTATAGTCTAAAGAACGTGATACGTAATAAGGAGATTTAAAAATTGATTCACTGTGTACAACAATTTATGGCTGTTTCAGGATACATCTTATAAGCAAACGTATGCATCGAGAGACTTTCTTTGCTTCTCTCTCTCTCGTACTCTCTTTCACACACACTTTCATGCACAGCAAAAGCTGACGGCAAGCGTTATACTTTCAGTACGAACTCTCCCTTTTACCTACCTCTCCTCCTCTCCCCCTTCTCGTCCCAACTTACTTCAGTTGAAAGCACCAACACCACCACCAACATCACCATCACCATCACCACCACCACCACCATCCCTGGTTTTATAACCTGACGAGTTTAATGCGCGCATCAAACTTTTAATTACCCGACTCGTCTTACAAATTACTAACAGATGGGCCAACGTTTATGCGTAGCGGCCCTTTTCCTTGTAAAAAATTGCTCGGCGCGACGTTCGTTACAAAGATGTCTGGATTTCATTGTGGAAAATCTCAACTCCTTTCTTTACTATATTGTTTCTTATTTCTCTCCCTCCCAACCCCCCCCCTCCCTCACCCCTCCTCCTCCACCCACCACCTATCATCTTTCTCACAATCTTTAAACTCACCCTTTTTTACGGTCGACCGTATCTTTTTTACTTTTTTTTTCTTTGTTTTATTTTTTTTTTTTATTCTTTTTCCGTTAGTCCTTCATCTTTTCTTACATTTTCTACATTCACTATTCTTTCCTCGAAGAAAATCGTTAAATATGGACTGAAAAATGGTCCTTGTATTTTCATGGAATTGTAACAACAAGTTTTTACCTTTTTTTCTTTATCGTATAATGGCAAATGGTTACGTTGTCTCGTCGAAAAAACATTAAGGAATTTTTGCTTTTGTTTATAATTTTCTTGGAATTGTCAAATACGTGGTTTCGTTTCAAAAAGAAAAAGATATTATCAAAAAATGTTAAATTTAAGTTTGAATCTGACAATCTTTTAAAAAAAAAAAAAAGTAAAATAGAAAAAAAGGGTTAACAGCACACGGTGTTCCCAAGCGGTCACCCATCTAAGTACTAACCGTGCCCAGTGTTGTTTAACTTTAGTGATCAGACGAGTACTAGTGTTTTCAACACAGTATGGCCGTTAACAAGAATTAAAATTATGCTAAATGTACTTGCCATGCACATGCACTAATTTCAAATATGAAAATATATACATATATTTATTATGAGGCTAGTAGATATATCTGAAATAAAACAAAAATCCATACTTCAACATTTTTCACAAATTTTTATTGTTATTATCAATTTCGAATAAAATTTGTCATATAATGAATTCGTACGTATCTTTTTTATGAGAACAACAAAATTATCATTTCTTTCTTTTATTCTCGTTTCATATTTCACGTAAGTCGTAAAATAACATTCTTTCATACATTTCATTCGTTTATTACTTTGTAGTTCGTTTTATAGCTAATATTTTGGCAAATTAATTTGTCCTAAACTTCTTTCGTCAAGATCATAAATTTTTGTCCGAATTGAACGAAAAATAGTTGAAAAGTTTTTTTGAGAAATATTATGGACACACTGAATGAAGACGTTCTTTCGTTTCTTTTTGTTTTTGTTTCGTATATTAAAAAATTTGAGAAAAGTATCGCCTAGCTAGTTTCATGAATTTACTATCACGAGTATCGGACTCTCTTTCAAAGTACCAAGACACATGAACGACGACTATGACGAAGACGACGTTGCGAGCTTTATCGTAAATTAGAAACACCGCGGGGAATTCCAATGTGGATGAGTAGACGAAGGATGGAAGCAACGAGCGGTGTATAACAAGAAGGAAACATCCGAAGACTGTCATCCAAGGCAACCTCTACCTTTTACCCCGTTCCCCTTTTTTCTTCCACGAGCGTTAAAATTTTCTCTAAAACTAATGTAAAAGGAGAATAATATTTAAAACGATTGAGATCCACTCAAACGATAAAATATTAAATCATACCTAATAATGTGTTTAAAAATAAAAAAGAACAAAATACAA
Source organism: Polistes dominula (assembly GCF_001465965.1). The sequence goes on along the minus strand of NW_015149006.1, from coordinate 636,765 downwards.
ATAATTATAACAAATTTATATATTATTTTTAGGTATTAATTATAAGGTAAAACTTTTGAAGAGATAAAATGTAATAAAAGAATTTTAATCGATTTTCTAGGAAAACAAATAAATCAGTATACTTGTATGTGAGTATTATATATAAGACGAAATACATCTAATGATACTAGTTAAAAAAGAGAATATTAAAAACATTGTATTTATGAGAAGATAAATAAAGTATACAAATTTGTAATACGTTTGTCACGAGCTTAAATGTATGACGAGGTAGGAAGGAAGGGAGATGAAAGATACAACTAATCTACAAAAACATTTCTCGATCATTGAATGTTTTGTTTACATACACCTCTCTCACTCACTCACTCACTCTCTCTCTCTCTCTCGATCTACCGCTCCTCATCCGGAGTTTTCCGTCGTTATGATTTTTGTTCTGTTCTCCTTGTCGAATTTGTAAATATATTAACCTTCGTGTACTTTCGGTATTTGTCGAGTGTATTGAGCAGTTTAATTAACCAGTCTTCTTCCAACGTCGGAAGATGTAACAACTATTTAAATAAATAGACAATTTACTTCGCGTCGCGTATACGTGTATGCGGTTTTTTTTCATATGCAAGTGATATGCATATGTACGCGAGTGTGTGTAGTGTTGGATACTGACATATACATATATATGGATACGAATATGTGCAGCATTGGATGTAAGGATAATAGGATACATGTTAAGGTAATCTAACCATAATTATTATCTTTTTACATTATTTTTATCGAAGGTGTCAAAAACACCTTTTGAAATTTTCGGTTTAAATTATTACCATTAATTTAATCGTTGTTCCTCAACCTATAATTTCTATAATTCTATAATTCCTATAGTCCCCTATCAACCTATAATCATTCTTATTTCCCCCTTTTATACCAACATTTAAGATTTTAAAGAATCGGGTGTTTTTATTGTAATTTTTTATTTTCATTTTTTTTTTGTTTTTTAATTTATCTGTTATAAATAATCTTTTCAAGTAAATATTCATTAAACGTACTATCTAAGCAGTGTCCAGATAATTTAACTGCATAAACTTGCACTAGGTTTTTATTGTATTTAATTGAAATTACGTATGAATATGTGTAATTTATTATCGTTAGTTTAAAACATTTTGACATTTAACTATCTCATATTTTGAGAATGATGAAAAAATGTAGCCAACTGGGGGGAGGGGGAGGGGGGTTTGGGTGTGGTGCAGGAAGGAACATTTTTCGCTTTTTAATTCAGTACTAAACGTAGGAAAACGAGCTTACGCACGAGACGTTATGAAAGGATCTCAATTACGTGTATTTAACGCGACGAAACCGGGAAGATAAAAGAGGAGAAAGAAAAATGTAGAAAAAGAGGTATAACTTCTATGGAGTTTCTTGCATTCATATTCGTGAGCCAGGTAAATATCGAAATGATATATAAAAGAGTGACTCCGCGTCAGAGTCGTTACCAACCAACTTAAGAAGAATATTATTCTAAAATAAAATGTAAAACTATACGTTTATATTTGTACCATTAAAAAATCTCTCTCTCTCTCTCTCTCTCTGTCTTTCTCTTTAAAATATTATATTATAAAATATAACGAGTATAAGTATATTACGCAGAAGCTTACAACACATACGTGGGTTTAAATATAATATCAAATTTGTAATGTATTTTATTCTTTTTTTTTTCTCTCTCGTATTATTATCCAACGATTCATTCGACAATATAATAGTAAAATTTAATCGTAATAAAAATGAAAACGTTTTATCATAATAATCTTATTACATTTGAACATCTACTTTAAAACAAGCTAACGCGTAAAGACTTTTTGGCATAAATCGAAGTTCGATATCGTGATATCCGTCAAATAGCTCCGAGGACCAAGTATGGCCTTCATCCTGCACCCTTTTTAAAACCGTTCGCTCGTCCGCTCGTTCGTTCCATTCGATCGTTCGTCCGTTCGTCCGTTCGTCCGTTCGTCCGTTCGTCTAATGAATATCGTTCGCAAAAAAAAAAACAAGAAAAAAGAAAAAAAAATATATTACGGACAAAGAGAAAGAGAAAAATAGAAATTCGCAGCTGGTTAACATCGGCACGCGAACAGATCGTTATACGTTCGCAAAACTCGTGAAGAACCGACAGATATCGTTCGTTACCTCGGGCTTTTCTCGATAAGCTAATTAAAAGAGAGACACGGGGAGACAGCAAACCCGTTCGCATAATTGGATAAAGTCGTGCAGCCAGATAAGCTACCATCACGAACACCTCCGATGGTTTATCAGGAATATTAATAAATTCATCTTGATGCGTATCAATTTTCTCACCTTGGTATTATTTACGGGAAGCATCGTTGAATGTGATTTTGATTTTTAATATATATTTCAATAATATCTTATATTAAATTATTTAATGAGGTTTGTCAAATGAGAAAATGAATATTACAGATTATAATTTAAAAAAGAAAGATAAACCAACAAAAAAAAAAAAATAAACTGATAGAAATTTGTTTTCTCTTTTCAATATTTTAATTATATTTTTCAATTTAACAATTAGTAAATGAGATTAATCATATTTTATTTTCTTCTTCATTTTGTAATAATGAAGACAAGATAAACGAGAGAATAAAATTTTCTACGAGTTCATTTACAACGTTGGATTCATTCCACGATGTTTCTCGCAGGGGGTTTGTTACACAACGATCCATGACGAAAGCGAGAGAAATAGAAAGAGGGTGAGAGGGTGAGAACGGGAGAGGAATGAGGTAGGTAGTGCAGCCTATTCGCCCACTCCTTTATTTAGAACGCGAGCTCTGTGGTGGGCCGCGAGGTAAATTGCATCCTCAATTTTTAATAAAGCCCCGGAGGGGCCAGAGGCTTTGTTGAACGTAGATATAAAGTGAACTTCGACGTTGGGTAAGTCAAGCAGCAGTAGCAGAAGTAGCAACATCGCTGCAATGCCAGAGCTTCGAGTAGAAGAAAAGAAAGGTAAGAAGGGATAAGGGAATTCAGAAGAAAAGGAGGAGGAGGAGGAGGAGGAGGAGGAGGCAAACCGGCGAAAAGAAGAACAGGAATCCTTTTCTTCCTTCTCATTCTCTTCGAGTTCCATTCTCTTGGATTTTCGTTCACATGTCCATCTACCTTCTTCTAATATTCATTCTGAACAACGAAGGGGTGGATTTTAAAATGAACTTCTGAAAAAAAAAAAAAAAAACAAGAAAAAGGATTACATAGAGCAATAGATCAATAATTTTACAATGCTAGTCTTCTTCGCTTAACGAGATTATTTATAAACAACGTAAAATTGTTTTTCAATGATTACTCTTTTTTTTTTTAAATATGAATGCGATTTGATTTATTTATTTATTTTTTCTTTTTATTAAAAAAAAAAAAAAAAAAGAACAACAGGAACGCAATGTCAGTAAAATAAAAGAGACAGAAAATGAGATGGGTAAGCAAAGAGAAAAAGTGGAAAACATAGTCGAAGGGTAGGTAGATCGAGGAGATATTTTACTACGATCGACAAAACAATAAGTACGACTGGAAGAAAACTTCTGTATATTTTAGAACGGCCCGAGACGACGGAACTTGGGGAATAAGCATCGACGTAATGGTAGTTTTATAGGAGATTTATTCTTAGGAATACGGCCGCGCAATGATGCGCAACCAGTAAACAAGAATCAACCCTCTAACTATTTTTAACATTGCGAGAAAATCTTAAAGTAAGAAGCCATTACAAATTTCTTTTCAATTTTTCATTCGATTTTGATTATAACAATTTTTTACGATTCCCTTTACTAAAATTGTTGTTATTTTTGTCAAAATAAACACATACACACACACACACACATTTATGTATCCATAATATAATACAAATAAATTGAGTCAACGAATTTTCATTATTTCAACAAAATTGATATTTGATCATGCATAATAAATATGACTTTAAATCAATACCTACCTGATAATCCGGAGTTCACATCGTGATAAATTAGATCAATGATAAGTGGACACCGGTAGTCCACGCATGTAGAAGAGTCCCCTTTAGCTCTTCAGGAAATAGATATCATCTTGCCGTATCTACGTTTATTAATACGTTGAAATATATAATGATCGAAAGATAACGATATTGAATATCAAGAGCTAACTCAAAAGCCCTTATGAAACATACGTCATTTGCTAGAGCGAATTCATACTCGGTAACTAACGAGCTACTTGATATTCGACTTCATTAAAATCATATCGATTATAATCCATAACGAATAGCAGATAACACAATATTTAGTTGCTATTAGATATAATAATAATCGATTAAACTTGATATAATATGAAACATAATTATCCCTTTCCGTATCATTCTCTATCATCATTTCGTTCTTCTTTTCTAACTAATATAAAGACGCGCTACGAATAAAAATAACCGCATTACGAATGCTGACAGCGAAATCCCAAGAAAGAAAAATACGTTTCCAAAGGATACTATCTCTCTCTCTCTCTCTCTCTCTTTTTCCCTTTCTCTTTCCCTTTCCCTTTCTCTTTCTCTTTCTCTTTCTCTTTCTTTCTTTCCCTTTCCTCTTCTCGAGCGTATAATTTACTCGGTAATTTAGGGGTCACGAATCCGACGGGAGTTTTTGTCGAAGTGGCAGGAAGCAGCAGCAGCAGCAGCAGCAGAAGAAGAAGAAGAAGAAGAGAAGAGGAAGATGAAAAAGAAAAGAAAAAGAAAAAGAAAAGAAAAGAAAAAGTAAAAAAGAAAGAATAAAAGAAGAGAAGAACGAAGTGGAGCACTCCAGGCTTGTTAAGAATTTCATTCTTAAAATCGGCGGCCACTTACCGGCAGGTGGCCAGCCGGCATCAAATCAGACGCGTTACGCTAACTGAATTTAAATCGTTCGAAGGAGAAATAGAGAGAGATAGAGAGATAGAGAGATAGAGAGAGAGAGAGAGAAAAAGAGAGCTGCCGCCAGTGCCACAGGCTACACGGATTATCATAATTTATGCGCCCTCGCGCCTTCCTTCAATGTGCCGGCGTAGTAGTAGTCGTCGTAGCCTTACCTACGATTCCAAAGCTCTTTATTATAAATCCAAATTGAGCGCATAATTCCTCGAGATATAAGCATTCCGTGAACTGTATACTTACGTGCATGTGAGAATGAGAAAGAATGAGAAAAAGCAGAAAATTAAATTATGCTCGATGAAAAGGGTCACTCGTTTTCAGGCATAACCTAACCTACTGTGTGTACCAACCCTCGAATTCATTTTAGGGCTTTAGAGATTCTAATTAGAAGGAGTGGAGAATCTTAAAAACACGAATTTTGAAGTATCATCTTGTTGTTTTCTTTAGGTTCTACCGTTTTCTTGATAATGCCTTGAAATTTTATCGGACAATTGACACTCTAAATATTTCAAATCTAGATCAATATTTGTATAGTTATACTTGTATTTTTATTATTTCCTGATGATCATTGTTTTGTTTGTATAGATTTATTTAAATTTATTTTGTTTATCTGTAAATTGTTTAGCAAATTGTTTCGACATTTTATAATTTTCTTCCAATTAATTTAATAATATCGCAAATTTTTCATTCCTTTACATATAAAAAAAAAAAAGAAAGAAAAAACATAAGAAATCGTTCGAAGAAAGAAATAAAACATTGCAGTCACATATCGAAACTTGAAGAGCACGTTGTTCGAGAGTCCTCGACTCCTTCTTGCTCCACCATCCAGTTGGCCAATTATCCGTGAGAAAGTTTTTATCGTGGTCCAGTCGAACCATTCCTCGGCATCAATTAAATTAGTTTCGAAGCATCGTGAACACAGCTACGCAAGCGCTACTTCGATCCTTCCGACACCTGCTGGCTCTCAAGTTTTCTTTCCGAACGAACACACCGTCATCCACCTATCTTCTAAAATGATTTATTATCGATGTTACATCGTACTAGTCAACAAAAAAAAAAAAAAGAAAAGAAAAGAAAAGAAAAAAGAAACATTTATGGATAGTTAGATTACAGATAGTCTTCACACTTTGAAAAGATTTCACAGAATCATGGGGTGGTAAGAAAAAAAAATACAAATAATCACTTAGGGTGGTCCCGAAAGATTAAATAACCAAGAGTATAGAATCTAAGGTTGCACTTACTTCATTGAAATTTGATATATTATATAATTTATACATATACATATATGTATAATAATATTTCTCTTTAAAACATAAAACCCCCGAAGACATGTATACACAACTCTATACCTAAGCATTCCCTGTCCGAAGAAGTTGAGAGTGACTAATGAGGGTTAGGCCATCCTCTCTAAAAGCGTGAAGATCTTTGGCCCGTTAGGACACCATCCAGCATCCCTTGTTATTATCATCATCATTTTCTTTCGTTCCACTTCGAAAACTCGATTTCGACGCTTCAACACCCCCTAGGACTGTGCGTGTTTCTTACAAAGGTAAGCGATCACATTTATTCATGGAACCGTTTTGTCTTATACCAATACGACGTTATTACTATTCCTTCAGATATATGAATAATAATAATAATAATAATAATAATAATCGAGTAAGGGTATTCTCTGAGCTTCGATCAGGGTTGTTCCTACGTTTTCCCCTCTCACATGCCAAAAAGAAAAAGCCATGTTGGTATTTCCTGCTTTCCAGACGGTCTCCGCTTTATCTACACAGATAGGGTAGTTCTGTGTTGCTTTGAACGCACGCATTATGCGAAGTGTATACCCAGACGAAGATAATGTTCGAACGAGGAGTGAGGAACTCTGCGAGACGTTCTATCAGGAAAGAGAAATATATATATATATGTATTCGTACGAGTTAGGTTGGTATAGTCGAAGAAGGTACATTGGTGACTCGCGTAATCGCACCGGATATCCTGAGTGTCTCCTATATGGTGTCACTGAACACAATCGAGGGAATTTCTCGATGACATTTTTCATCAATTTCTAACTTTCTCGTATTAAAAAAAAATTTGCGTGATTTGTAATATTATTTTTCAATAGGATGAATCTATTTAGCGATGTAATTCGTGAATATTGAAAGAAAGAAAATGAGTTAAGCATTAAATATACAGATGATTTTCGTTGTTTATTTAAGAAATCGATAATAAAAGAATCAGTTACAAAAAAAAAATTGTTAAATCGTACGGTAAATAATGTCCATATCCATTTGATATATAATAAAAAGTTGTACAAGAGTAGTCCATAAAAAATCATTTACGTTTGGTACAAATCATTATATCGCCGGTAGAAATAATTTGCAGAAGGTCGGGTTGAAATTTAGTAGGGTCGACGGTGAAAACGAGGAACAACAATGGTCACTAAGGAGTGAGGGTGGATGCAAGGTACTCTCTCTGTCTCTGTATCTAACTATCTCTCTCTCTCTCYTTCTCTCCTCTCATGAGACCATTCCTATTTGTCCTCCTGAGAGCCAAACCGTGTCGCAGCTTCCGACGGCACGCGTTCTCCGATGTTAGAGAACAAGAAGAGGAGGAGTGGGCTTTGGCCATGGCTACCACGTTGAACGGTAAAGGATGAAAGTAAACGGGAGGATGGGGAAAGCGTTGTTCTAGAATACGTACGATACTCAATCTTCTACCTCTCGTTCTCGTTTTATGACCCATTGAAACGCGGACTTGCGCTTAGTACGTAAGCTCGCTAATGCAAGAATTCGTGTATTAAAGCGAACGACGTTCATTCGAAAAAATGGCTAAGTTTGAAAAAGGTTGAGATTTTCTTTTTTATTCTCGAGGGAAGAAAAAAAAATTATTATTAATCGTGATAAGATAAAATTACAAATTAAAATATATAAATATATATTATATATGATACCGTTTACGTAATGTAATTTTATTAAATAACAGACAATATATTGTTTTACGTAAAGATATTTTTATATTAGAATAGATTTCGCAAATACTAACTTTATTGATTAATTTCTCCTCGTTCCGGGGTGTCAGAGTAATTCTTTATTTATAAGAAAAAATGTCTCCTCAGGGAGGACGTTATTTAGGGGAAATGCTTTCCAGTTGTCGCCTATAGTCGTATAAACTTAAATAATTCTATTTTTGGCGAGGGAGATATTTCTCTTCTCTCGGTATGTTTTCTCCAAAAATGTATCTTTTATATTCGTGTTTATATATTGATATATTGTAATCGTTTAAAACAATAAACTCATATTACAATTCGTCAAAGATACAAGTTATATCATAAGAAACATTTTCTCTCTCCGTATCGTTGTATTATTTACTACGAACAAAATTTCTAGTATTACATTGAATGATCAAGGTATCGACTACTTATTAGTCTCTCTACTCTTCGATTAGGATACTCCCTTACCCCTTTTGTTACAAAGAGTCTACGAACTACTTCAAGGTTATAAAGATTTCCAATTAACCAAGGTCAACGAGGAATTAGTAAGCGTTAAACGACGATCATTAGATGCACGGACGAAATACTAACGAGCGTGCCTGTTTGTCTTTGTCTAAAAGGAGAGAGTGAGAGAGAGAGAGAGAGAGAAAGAGGTCGTCGGGAAGCTGCTTAGCTCGGTTCGATAAGCAGAAGGCACCAATACAAGGGTAGAGCTCTCCTAAGCGTGTGGCTATTCGCAATCGCGACACGGTCGTGATTACCTGATTGAATAATTCATCGTCGCCGGTCTTGTCAAAGAACGTACCGATACCGAGGTAGGTATCTACCCTTTAGGTTCCTTCATTCTCAATACTCATTCTCTTTCTCCGTTGATGTCTTTCAGTTCCTTCCATCGTCTAGTAGTAGCTCTTTCGAATTCCACAAAAGGTGGAATTGTCCTTCTCTAACGTCTCTAACAGAGAAACGAAAGAGAGTCGTATAATTCAGCTTACGAGAGAGGTACGAGTGTTCTGAATTATCTTTAACGACGAGTCTCCTCGAACTCTCCTTTCCTTTCCAAGAATCTCTACTTCTTGCAGGTAACTTTAACGTTTTATTGGTTCTTTTTGTCTACCGGACAGGATGTCTCCTACGTTCAGGATACTTTTTGCAGCATGTCGTATTACGAGTCTACAAGAACTCGATATTTTTTTTCTTTACTTGTTTCTTTTTTCTTGTATTTCTTCTTATTCTTTTTCTTCTTCATCTTCTTCCATTTGGGACTTCAGGTTAAATCCCATACTGATGTATTATTACGTTTTACCAAACCGAATAAGAAAAGATGCATAATCGATGAGTATCAGAGGTATTTTATCATGAGATAGGGTCAATGAATCTTGCTTAGTATCATTCCATTTTTCACGAAACACATTACTGGCAACATCGACGACGTAATCGAGCTAATGTAGAAAACAAGAGCGGGAAAAGACCATCTGAGGTCCCTTAGGATGAGTCATCGGTCGAGTTGGGAGTATTATCGTATGCAAGATGGGTCCCGTCTGCCAGAAAACCTTACCTCTAATCTGCTATCTTGTAACAAATACTTTCCGTACTTACCTACTAGCTTCAATGTTATCCCTTAAAACGAACTGCTGGTTACAGTATTATGGAACGCAAAAAATGTCGTTGGAATTTGCCTTCGTATCTGACAGAGTCTCGCGGACCCTTCGATAAGTCGAGGTTGTAGTAGTAGTAGTAGTAGTAGTAGTAGTTACTTTCGAAGGGCTATCGTAGCTTCTGAGGGCTTAAGTGGTAAATTGCCTTTGTAGTTTACTCAGAATAACTCGACATTTCTTAGGGGTGGGACAGAAATTTTTTAATGTTCGCGGTCTTAATGCTACATCCCTAATAGAATTGTTTCTGTAGAATCCAGTAATGTCGGGGATATCGCAAAACAAGAATCTCTAGTATTGAGTGGGTAGTAAAAAAAATGAATATAGTTAAACTGGTAAGAAATAGATTGGATCAACTGTTAATATGCCAGAGAATTTATCGAAAATTAATCACATTTATTATATCCGGAAGAGACAAAGTAGTAATCATCAAGGAGAGAGATAAACTTTAACGATCATCCAAGTAGAAATTATGAGTAAGAAAAAATAACGAGAATAATATTCGAAAAAAAAAGAAAAAGAAAAAAATTTTAAAGACACCAAGTCCACTTACATTGAAATCGGTCGATCTTCTCTCGGTAAGAAGTAGCCAACCGTGTCACGGTTGACACCGTTGGCACTTTGCAGCTCGTAAAGCTAACAACGAGGAGAGACGAGAAGCCATTTACCATATTATTATAGCGCACGAGGCTATGAATATTGACGCGTACTTTCATTAAATCGCGCGAGCCAGGTTGTCCGGTAAGAACACCTCATCGTCGTCCTTGTCGTCCTTACTCTTGGTGCTCGTTTGGCGCCGCCCATAAGAATTCTCTGACACTTCTTTGAAACAGCTACGCGCGAGTTTCTCATCTATTGGGCAGGCTGATTAAACCGAGTTGGCATTCCCTGAAGAAGAGAGAAGTTATTAACGATACTCCACCCCACCATCTTCTTTTCTTTCTACGAGAAACAGGCTTGAGATTAGATCGATTTTCATTCTCTTTCTCTCTCTTTCTCTTTCATACTTTTTCCTCCTTCCTATTCTCACTTGTTCTACCATCCTACTCTTTCTCTCATTATCTTTATATTTATCTTTCTCATTCTCTTTAACCGGTCGAGAAATACTCCAAGCTATTTATCTCAACCGATTCCATTATCCATCGTCCAATCGTATATATCAAATAGCTTTTCTTATAAGCCAGCTCGATTATCGATGTTTTATTGCTCGGCAAAACAACGAATCAACGTGTACCGACATTTATCACGCATAATCAAATTGAAAGGTAATCGACGTTTCTTGCGAGGAACGTGGATATCGCAAAGGCGTCATTTCCAATCGTTCACGCGTTATGATTTCTAGGTTATGAAATTTCGTAAGACTTTCTAAAATAAGTTAACGAAGCGAAATGAAAGTCGAATAATTATTTTTCGTTTTGTTTTCTGTTTTAAATATTTTAACGAACTATCAGATCGTATAGATTTTTTTTCTTAATAATCTTTTTTAATTAATTCCTTTTCTTTTAAACAAATATCAGTATTTAATTATAAGATAATCACACGTCTGTTAACGGTAAAAATAGTCTTCATTATTTTCTATAACTTTGATCAATCTTTCAAATTATACTTTGAACTTCTTGACTAACAAAAACAAGTATACCGATTTTGATGCAAATGAATTTAAACGTCAAGACGTTCAATCAAATTGTTATATTTAATAATGTGAGAATAAAAAGGTATATTTAAATAAGAAATTAAAAAAAGTATTTACACACATGATTAAACAAGGAACGAATGAAATCGTTCGTCCAGGTGGCCGAACACATAGTAACTTGGGTATACTATAGGAACGATAGATCATCGAGATGTCGTTGTTACTCTCGTGGTTTCGATGAGCGGTCCACGAAGAGAGATAGTTGAGATTCCAACGACAGTTTCGGCGATTTGCCAATTACGTGCAAGCACATGTACACATATATACATCTATCCACCAATCTCGAAAATCTCGTACGCGTGGAATGCATTAGGTCTTATGGTTCACATTATCGTTCTAGGAGCGTGCAACCAATCGGATATGTGATATCCAGTGGTGTCCACAAGTTCAACCTAAAATAAGGAAACTCAACGATATTAACCAACTGCTGAGAGAAGAGAAAGAGAATAATAGTAGAGGTAAAGGAATGGAAGGAGAAAGAGGGAAGAATGTTTCGCTCGTTGGTGCTTCCCTTTCAATCCGCGTCCCCTTGGTATGTTGGTAGCGATGGCGTAGGAGGAGGTCGTTTCGTGCTTTCTGGAATTTGTAAGGAATTTCGTTGGAAGGATCTAAACAATATCCTCCTGTAAGGGTTGGGGATCGTTGCTGGAGACGTTACGCGGATTAGGGTGCGGGTACCGTTCTGTCTCAAAACGACAAGAGAAAAAGGAGAAAGAGAAGGGGGTTGGAGAAGGGGGAGAAGAAGAAGCATCTGTTGCGCCTCCATGAGTAACATTTACATAATCGCAAAGGCTTTAGTCGTAAGACGTAAGCGTATCCCCTGTCTGCCTGTCGGCCTATCGTTTTTCGTGCCACGCGTCTACCGAACGGTATTCGCCATTGTTATTTTTAACAATCCAACAGAACCACTCGCAATTACTTAAGAACGCAACTCTTCTTCTTCATTTTCATTTTCTTTTTCTTTTTCTTCTTCTAAGATGGTAAAAAAGAAACCTTGAAATACCGATCTATCGACTCAGGTACGCCATTATTATTTTGATTCATTCTTAGTCAAGGAAGAAGGTCCCTTCAAAAATATTATCCTAAACGAAAGGGAGGAAACGTCTCGAGACTACCATTAATCTCGATCCTTTTCCGTCTCTTTAGATGTTCATTTTGTTTTGTATTTGTTAAAATGGTACAATCGAAATGATAGATTTGTGAAGAAAAAAAAATATATATTACCAATTTTTAAGGATTACTTTTTTTTATTAAGAAATTTGTTTAAATTCAATAACATTCGATTGTTTTTAAATAATTGGCATTAAAATAATAAGAAAAATTAAACTACGAAGTGCAGTTTGTAGAAATAAAATGTAATGGGGGTATTACTTGGTAAAGAAACAAACGACTGACCAAAACCAACTAAGGATGGTGAACAAGAATTTTCAATTTTTCTCAAACTCTCAATTTCAATTTTACCGTTGAAAATGTTTTCTCGTTTGAAAGTCATAGACGACTTGCCAACGTAATAACACCGTCGCGTAACACGGAATACGACAATGAGACAATTCCAAGCAAGTTCTCTCATCCCCAATGTTACAACACAGCATCCGAGCCCAGGGTTCTGGTGAAGTCTACGTACGGTAGACGGCAGTGATATGATTTGCATGTCGTAGAACGACGACCCCATTGCCTACCAACTCGCGTTTTCCTTCTATGGACCAAAAGAGAGAGAGAGAGAGAGAGAGAAATAGATATATAGATAGAAAGAGATAGGTAAAGAGACGGGGAAAGAGACAGTGAATGATAAAGAGAAAGATAGTAAGGGAGAGAGTTGGTATATAACACGTATTAGCTATACATATGCACTCGCAAAGACTTCACAGAGCTCCCAGTACAGTGCCGGTAGAGAAGTGAAGTGACGTGATGCGCTGCATACGTAACGAAAGCTTCCCGCATTAACCGCATCCACTGCGTTTCGTCCTTTCGTCGTCGTAGTCGACATAGTCGTCGTCTTCTTCGTCGTTATTCTGCCCAACACCAAGGCTAGCCAATTAGGAGCGTCGCGGCACTATCCAAGATGAAGCTTCATTTCCGAAGTCACTTTCAAGGTGTTGCTCAACTTTCAAATATTATCATCCATTCGTTGCTTTTTTCTTTTCTTTTCTTTTCTTTTCTTTTTGTTCTTATTTCCTTGACCATACATCACATGACAAGTTTGCAATTAATGATGTGTTGATTTTGTTTTAAATATGGACAATTAATTGTTCATTTTTAATTGATTACTATTGGACCAACAAACTGACTATTATTTTTCTGTTATTTCAATCGTTTTGTTATACAAGAAAATAGAACGTGGTTGATATTACAGGTAATATCCTACTCTATCCTCACTCCTATTCTGCTTAATATCTAGCCGAGGTCGCTCTCCAGCATAATCTCTGACTCATTGAAACTTCGTCCTGCGTAAAGGTAATACCGAGACCTACGTAAGCACGTTTAATCTGTACATTCGAACAACAGGATGCTCATAATGTCGATAGTACGATACGTTTTCATTTCGAAATAATCAAATGTTATTCTCATAAATGTTGAATTTTTTATTTCTCACATCGTACGATAATATATTTATTTTTGACAAAAATTGTGCAACTTTTATTGGATAGATTAATATGTCGAGATTCATAATTAATATAAATTGTAGCAAACTGCTGCGTAAAGTATTATAAAAAAAAAAAAAAACTGAACAAAATAGTTGCAAGCAAGCACATTCAATGCAAAAGAAAACGTTTGGTATTTTTCTGACGTAATTGAATTACTTTCGCATATAACCAAGAAAAGTTAGTCACCTTATAATTCCATCAAGAACAATTAACGTCCCTTCCTTGAGTATCTCGCAGAAAAGTTAGGCGACAATTTAATATTATAATTAATTAACGAGACAAAATCGATGCCCCTTCACTTTAATTGAATCCGTAGAGCCGCGTTCCTTGTTGATTTGCATCGAACAAAAGGGTGAGGGGGAAGGGTTTGAAAACTGAAAAAAAAAAGAAAAAGAAAAACAACAAAGAAAATATATAACCGAGCTAAATATATTGCCTGAATTTCTATTCTCGCGTTAAAGTTTTCCCTCAGACTTCGATCGAGAACGCTCAACGTTCATCGATAATGCACGATCATGCTACAAGTGCAAAAAGGTTCCTTCGTAAAAGTCGACGTCGTGAACGTGACCGAAAGCGAGAAAAATTCTCTGTCTCGTTTACGAATATTTCGCTATTTTCTTTCCAAAGGAATATTCGGTAAACGCATTCGAATAGTTTTTACACGTACAATTTTCGTAAATTTCACATTTTTTCGATAGTTTTCGATATAAAAACAAATAAACATGAACTGTAAATAACTTAAAGTTAAAAAAAAAAAATGAGACAAATTTCGCGACATTTTTTAATGAAAGTTATTACATAAATCAGAAAATAATTACAAAGTTTATATATTTATATTTGTCAACAATCAAAATATCACCAAATAATTTCGTACTTTGACAATGATATATAATAATATATATATTAAAACCTATTAAACGTACAAAAAAAGTATCACTTAAAGTAATATATAATATCCTTAATAATATCTATGTTTTGTACAATGGGTAGAAGTTGGCAATGATTTGAAGGACCGTCGTCGTTCATAGTTAGATTATTATCCCAGTTGATGTAAGAAAGTTATTTACGCCGTAATAATCTTATTTGGCAAAATAGCTTTGGTAGAATACCTGGGCGCTAGGGGTTAAGGGAAATCTCCGGAAGTCTCTGTAGTGAAACGGCTGCGGGTAATACGGGCGTAACAATGGCGTTCGCGAGTACGATTTAACGTAACTCGACCAACGTCGAAAATGTTCCTGAGGCTGCCGTCGCCTCGTGTGTAGCGAAGAGGAAACGCGATAAGAGAGCAAGTAGAGAGGTTCGCGATACGCATACTACTTCTACTCGACCGCGATCATTAGGCAAATATAGAGAGCTATTAACGTTCGTGACTCTCTTCTCGGTAGTAGAATGTGCGTTCTTCCTGAGAATTCTATGAGATCATAACTGCCTGATAAATGATCATGACGATCGTTGCCATTCCTTTTTTTTTTTTTTTTTTCTTTAACCTATCGACAATAATAAAACCTTTTATTGCTTTTAATACTTCACTTGTGTGATCTAATAATATACATAGTTATTTATTCTACCCGTTGATATCTAATATTTTCTCTTGTATAAATATTATTTGAATAATAATTAGCTTCTTGTTTTTTTGGGGGGGAGAGGGGAGGGAGGGGGTGGGGAAGATGAATTATTTTGCATATGTGCACGAAGAGTATTTTTCTTAAATAATTATAAATATCTTCCTTTGATGTCTCGAGATAGTTGAAAAATAATACAAATTGCGTTTATGTAATTAATACGATTAATTAATCGTTGACCGTTTAGGAAAATTAGTAATACTTCGTTTGAACGAGTCGAATGATTACATCGTAAACAGACTTCTCCTAACTAGAGACATTTAACTCCGGTTCGCCGACACCAAAGCGCCATGAGTTTAGCTAACTATCTGTAAGCGGCTTATGAACTATTAGAACGGACAAAAGCGGTTGGAAGGTATTTCTTGAGTTTTTGCTTATACCGAACTAGCGGTAAAAGAAGAATGTTAAAGGTAAAAGGTTGAATAAAAAGCTATCATTAGTAAATTTCCTTTTTGTTAAGTTGTCATCGCTTGTGAAACCCTCTTTTCCAGTCCCTTTCTTTTACCTACTCATACATTGTTCATACATTATCCTATTATTCATTCAAAAGGGGTAAAAAGCTTTATATGAACATTAGAATCTCTCATTGTTTCTGAATATAGATACTTCATTGAGTTATTAATTATCCATGCTATTAATGAAGACTCGTTATATAATTACAGTAAACTTTATTAAATTTTTAAAAGATATTCATAAGTGCTATGAATAATATACGAGAACTATTAAATTATAGGAATCTATTGCCAAATTATCTTTACGGTTCGTTGACCCTTAACTCTGTTAATCGATCGGAAAATCAAGCTTATCTGACGTGAGATGGAAACTAATCGGACGAATAATTACTGACTTTGCGAATGTATCAGTCGATCTTCGTTCCGTAGGATGTTAATAATGTAGAAAGAAAGATAGAGACAGGGATATAGAGAAATTTACGAACGTATACGACGAACGCAAAACCAATACATATCCAAGGAAGATCAATCATAAGGGACGGAAGATTTAGAGTATGAGATTGGCGGCAAGAGGTTAACGCGATAATACCGGAAACGTCCAGACGGAGCCTTTCCGCTTTGACGAGCGCCAATGATGATGTCTGTCACAATGGCATTTTTATGCCGAGGACATTTTCGCGTCCTCTTTTTTCGAACCACTTCGGAAATTCTCTTTCCTGGAACGTTACCTTCCACATCCATTTTCACGTTTATCGATGAGATAAATTCGCTAGATAAACGACCCAAAAGAAAAATATTATACCATTGTCTTATATATTTGTTTCCTTCTTATTTAACACACGGATAACAGGTAATGATATTTTTCTATAATCGAATATAGTTTTTGACCGATTAATTTACACACAAATAAAAAAGAAAAAAAAGAAAAGAAAAAACAAAACAACAAGTTACGTTAAATACCAATGGAAGTATTTTATTTATTAGATAATTAACATTAACGATCCATCTTAATCGAAATAGCTCTGGTAAGAAAATATTTAAGAAGATAGTTACGATCGTGGTCTCTATGTTGACTCACATATATATACAAAGAGAACAATAAACCTAAACAAGGGTGTTTAAGAGAACTAAGAGGGGTAGGAGACGACGAGGGGTTGAAGGGACATAGGCGAGTATTAAATTACGACAACGTCGGCGTCGGCGTCGGCGTCGGCGATATCCAGGCGTCGCCGAAACGACGGCGCATCGCGGAATCGCTAATGGAATACTCTGGTCCGGCGTATTGTCGAATTTCGTCGTTCCGGGGATAAAAGCCCGTTAATTCGCAACCCCCTTAACGGGTCCCGCTAATGATTCCGTTTTGGCTTGGTGGTTCGAACTGTCACCAGGCCGTCACGCGCAGATGCAGTTTGTCCGGCTTACACCGTACCCTTCTCCCCTTCCATCCACCCCTTTCCTCCTCCTATCCACCTGCATTCTATACTTTATCCGACCGCATACGACTATAATGGCCGACGTGTACCTATATTGATTTATTCCAAATCCGATTATGATAGCCTTATTCGTTGTGCATCACTTATAAAAAGCGCTCTAAGTTTAGCTTAAGGGTTTGATTTAACAATTATCGTTTAATAGATCCTATTCAATCTTTCAAGAATATGTGTATTATAGTAATAGTATATCTAGATCACATTGAACATATATTGATACATGTGATCTCTCTCTCTCTCTATATATATATAGGATTAATTCGATATATTGATTGGATATCCGATTGACTGAGTTTCCGAACGGTTAAATCGTATAACTGTTGAAAGGACAACTAGTTCATGTATTAGGTAGAAGTTAGAGGCGTGAATTGATAGATAATTTATAGCCTGTCATACTGCATCATGAAATGAACATGTGACTTAAGCCATGAATCCTCAATTCAATGCAAAAGGAGTGTAAACATTTTGTTCCACGTTAGAACTATTTGATTGAAGTTAACAAGACATCTAAATCAAAGCATTTGTAGTATCGTGGATTCCAATAATCGTATAAAGAGAAGTTCATTTAGCGATTAAATAGAAAGTCCAATATTGGACTAAACAACGCAAATAAATATCGTAACCATTGTCAGGTAAGATTGTTACGTAGTAACAGGCATTACCTTTTGCCTATGCATACCTGTTATCCCACAATTTCGAAGCGTCTTGGCATTAGGCCAACGCCCCGATATTGCGAACCTCCGACTACCCTATGTCGTACTGTCGGAGTTGCTGGCCATTGTCCGGTCTGCCTAACTGGGGTGAGTTTAGTATAGACGAAAGGAAGAGGGACTTCCGAGATAACTGGAAATTCGGAAAATAACGACATTGAGCGTCGTCGGCGACAACGCGGAATATGGCTTCCTTCCATCCCCCTAGTTTCAGACTCGACGATTTAACCCCCCTGTGGGATTTATGGAATTTTCACGAGTAAGACGTTACGCCGAATTATATGGATCCTCTTACGGTCGGGACTTCTAGGTAATCGACGAAAGATCATTTGAACTGTCGTTCGAAAGAAATATTTGATCAAGGATGAAATTTAACTCGGTTCATTTGACCAATCGATGCCAATAACATTTTTATCTAATAGTTATTTTGGAAAAAAGAAAAGTATAAATTATTCTTAAACACTTTTTTTTTTTAATATTCATTATACAATATCATTTCGTGGCTGTCGTTTGCATTAAAAATATCAATCCATCAGAATCCGACATTGTCACGAAATGAATTGGGAAAAAATATCGGATAAAGCTGACAACGAAGAAGAAGAAGAAGAAGATGATGGTGGTAGTGGTGGTTTCCTTCAGCTTTTCTTGTAAGGAAAGTGACTTTGGATGAGGTACCATCGGCATCATACTCTTTTTTTATCCGTCTGTCTGTCTCTCTTCTTCTACTCATCTTTCCTCCCCCCTCACCCACTATCTACTCCACTACTATCTCCCTTTCTCTGTCGATTTTTCCGCGGCAACTTCTCTCGAGCATAATCCAATTTGTGTTTTTCCTTCCCCTTCACGAAGTATGAACGGCAAGGCATCAGTTGAGGTGGGGTTGGGGGAAGGGAGGAAGAGATGGGCGTCTCTATCGTTCGACGTGAGTCGACTTGTCGATGAAATGACAATATTGTTTTTTTCTTCGTACAGTCGAGAGAAGAACCACCATCGATACTGTTGCGGTTTCGAGCTAGATCAGAAGATCACTTTTACTTCCTTAACGCTAGTAGAGACGTTTGTCGTATCTTTCAATATCGGTGCAAACACGGTACGCGTTTGAACCTGTTGGCCGAAGAAGTTAAGAAACGTGTTGTGCCACGTGCACCCACGATGGGAAACTTTCAGAACGATGTTTTTGTAATGAAAATAAGTCAAGTGTTTTTACTCCTTGATGTATTTATTTTTCCTGACGTTAGTGAATTGGTAAGTTGGTCGAGTATAGTTGAAGTTTCTTTGTCGAATAGAATACAGGATAAATATTTTGTTGTCAAAAGGGTAAAAGAAAGTATTTCATCAAGCGGGTAATACCGTTCTAAAAACTTTCTAAGATAAATTAGTTCTAATTTGAACTTTGTAGTCGAAGTAAAATAGCAATGAAAATTGATTCGCATTAGAATCACGAACGTATTATTATGTTATTACACGTTACTTCCAACTAGAGAGAATTATGTTGACGAAGTAAAAGCATGAACAGGAAAACAGAGTGGACTTTCGTGATCTCTAGTAAATTAGAAGATCCACTTAGTTCAAAAGACATTGGTAGTGCAGTAATCGCTGTAAGACACGAGGGCACACGTCCGTGTTGCAATAAAGGAACCGCTGAGAATTACGAGAAGGCGGAGACGAGAGGGAAAGAAAAAGAGATAGAGAGAAAGAGAAAGAGAGAGAGAGAGAGAAAGAGAGAGAAAGATATTATCAGAGGGAGACTTCGCAAGCCTAGTGTCCATCTCGAAGAGAATCCAATGGCCATTGCTCGTTCCATAAAATTCTCTCTTTCTTCAAAATAGGATCTTTCTTCTCCCACCAATGTTAAGCCACATACCATAGCCTCAAATATCAATAGGAATACCATTTGGGACGTCTTTGTAGAACCGATAATAGAATTCGTATCCTTGGAATTGGGGTAGAAAGATTGGTACATTTCTGGAAATCAATCGATTGTCTAATATTATATTTTTCAAGGTGTATACTTTTAAAAATAAAATATATGAAATATTTACGTAATCATTATTTCTGACCAACAAATTAGCACAATGCAAAATTTGGTACATTAAATAATGGAATTAATATTTTTCATATTACTTTAGAAATTCTAAAATTATTTGAGATTTAATTAAATACGTGAATATAACTGTCATACTAACTTTTATAAACTCAACCCAAAATACTCAAACCCAAATAAGGAGAAAAGAACAGTCGATTCGGTTAATCTTAGAGCTGGCATTTACGGACATGCTTTTTTCTCGCTCTTCTTTCTCTACAATGTAGAACTACACAAAAGAAGTTTACACGCTTAGCACTCGGTTGAAGCTCTCTCTCTCTCTCTCTTTCTTT
The DNA here is from genome assembly GCF_001465965.1 of Polistes dominula. The sequence goes on along the minus strand of NW_015149006.1, from coordinate 616,245 downwards.
CTCAGTGTTTGCAAGTGCAGGCAGGGCCATTAATGGGACTCGATCGAACCCTCCGTTATCGTCTTACCGCTTTATTTCTTTTTAGCAGACCGCAGATATACGCGGAGTGGCCGAACGTTCATTTAGAGGGGTTGCTTGGTGGCAGCACGTGCTTAAAAGAAAGTGGTTCTTATTCATCGACCACACACTATTCCTTCTTAGACTCTTTTTAGCTCTACAGTAAACTTCTTTCAACGTAGAAAACCTTCTATGTCCATTTTCTCGTTTCTCTACTATACCATTATGTTTCCTTTCTTTGGCACATTTTCAATGGCATCTAATTGAATTCTAGAAAACGTGACGATTTTCAGTTATTTCGATAAATGTTCATGCGAACGTAAACTGGATACGATGATTATTTCAAATGTAATATTCTTTTTAATACCCATGGATTATCCTCCGCTCCCTTGGTACGAAGATTTTTCAGCGAGCGAAGTCTGGCGCCATCTCTGCTAAGGGGTTGCAATCTTCTATCTTACCCTTAACTTACCCTCTTGATAAGGAAACCATTGCTGTTTTCGACCGATTCCGTGAATTCACCGTACACCAATTACCTCCACTAGATCGTACTTATTCGCTATCCATGTTCTCCACTAAAAATTCCTCGACATTCGCGAAAAATGTATTACCCTCTTCTTTTTCTCTTTCTTTTATTTCATATATTTCTATATATTATATTTTCGAGAAACAACGTTCTGTCACGATCGCGTGGACATGACATGACTATGCGTCAAAAATATATGCGTATACTTAATATTACGTCTATAACGGCATTCCTTTCTCACTTCCCTCTGAGTTTCTTCTTATTCTCCATATCGACAAATACGAAAGATAAAGAAAGAGAGGGAATAAAATGTTAGGAACAAAAAATAAAGGGAGAAAGAGAGAAAAAGTAAAGGTACGTTAAGAATCGTAAGGAATGCTCTCAACGATATCCCGTCGATCTTTGTGAATAATAAAATCCCATCTTTCTAGGGATGCTGCTCTATAACGTAAAGAGCGGTGGGGGGGGGGGTTAGGTGGGGGGTTAGGTGGGGGGAAGGGGTACGAACTTCCAACATATTTTCTCTACCCACATGGAATTTCAGGAGTAGGAAAGGTAGTAGTAAACCCCCGTATGAACAAAGAAGAGAGACCGAACTAGCGAGCTTGGTGAATCTTCGACGAAGCATGGAGAATCTTTTGAAGTGGTCGTCTTCGGCTCGTAGGATCGATTGATGCTTTCTCAACGTTACCCCCGTGTATCTACCTCTTGAATCCTAACGTTTGGGTGTATCTTCGAGTTATATATCCTCCACAGTCTATATCACGATACCTTTCATCTCTCTATCTTTCTCTTTCTTTTATTTTTTTTTTTCTACGTTATACTTATGTTTCCCTTCTGTCTCTTTGATTCTTACTCAAAAGTTAGGGCGGGATTACCTTTTTAAGGCACATCGGCGCGTATATAATTTAATTCCGCGCCAACTCGTGAACCAGATGATAAACATCAAGTGGTAGAGTCGTTGGAAGAAGAACGACCGAAAGATGTCTTCTCTCCATCTTTCTCTATCTCTCTTTCTCTCTTGGTTTTACTCCTACACTTGGTCTCATACACGCGTACTCGACGCGAAGTTGCCTGTGTTTCGGATCTCCTAAATACCAATTAGAGATGGAAACTTCCCCTTTCATGTTGATTCCTGCTCCTTGAAGTTATCTCGAAGTTCGTATTGTTCTCCTCTCTCTCTCTCTCTCTCTCTCTCTCTCTCTCTCTTCGGAAACGTCGGTTCCTTTCTTCTCCCTCTCTGTCTCTCTCTCTCTCTCATCCTACCTTTGCCCCCTTTCCCCACTCACTCACTCACTCACTCACTCACTCACTCACTCATTCATTCACCCACTCACTCTCCCTTTTCTCCCTGTCGTTCCAATGGAGCTTCTTGCTCGTCTTCAACCGCGTACCTATCCTTCCCATCCGGCCCATCCAGCCCATCAAGCTTGGCATTAGGGTTCGCAATAATTGTAAAGCAGAACTTGCCAACTACTTTCCAAATATTGTGCCAACCGTCTATTAAACTTGCTCGTGAGATCTTGCGATATTCACGGTTGGACGATGAAAGTTCAAAGAATAGTGAATGGATCAGCTTTTACGTTGAAGATAAATATTTTCAAATTTATTATATCGCGAATGAAGAACGAAAGATATTTTATTAAAACGATGATTTCGTACAAAATGCAAATTCTCTTTTCGTCCGATGTAAAAAAAAAAAAAAAAAAAAAAAAAATAACATCACGTTCAAAAATTGTATTAAAATCAATACTTCATACGAATAAGCTCATCATCGATATATATTTTTCATTTATATTTATTTGTAATATTTGTGCTGATGGAAACAAAATGCTGTATTGATCAGAGATTTAAAAGAAAAGAAAAAAAAAACCAAAAAACCGAAAAAAGAATTGGAATTGAAATTTTGCAAAAAACGGAACATCCATCGATTCGAATGCGCGTCATTGTGGAAATTCCAGAGGGTGGTTGGCCGATCATGTTAAAATGCTGAGCCAAGTGATCCATACTATCTATCTCTATCTTTCTCTCTCTCTCTCTCTCTCTCTCTCTCTCTCTCTAACCCGTGCATTTAACTTCCACGCGCGCGTCAACTAACGGAGGCGTTAAATTCGATGAAGCTGCTACTACTACGGGCCGGTCCCGTAGCTCTCTGTTTCTCCACTCCCGTCCTCTCTCTACTGCCGGGTGCGAATTGAATTAAATCGTTTAACGGCCTTATGTTTCGATGGGGAAGGACCCTCCTCCGCTATCATTTGGGGAGGACCGCAGAGCTCAGGGAGATAAATGTAATGAACGTTGTACCTCGGACCGAACGCTTAACCAAGACTCCATTAGTAGTACTATCCATCTCACGTTGGTCCACCTACCTTATACATACTATTTTTAACACTTTCTCTCTTATTTCTTCTTATTTATTTGCTCCTATCTACATACTTATATATTATCTTTCAAAGAAATCATATTATTAATATAGATATTTAATAAAATACATTTTATTCTAATCGTAATATAATTATGATATTTAATAGATTTTAAATTTGTTGATTATTTATTTATTTTTATTTTGTTTATTTTGTTTAATCAATCGACAAAAAGTATAAAAGAACTAATTGCAAATGGAAAGTAATTTAATTTAAAATGAAAAGATTGAGATAATTTGATATATATCTTAAGATAGAACCTAATATATAAGTGAAAGAAGAAGAAGAAGAAGAAAATGATACGAAGAGTTGAGCAGTTAGTTGATGATACGTTTCCTTCACTTGTGTTTGAATAGGCGGTGAAACTTCTTTTTTTTTTCTTCATTCTTAGGAGAATTTCAATTACGTGAGAAGGAGAAACCCGACCATTGGATCGGACTGCCTGGCTCAGAAGCATACCGAGAGGACGACGTGCCGTGCCTGTCGCCAAGTAAATGATTTCAATTCCGTTCCATTAAGTCGACACGGGCCGAGGGTCTTCTCGTTTCGTTTCTCTTCTTCTTATTCTTCTTCTTCTTCTTCCTCCCTCCTCTTTTTCTTCTTCTCCTTCTTCATCCTCTTCGTCTTTCTTTCTTTTACTTTGTACCTCTCCACCCTTCCGCGAAACTAAATCTTCCTCGAATCGGTCCTAGGAGGGAGCACCGCAGAATATTTAAGCTTCCTCGGCACGAGGAGTTCCACGAGAACCCTCTCCCCTCCTATTTTCCCCTACTTCCCCCTTCTTCCTCTCTAAGCCACCGCTCCAGGTATATTCGCTAAGATGTGACGAGAATCCGGAATGCTTTCGTGATTCTATAAGGAAATTTTAACACCGAATAGAAGAGAGATTCTTCTTCCCGTTTTGGCTAAGAAAGGAAGGAAGGAAGGAAGAAAGGAAGAAGTGGAAGAAGATGAAGAAGAAGAAGAAGAAGAAAACGTGCCACGCGAGAAATCGAGAAGTGAAAATTTTCAACAGAGTTATATCTACTTTGCTAGAGTAATTTCTTGAGTGCTCTTTAAGTTTTTTTTTTTTCGCGGGATCTTCAATGAAGTTATGATTTTGTCATTTTCGAACGAATTTAACGAAGCATCGTATTGTAGCAATTGTGAAAATAGCTTATTGATTAGTTTCTATAAACTGATTTAAACGATTAAGTATAATTGAGATAAACCAATTAGAAGTATAATGTCGAGAGAGGGTTGAGAAACAATATACTGATTTTGACTCGTTAACGATAGGATTAATTAATTAGTCTCGATTTCAAGTAAATTATCGGTTTAGTAATTTTATTCGTTGTGTAGATAATTAGTTTCTAATCGATTAATTTGATTGTTTTCTACCTTTCGTCTAAAGTTTCATAATGGTCATGGATTTTCTCTTAAAAATATTTTCTACCTAATTCGTAAAGGATAAGAGAAATATTCATTGGGATAAATTTGAACTGGATACAGTATGTTTATATATATATATATATATATTTATGTAGGTATTATACATCGATTAGTCTTGCGTGCAAATGTTATTTCACGCACGCATGTGTACTTGTTAACGGTATAGCTAGTTGATGATTGTGGTAGTGGTAGTGGTTTTTCATCGACTCACTCGTATAGCTTTCTATTTACGGGCGAACTATACTTATCGAGAAACGCCATGGATCATCAACTACAAACGTAGGTAATTACAGAAACCACTGCGCCGGACGTAGACCGGCTACAACTTTCGAGAAACGCGAACGCGACCACGTAGCAAACGTAGTATCGAGTTTGCTCATTCGTTCGTTCGTTCGTTCATTCGTTCGTTCATTCGTTCGTTCATTCGTTCATGCGACATTCGTGCTTTTCCTTCGAATTTCTTGTCGCAAAGAAAACTGAAATGCTTCGTGTAATTTTACTTAGATGTTTTCGAGTTAACCCAGACGAAATCCTACCTTCTCTCTAAGTAACTTCAAAAAAAGAATAAAAAAAAGAACTTCACGAAAGAAAACCAATTTCTTCTGCAAAAACTGACAAAACTTTGTTTACGAAATTTATATAATCATATTTCTTTATATTTACATATCAAATAAAAAAAAAAAGAACAAATCTTCGACCAATCAAATGAATAGAAAAATGATATTGATTGATTTATATCGAATAAACTATTAAACGTAAACTGAACCTTTGCAGATCGATGCAAAAAGATCTTATTCGAAGATTGTTACCCTTTTCTTTTCTTTTTCTTTTTATATTAATGATGACTTAAATATAATTCAAATTTTTTTTTTAATATCTTCAAGTCAAGGTTCATACGTTGCTAGGCTTTACTTCAAGGGGGTTGACACGAGCAACATTTCGGGTCTATTCTTTCAATAGCATCGATTCTCCATTTTCTATCCCGCATTTCACTTTCCACGGGTCGCACGAAAACCACGGAGATTAGGGGAGAAAGGGCTCGTATAAGCTCTTTCGAGCGAACGGAAGCGAGTGACTTTCCGACGATTCTCACCCCTCTAGAAGGAAATCGCCCCCGGCGGTTCTCTCTGGATATTAAACTGTTGAACATCGGCCGAATCGTTCGTTTCGATGCGTTTCCCGACGACTTCTCAAAGATATTAAATTCGTTTTCATAAATGTTACCACGGGGCATACTCCTTTTCCTTCTTCAATGTGCCTTCTAAATTCACTTGTTCTCTCTCTCTCTCTCTCTCTCTCTCTCTCTCTCTTTCTTATAACAATTCGTTCATGTCAATTCACGCTACCGTTTCTGAGTAAACGACATACGAAAACGTTTCTAAAAAGATTTTCAACTTATATAAGAAAAGATGATTTCTTTTCGAAGTCTTATAATAACGTTTGTATTACGATTCTAATGAGATATTTTTTATTATTACGAATATACAATGATACGCGTATTATATGATTTGATATAAATTAATTTAGTTTTCTTTTTTGTAACAAACAACAGTCAAATTTTCAGTGTTAAATAAAAATAATTGAAAAGAATTCTTAAACAAATTTTTATCGTTTAATTTTTAAATGGTTAAATGGTAAGATGAAGGTATCGCGTGGTTGGTAGAACTACATAAAAGCCGAGTAGAGAGAGTCTTACGATAGTTGGAGGCCATCGTGAATAAAGTCTCCCCATCCCTGATGTTGTACATAGGTGTATAAGAATGTTCGCGCGAATTTCATGAAAGTTTCAATGTCCTCGATGGTGGCAGTGGCGGACTTTGCACCGTAAGAATACAAGCAACCCCCTCAGACCCTATGCTCGTTTATGCGATGCAAAAGGAAAGTTTTTAGAAGTGCTGCGTGTTCTCACCAAGCAAGTCCGAGGAAAGAGATGTCTTTAAACTTATTGTTCTTTTTCTATATCCATAGATGTAAGGTGTATCGTGATATACGTGTTAGGTCGTGATACCTTTACACATGACGTTAACGATGAAAGGAAAATAATTAAAGAAGTGTTTCTTTCAATTTATTTCTAAAGAATTACACCTCATCCTTGTAATATGCGTGTATGGGTATATGTGTAATAATAGAAGAAGAAATAAAAAAAAAAAAGTAGACATATTTAAATATAAAAAACATTAAAGGAAACATTTAGACGTACACCTCTTATGAAATTAACCAACTGAATTCAAAGAAGAGACACGAGTCTTCTCACGCAAGGAAAAATAATCTGGCAATTAGAGAGAAATAAAAAGGAAGTCTTTAAAACCAGTAGAAACGGAAAAACGAGAAAGAAAAAGATAAAGAAAAAGAAAAAGAGAGAGCATCTCGAGGTTTCATCGACGCGCGAGTAATGTCTCGAAGTTCCTTGTCCGTAGACGTGGCCTCTGCCCTCTGACCTTGTCGTTGCACTTGTGCACCAAGCTCGAACCGTGGGATCAGTGCCACGTGCCAGGGGCCTCGTCCCCCTCCGGTAAATTTACGCGAGCGCATTTCTCTCTTTCTTCTCTTTCCTATTCGAAAGAACTGTATCACCCTTTCCCTTTCCCTTTCCCCACCCTACTGCTCTCAATCTCTCTCACTCTCTTACTCTTTTTTCCTTCAACCACATTTCCTCCTTTCTTCTTTACTCCTACCCCGATTCTTCTTCTACTCACAGTTTCACCCCAATTTTCTGTCTTCTTCTTTTTTTTCTTCTTTCATTTTCTATTTTTTTTCTTTTTCCTTTTCTTTTTCGACTCGCACACAGACCGTTTTCTCGGCTTGCCTCGAGTTGGAAAGCCTCCCCCACAGACAGGCCGCATATTTCATCCATACGGTTGGTGCTTTTCTTTAATGGACGTCCTTAATAATATATCAATCACGTTTATGCTGCCACAACCGAGGGATCGGTCCCGATATAAGCGCGTACGAAACTACCTATATCTATACATATTATATACGTATATGTATATATGTATATATATGGATGTATAGATACATACATATATACATACATACATATACAATAAGCGATCTACTCTAGCGATACGAATGCGCCATAGCAGCAGACATTATTGAATTTCCCTCTGTAAGCTCGCAAACTCTGTGTGGATTCAGAGTTAATAATATTTCCACGTTCGTATGTACGTATGGGTGTATTTATACGGATAAAGCTACATCACTTATTGTCTTTCTCTCTCTCTTTCTTTTTCTCTCACTTCTACGTAGACTTCGTATTGTTAAATTTGCCCCCTTTTTTCTTATGCTTTTTTTTTTTACCTTACCTTTAAACGTGACTCGATAGATTTTTCACACGAATTCCTTATAAATCGATTAATAAAAGAATTCTGATATATGTTCGTATTGACTATTACAAATTGGTACTTTAAGATAGGATATTTGAAAAATTGCAACTAAAGCTATTCGTACATCGTTGTTTAGTTTAAATTATTGAAAAGAAAATTGTTTGAATCGTTAGGAGATTCGAATGAAGCTTAAGCGAATAATCCGTGAGAGAGAATCCCAGAGATCTTCAGTGAAAATCTTTCCTGATTACACGTCGTCACTTCGTAGCAAAGTTCCTGATAGAGATGAAGGAAGGATCGTATAAGGATAATAAGAAGAGGAAAGGAGTAATATCACGAGAAGGACTTGGATAGAAGGATGGAATGGCTCGTTGTAGTCTAGCAGCATTCACTTGGAAAGAATTGCTTCGTGTAACCGAGTTAATCTTCCTTGCTCGTATCCCAACAATTGTGTGTTCATGGGTTATACAACATATAACGCGCGTGAGCGTGAACGAGTATCGCACGGAGCAATCAAACAAGTAATTTCGAACAAGCGTAATATCCTTGGCTAAGTGCGAGGATGCCTGTTAACGTGCGGGCACACTAATACCGGTAATTCGGTTTACAAGCAGCAACGCTCTGCACCCTTGGCTATCCTCTCGACGTTACCTTTGTACCGAGGAATTCGATATAAACGTTAGATAAGGGAGGTGAAATAGAAGGATGTATTTAGGATCTATTCAAAATCAATGTTACATCAGAGATTATCATTATTGTTAAAAAATGTATACGATATTCTCATTGTTATTAATATAGGTTAATGAAATTGAATTGTTAATTTTGTTGTTGTTTCACGTTGTATCATACAATTGAATGTATTCTTTCTCTGAAACTTTTAGTTATTTTTCCTACGACGTATAAAAAGGTTTTCAGAAGTTTATTCCCCAAATCGGGAAAAAAAAAAAGAAAATAAAAGAAAAGTTTCTTAAGAAATCCAACTTGATGTAGTCCTGATGTAGTCCCATAATATCAGCTTTGATGATGGCATTAACGATGAATTTGAAACGAGAAAAACTTGGCACGTTATTACCATTTCAAATTCCCCACCGATCACATTAACTGCATCCACCGGAATAATAAGGTTTGTTTTCCCGACCGCGATGAAATTATTCCATAGACTAATTCGCACGGCGGGATTTCAACTGCGACAGAAGTTACGTCATTCTCTTTCTCATTCTCTTTTGATCTCGTTTTATAACGCCGAAGTATTTCTTGCGTTATTAATTCGAGTAACGTCACAAATATATGTATATTTAATTTAATTAAACGAAAATAAAACGAATCATAAGAAAAGCATTTTTAGGGTTAATAAAAATACAGAAAATAATGTAATAATTGACCGCACTGTTTAACTTACACAAACAAATGTTAATTATAAAGAACAGGTAACGCAGGTGTTAAACGATCGAAATAAATTTATCGATCGTTAGTTTGATTTCATTGATGGAAACGTGGAATGTGGAATTAGTGGGAAAAAAAAAACAAGCTATCATGCTCTGAACAGCCGTCGCATAACCAAAAAGCTTACAGCCGCCATTATGGCGAACGTTTTTTATCTTTAGCTTTGGAAAGCGATTACTCGCCGGCATAGTTGCTAACCGGAATGGCGCCAGAATGTAACGAGAGAAACCCTTGACAAAAAACCCTTATCCCCCAAACCAACGTACCACAACCAAATGTGATCCTCAATTTCATCTGCCATGATATATCACGCTGACTATTATTCGAATATTATACAATTATACCAACCGCAAGCATCATTTTCTTTTGCGAGTGTGTCGTAACTGATAAAAGGAAAAGAACAAAAAAAAAATAGTAGAAGAAGTAATCGATTGGCAAACATTCGTTTGACAATCAATGTAAATAATTTTAAAAAGTAGAAAGTGAAAAGTCGGTTGAATTTTAGATAAAAAATTGGGTTGTGTGTGTGTGTGTGTGTGTGTGTGCAAAAGGTATAGCAAATTAATTCGAACTGTCGTCGTTTGTTCGTATCTTGGTTTTACACCTAAACACTCACTGTGCACCCACATGTATCCCTACTACGTGCGTACGTAGTAAGTTCCTTGACGGACCCTGTAGGCAATAGATATGGGTACCATCGACCTGTCACTACACTCCCTTGCTTTTACTCCCTATGGATTACGAGTGTTTTCTTAAGGCAGTGGTCCTCTTTCTACATCCTAGCTTTTACTCTTTCTCTCTTTCTCTCTCTTTTTCTCTCTGTTTCTTTTCTTCTCTGTTGGCTGGCGGCAATTTGTATTCGAGATAAACCATTATTGATGCTGCCGATATTTCTCAGTCCTATAAAATAGATGCTCGTCTACCCGAAGGAGTACTTCACTTCGGTGAAAACGTACCAAAGAAGGGACACGTTTCCAACAACGAAAAGAAGAGAAGAGTGAAGAAGAAGAAGAATAAGAAGAAGAGGAGAGGACAGGAGAGAAGAGAAGAGAAAAGAGAAAAGACTGTGTTCGAAGAGGAAGAAAAAAGACTTTCCTTTCACTACATCGTATCCCATAGAACGAAAGACACGGAACAGAGGGTAAGAGAAAGGATATGAAACTTCCGTTATCAGCTTGAACAAACGACGATTTATGGCGGAAAGTTTAAAGATAGAATGTGTTCTGATGTTTCGCTGAGTATTTTCTTTTCCTTCTCTTTACTTTTTTCTTTGCTTTTTGTTTATTTTTTTGTTTTTGTGTTTTTTTTCTTCTTCTTTTCTTTCATGTTTTCTGGTAGACAGAGTGTTACAGAATGATGTCGCTTGAGATTAGTAGATATAGTTTTCATGCGAAACCTTGAAAAATGGATAAAGTTTTGATACTCTCAAGATAGTTTATTACGTTTGGTTAATATTTACGTTATTATGATAATTTGATAAAAGTATAGAACAAAGTTAATACAAAAGTTATCGAAACGATGGTTTTATTTTTCATGTATTTATAGAGAGAAATTCTAATGTAATGATTTATTATATATATATATATATTTAAATTGAAAATTTTCAAATTGAAAAATATATACCCCATACCTTTGTTTATTCCCATTAAATCTCATTGTTTTTCTTTGATCATATCTCACTCTCCTCTGACCTGGTAATCGTGTTAGAATAATGAAAACATGCTTTCACTTTTGCTATAGTCAACTGAGATGTATTCCTAAGGTATTATATCCCTTCTGCGATCTCTGGCTACCGGATTACAGTGATTTTCAATTACGATGTCCCACACGTGGTATGCTTCGAAAAAAGAATTATTTCTGTGAAACGAGGGTTTTAAAATGGAAAGCACTTGGGAACAGAACATTTAACTTAAAGCATAAGAAACAATATATAGACAAAATTTAAAAAAGAGAATATATAGGTAGATAGAAAAACATTGTGGTAATTTTTTCTTCGTAATATCCTCAAGCGAAGAAAAATGGTAACTGTGTCGTTTTTATCTCTGTTTATGTTAACTAATTGATTTATCAGCTAATTTTTCTCATCAATGACGTATATACAATTGAAAAATGATATTTCAATGCATAAGTTTTGAATATTGGTCAGAAAGGTAATATATAATTCTTTAGTTGTGTCAAGGAAAGGGATAATCTACTTGAGAAACGAAAGATTTTGAAAAAGATGCATATTTAGTATCATAGTTTTGATTATTTGTATATATATATATATATATATAATATTATAATTAGTATATTTATATTAGAAAGTAAAAGATAGATCAAAGTTTTTCGTTCATCTTTCTGATGCATCACCGATACGAAGCATTTTAAACTTTAGCGAATTCTCGTACGGTGGCAGCACCCTACGCTACAACCCCTAGTAGCATCAAAAGGGGTGATCAGTTTGACGATACGATAGAGATTACTTCCCGGCTATATCCATTGTCGGTACGGCTGGTAAACGTTATTTTACTTTTTCCGAACATACCAAATTTTCTTCTATCGATTCTACTAACATTTACAATTGACATTTTACAAATTTATCCTGGACGATTTAAACGATCTATGGTGTTTGAAAATGTGTTGAAAGGAGATTGGTAAATGGGAGATGACATCTAGAGATGAGTAAACAAAAAAATTGAAAAAATCGTTCTTTTTTTTACAGAGAATGAATGTGATGGTTTTCTTTTTTTTTTTTTTTACAAGAAAACAATTCTGAAATAGATCACAATATACATATATACATTTGATTCCCATAATATAAAAATTTTATAGAGAGAGAAATCATCTAGAGATCAGATTAGAAAATAATTATGAGTAAATTAATTCTTCTTAGTATAATGTGTGGTTTATATAAAACATTTGAATTTTCTATTTCCTAATTTTTAAGATAACACTTTGTTCGAAATATATAAGTAGTATACTGTAACAGGATAAACAATACGAATAAACAGATTCGTAAAATTCTGGATTCACTTGTGAAGATCTTCGTGAATTACATTTTGTTAGTGTCACAAAAGTACACTTCGTTATACCTGGCCTCAGAGACAAGGAAAGAAAATAGAAAAAGAAAAAGGGATAAAGAGAGAGAGAGAGAGAGAGAGACAGGAAAATATTTCACGACCACGACACCCTGTTATCTCGTCGAGGCACCCTTACCAGAAATGCTCCGGCTCGTTGATTAAAATTCCAAAGTACTTTAGTGCCTCTCACTCTTGCCTTCCACTACTTTCACTCTTTTACTTTTTCTTTTTTTTACTTTTTATCCTCTCTCTCTCTCTCTTTACCATCGTTATTATTATATTTGCTGCTCTTGGGTATACCGACAAAAATTGTGCACGTAATAAAAACAAAAACAAAAACAGAAGGGGTAAATTTTTGGAGAACGTGGTCGCTTCGTCATCGTTGTCATCGTCGTTACGACGAGTTAAAGGGCTGACGCTTCATTTTAAGCAAAACATTCTTTGATCCCTTAACGTGCTCGATCTTTTACAGAACATAGAAAAAAAAAAAAAAAAAGAAAAGGAAAAAAAGGAAAAAGAAATGAATCTCTACGTAAAAGAGTAATAGCGTATGCATATAACGGGAATAAGCTTCGCCTAGGACTCCTCAAAGTTCTTTATCTTTGTGTGTTCGCACGCTTAAAGCAGCCCAAAACTAATTCAAAGAACGCGAGAGTAAGCTCGGTCGAATGAAGTGGATCATCAAGCTAGACGTTTTTGCCGAGGTTTTCAATTCAAAGAACTAAGGTTTTCCTCCTGCCTTTTCGAGACTTGGAAAACGTGTATATGAATTCCGCGTATGTTGAAGTTAGAGAGTGAGAGAGTAAGAGAGAGAGAGAGAGAGAGAGGCACGGCAAGAGTCTCTCTTTCAAAAGACAATTTCAAAAGGGATGCACGAGGCCGATGAAGAAACGCGTTGGATTCATTGAAATGGCGAAGCTGGGGCCAGATTTTCTACGTCTTTCAACTGCGTCTCGACGTTTCTTTGATATAATTAATTTCATTATCTCGAACTCGTGCATCTAGTTTATGTAGGTGGTAGAGAACCTTTATGAGACTATTCTGACATGAACTTACACACATACAGAAAGAGAGAGAGAGAGAGAGAGAGATAATTATCTAATGGTTTTGTTTTCTGTTTATCGATTGTATACCCACTTCTTCTCTTTATGTTGATTCGTTTAATTTGGACCCTTGTAACGATCGTTAAGATAACTTGATTGTACGTATCATTATATTTTCTTCTCATACCAATCGTTTACTTTGTCAACCGGTATCACATTATCACCAAAGTTGTCTGTAAAAAAGGAACAAAATTGTGATATATATATATATATATGTATATATAGTTTTTCGTATTCTTTTTTAGGGTCTCTCCGTTGTCGGTATCTTTTAATGCCAGCATCCAAATTTGTGGCCGTCCAAGGTGGGGGACCGAAGGAGGGGACCGAAGTAAGTGCAATTATGCTAATCAAATGAAGAGGTGGGCAAGATGCTGGAGAAGCCACATCGGACATGGGAAGGTAATGAGAGGTTACATCGCAGAAGGGCTAGAGTGCCAGTATTAGTCGAGGGTAACCTCAAGGCTCTGTATCGAAGTGAAGGAAGGAAGGAAGGAAGGAAGGAAGGAAGGAAGGATGAAAGAAAGGTAAGGGGTGAAAGACAAGAGTAGAGAAGTGGGAGGTTTCTAAGGGCCCAAGGAGACCAGACGTTTCGTCAAGAGAGAAATTTCGTTTCCAAAACGATTTCGCGTATTATTGTTCTCGCTTTCTTTGTTCGGTTTTCACGAAGAAACTTCTACGCTTTACCCTAAAACTTTGTCGATTAAACAAATGAACGATTGTTCATTGTGCTCATTCTAATTGTCAATGTTTATGAATTCTTTTTTTATCTTTTGTTTTTGTTTTTTGGAACATGCTCTAGAAAGATCAGTAAGTAGATCAACCATTCTATATTACCTCTCTCTTTCTCTCTCTCTCTCTCTCTCTCGTCGTAGATTACTTTAATTGTTAACTAAATTACAATCAAAAGCTTTTCTAGATTTGATTTTAATTTTAATTCACAATCATAAAAAGTATTCTCTGTCGTGAACAAATAAGGGCACAATTAAATATTAATTTTAGTCTATCTCTTACAAAACGCTTCATTTCTTGCAACCATCTTTGTCCTTCCCTTTCCTGTCCCTGGGCCCATTGCCCATTCTCTTTCTGTCTTTTCCCTTTTTTCTCTCTTCATTCTATTTTCCATTGACTTTATTTTCTCTTCTCTTTCTTTTCATTCCACCCTTTTTACACGAGTTAAGGCAAAACACGTTGGCCAGATCCGGGGCTTATTTTCTGAATTTCGAATGAAATTAACCGGTCTTTCTCTCTTTCTCTCTCTCTCTCTCTCTCTCTCTCTCTCTCTTCTCTCTCTCTTGCGTATAAATTACTCGAGCACAGAGATATCCACTTTCGGAGAATGAACAAAGGAGAGATGGAAGAAATGAAGATGGAAAGAGAGCAGGAGGGGGTAATGGTACGGGGGTGAAGGGGAGGAAAAAAAACGTATTGCGCTAATTCTTACGCAAGCACGTAGAGTCGAAAAAAAAAATATAGTAAAAGTTTGCAGAGAGGTTACTCCGACCTCCATTATAATTCTCATTCAACTTGACCGTCGCGAACGAATATGAGAGAGAGAGAGAGAGAGAGAGAGAGAAACAGAGAGAAAGAGAAAAAGATATAAAAAGAAAAAAGGGAAAATAGGGGTGGGTGGTGGAGGGAAAGAGTTTGTTGGATAGTGGCCAAACGAAACGGATCAAAATTTCATCGGCCGTATCGAAATCGCGGTGGCGTATTGCGATAAAGCTTTTATATGTAACACCGAAAGGAAGAAGGAAAGGGTAAAAACCCCCATGGAGATAGAGTAAGAGAGACAGAGGACCAAAAAAAAAAGAGGAAAATATATATACAGAAAGAGAGAAAGAGAGAGAGAGAGAGAGAGAGAGAATACGTTTGTTGAAATATTTCGCACGAGAGAGTATGATTCTTTCTCTGTCTATTTCCTTCTCTCCATCTCGATTACTAAAAAGAGAGGAGAACGAGAGTGGAGAAGGGGGAAGGGTAAGGGATACGTGGGAGGGTTGAAATGGCGACAACGGAAATGCAGAAGTTCGATTTATGCGCTAACACGCTGGTTTATTTCGTTCTACCGTGTATCGAGGGGTTAGCGAGAGAAAACGGGAAAGAGCATATAGATATAGAGAGAGAAAGAGAGAGAGAGAGAGAGAGAGAGAGAGAGAGAGAGAAAGATGAAGAGAAATAGAGATAGTGAAAGGGAAGGAGAGAGTGAGGGAGACGAAGTACGAACGACTATGATGCATGGTCGATCCGTTCGCGTTACCTCTCCGCACCCTTCTTCCGTCCACTTTTCACTTCGGTCCAGTGTAGTGATGCTGGATGCTGGCACGTGTGCACCTATGCTTGTGTTCATACTAGAATATGAACGTACACACAAACGCAACACGGGTCACGTTCGACCTTTCATAGATCGCACGGTGAGATCTCAAATGGAAAAAGCGTATTCGCGCTGGATTCGTTCGCGTTACGATGCGTTTAGGTGCGTTGACAGGTTCCGTATAAGAGTATTTTTTTGATAATATATCTACATCCCTGTGGCCACAAAAAGCGTATTCCATTGAGAGTTTTGGGAAAAGCGTGTCCTGTAAACGGTTTAACACAAGCACACACATACACACATAAATAAAATATCTAACAATTAGATTGATATCTGCTGATATATATATTGTAAATCACGATTCGTGCTTCTACTCATGATAGCAATATATTCGTGTCAGTGTTTCTTTTTTTCTTTTTTTTTTTTTTTTTCGTCTTTTTCCTTTAACCGAAAGATATCCAACGGAATAGGATTGAAAATAAATTTCACTGAAGGTAGTAACCCGTACAAATTGCCCCGTATCTTTAATGGCCCCTAGATTCGTGGTAGAACAACGTTTTATCACTGTTAACCTTCGAAAGTATCCTCAGTCCTTCGATTACATTTGTCGATAACGCTTCTTCGAATCTCCATTAAAAGAATGTCTATACGTAAATCATGTTTCTTATTTTATTAACAGGCCATTTATTTTTTCGACCATTTATTATATCATTTCGTCGATGTTCTAGAAACAGTTTATTTTTAATTAATGACAATGAATGGAAAAAAAAAAAATATGAATGTGGTTTCGTTTTAAACGTAAAATTTTAAATTATTTATTTATCTTGAATAATTGTTTTATAATTAATTACAAATAATGAAAATAATTGTGATAAATTTTACGAACTTCGGATTATTTATCATTTATTCTATTATGTTAAAGGAAGGGGTAATTTTCTTCCATTCTTATAATAGCATTTCTATTATCCATTCGGATGAATCTTACGAGAACTCGATGTTTTCCCAATTGATGCAAAAATTATGAAAGAAAACTCGTTTCATGAAAACTCGTAGAACGAGGATATCATTTTTCAAGTCAACATCCTGTAATTAGAGTGAACTCGTTGGATATACACTTTACGTATCTACATACGTACATACATTTATATGTAATATTATTTTTATCGTAAAAAAAAAAAAAAGAACACAGTAAAACGAAAGTTAATTTAGGGAACTTAATTGCAAAGGAGCAAAAAAAAAAAAAACAGGAGATTGTGTTTTTTTGTTAAATGAAGAGAATTAAAAATAAGTATAATAACGAAGCGTGTTTCACTTGAACAACAGATAAGGATAAAAATGTGAAGCAAATTGTTACTTCAATTTTTTTTTTACTGAAAACAGCCATAAACTTACGACACAGCAACGAGAGGTAAGGTGAAGTAAGGTAAAAATTATGCAAGTAACAATAGCACATCGTCTTTAATCTACTTGACTGTAATAATTAAGAGATCATAGAATCGATATACTAGAAGCTTACCAACTGTAGGACACGTAAGGTCTATTATTACATTCAGATATCATAGTGTTTGATATTAGGGCAAAAACTAAGCAAAGTTAAAAACTTTTTCCAGAAAATCGTCGACAAAATCGTAAGCTTATTCGAACGATTAACGTAATCGCTTAGAGAGTACGTAATTATGTACACCTGTTTCGTTCTAGACGGTAAATGATACTTCAACTAACTTTTGTACCTATCAATCAACGTTTAAATCACTTTCATACCACGCGATTCGATCTATTTCTGTTCTACTAAAAACATCCAACTCAATGTCCATGTAAAAATGTATTGCACAATTTTCTAAATAATTATTCATACTAAAAGAAGATAAAGAAAATAATGAAAGGAAAATAATCACTTTGTATAATTAAATGTTTTCTAATTTCGTTATAACAAATAAATAAATAGATTCGCAGCACACGTTTATTGCATAGTATTGAAAAACAAAACAAAAAAGTAAAAGAAACAAATGTATATTAAAGTAAAAAAAGAAAAAAAAAAAGAAAAGGAAAGTACATGAGAAAGAAGAAAATAAACGAGTTGATAACTATCGCCAACACGAAGGAGAGGATGCTTGAGACAGGAGTTGGCGACTCTTTGCGACTGGCAAACGGATGAAATAAAAAAGACAGAGGGAAAAAGTAGAAAAAGAGAAAAAATAAAAATTGAAAAGATAAAAAGAAGAAAAGAGAAAGGAAAGGGGAAGGGAAGGGAAGAGATAGAAAGAGAATAAGAGAACGCGTAAGCGCTTGGTGCGTGCGAAAGGTGCCTCACGGCGAGCGTGCTTTGGAGAATCAAGTTTTGTCTTTTTTCTTTTTCCATTTCTTTTTCTTTTTTTCTACTGCTGGAGCTTTGCGTTTTGCTATTTCCCCTTTCCTTCTTCTTCTCCTCTTCCTCCCCCCTCGCCCTTTTGGTTATTATAGTCGACGGGGGTAGAAAAGCGACGAGACGTGTGGATCGCGTGAACGGTGCCACCAATAACACGGCGACGTTTTCAGTCTTGCACGAAGCAAAGGACGAAAAGGAAAAATCGAAAGGGAAAGGGAGAGAGAGTGAGAGAGTTGGTGTATGGATCAACTGAGAAAAAAAACGATAGAGAAAGAGAGAGAGAGAGAGAGAGAAAGCTGCACGCGATGTGTCAACGTGCGATGCACGCAAAACACGTCGAGACAAATAGAACAAAAGGAAGTTGAATGGGAAGAGTGGTGGAGAAGGGTTCGAAGGGAGGGAGGGTTATACGGGCTTGCCCGCGACAAGGGAAAGGAAAGGTGAAAAGGGGTGAAAAAGGGTGTGTGTTACCTTTAACCCTTTCTACTAACCGTCACCACCTCACATCTTCCACTCTAACTCACTCGTACCTTCGCAACGCGTTTTAAAGCCCTCAGGATACGAAAAATTTCCGATTGCTTTTTGTTGGAAGCCTCGACCTCTTTCTGTCTGGCTTAGGGGATTGTTAACAAAAAAAAAAAAAAATAAAATAAAATAAAATAAAATACAAAATAATAATAAAAAAGTGAACGTGGATCGTTGTTTAAAAATCATACCTCTTTTTCTTTTTATCGTTCTTCCTTCGTATTAATTGAATATTTTTATTGAGTTTTGTTTATTTTAAGAATATATAGTATCTATAATCGTAGATGATTAAAGATTGTTCTTATTTTAAATATTTACATTAATTTCATTTTCATGAGGATCATTCTTATTGATTTTTATCTTTAAAGACGATTTTTACCGATTTAAGATATTTCTTTTTAAATATAAGAATTTAACCGCGCGCGTCTTCTTAACTCATTCGTTAACTCTTTGTTAATCAAATCTCGTATGGAAGTGCGTGCTTCGAATATGAACGTAGTAACACTTCCGGTGTGCGTTTCTTCGATGATCATTCATTCGGCGATCATTCCGTGACATTGTTTAATAGGGGACTTCGAGTATGAAAGATGAATTTCATAGATAAGTCCATTGTAGACGGATTAATGGAGGGGAGTTTGTTTAATTAAGCAATGGTAAATGCATTGCATATCCTTCGGGTTAAGGGCCACAAGCTATGATAAATTAAACCCACGCAAGTATATAATCGGTATCGTAAGAAATAAGAAAAAAAGAAATATTTTAACGATAATACTTATCGAGGGTAATATATTTAACATAAATTATTATTATTATTTTTTTTCCTCTCGAAAATCTTGATCCTAAATTAAACTATTTTAATATTACATTCGAAGTATAATCGTAAATGTTCGTTAAACGTTTTTAAATGTTACTTAATTTCAACTAGATATTGTGCAAATGAATCTTAAAAATGGAAAGAAGAAAAAAAACAAGAACAAATTTAAAATATAAATCACGAGCATGAACATAAATCAACGGGGGGTTCGTGCATGCTCCACACGTCCCTGAATTTTATTATCTTCTACTGATGATCATAATTTATATATATTTTTTGTTGTTGTTGTGCAACAAATCTCTTTGAGATAAAACGTAAGAAA
>NW_015149006.1:528344-596312 GCF_001465965.1 Polistes dominula | reverse complement strand
TTTTCAGATATTCTTAACGAAGACACGACCATTTCAAGTGGAAATCGTAAGGGAGTGTTAGTGAGATAAGCTCAGTAGACACGCAGGCATTTAGACAGCTCGCGCCGATTTGGCCATACCGCGATAAGACATGCCTTCAGACTCGCGTGTCGCGTTATTTCACGTCTCGTTCTGAATATTTATAAGGACTGTCCGTTTGTCCGTCTGATGGGAGGGGGGTCCCTGGAAAGCAACCTACCTGCTTGCTTGCTTACTTGCTTGCGTTCCTGCATTTTCATTTTAAACTTACCTAACTTGTCGCGATCGGATATCGGATTCGCTCAAGGAAATTATTATTAAATCAAATATTTTATCTATGTCTATTTCTTAGAATACTTCGATAATTATGACTGGTTATCGTAAAACAACTTCAGTATTCGTTTTGTTTTTCTTCGATAAAATCAATAATTATGAAATACAACAATATTCAAATTTTATTGCAAATGAATCACTTCGTATTATATATTACGTTTGAACAAAAATAGATAAATGATTGATATTTATATTCATAATAATAATCAAACGTGTCATTACTTTAACAATTTATTGATGAATCAAAATGAAATAAAATATTTACGAGGGATGAAGTAAATCGTCATCGATTGTTGCCCACGTAACACAATAGATGACGGACGATGGATTTTCGGTACCACCTCGACCTCCGTCCTCTCTCAAAAAGGTTCCACCCTATGAGGTGATTAAATTTCACGCGGTGAGTCTAGAGAAACACGCTTCGTTCAGTCACAGAGGGTGCGTTTCAACGGCAGGGGGTGCRAAACGTCGTTCGTTCGTTCACTTGGCCGAAAGGTGCCGGTCCAATAGAGAATCGAGGAGCAAGAACCCTCGACTCACCCCCTATTCCCTTCCCTCCTCCCGCCCTTTACATGACGTGGCATCCGCTTTCACGCGAGATCGACGTAATCTCTCGTGAGGATGCGAAAGAATTGTGCCCGTGAACGGATCCACCTGTCGACGTTCGTCAACGTCATTCTTCCTTTCGATCGTTTCTCGAACTTTCGCCGATTCTTTCGTGATTCCTCTTTTATTTTCTTTTTTATTTTAAAACCTTTGTCATCCTTCAAATCACAATCTTGTCAATTTTAATATACATTGTTTATCATAGGAGGAGTAGGATGAAAACGAATATTCTAATAGTTGCATTCACCATTTTAAGAAAAAAAAAAAAAAAAATCATTTTCTAAATTATTTATCAGAGAAGTAGGAGGGGAAAGAATATTTTGATATCACGTACGTATAATTTTTAGTAAGGAATGGAGGGGAGACTTACAATCGCATAAACAGTACAGACGATTTCTATTGGTCGTGACACATAAATCGAGATAATCTTCTTCCCCAACGTTTGAACAAAAAGGAAAGCTGCTCGAATGTCACGATTTATTTTTCAATGAACTCGTTTTGAAACACCCTCCCTCCCCTCCCCCCTCCCCCTCCCCCTACGATCGAAACGTATACGACGTTTATAGAAAAGGGGTGTCGAGCATCATTCCAGTCATAGTTGTTCCTAACCTATAGTTCCAGTCCGTTTTGAATAATTCAATGAGTGCAACTAATTGTATTCATGCAAATCAGCAAAACGAGGGCAGTCGGGATGGGTGCCTCTTGATTTCCGAAGGATGCGGGAGAAGGGAAAGATAAGATGAGAGAATAAAAGGGCTGATCTCTTTGTCATTTATTCCCCTTCCACGTCCTCTTCCCCTTGACCCCAGATCAACTTTATCTCGTTTTATTTCGAGCGTTTAAATGTTACAAATTATTACCATAGCGTTATATTTTATATTTCGCATTTTTTATGTATTTTTTTTTTTTTTTCTGTTTAATACTCATAACTCGGTTTTTGTTTCAAACCATTACAATTAATACTCTTATCT
Source organism: Polistes dominula (assembly GCF_001465965.1). Next base: position 594,384 of record NW_015149006.1, on the reverse strand, counting down.
GTTTTTTCACGAATGCTAACGGATATAATCGTCATTCCGAACGAGATGAAAAAAAGAAAAAAAAAAAAACAAAAAAAGAATGGGGTGAAAGAGACGCAAGGAGTGGCTCATGTCGCACGCATATTCATCCCCCTTTCGGTCATTCTCAATGTAGAAAACAGATCCCGCCCTTTGATTAAGCCAAACATAACCTCCAAGGGATTATCTAAATTGCTTCGTGAAATGAATTAACGACGCTCGTCGATGATCGTCACTTTCGCCCTCTCCGTTCGATTTGCCCTACCCCTTTCCTCTACCTTCCTCCCTCATTTTGTCCGAGAGCATATGGATTCACTCGATACGAGATAACGATAAACGAGAGGGTGGAATGTAAACGAATCCATTGCTTTTTCTACTCGCCTATAGGCTGTTCGAGGTTTCCAAAGAGAAAAAAAAACGATCGTTTAATTGTTCATTTTATTTTCATTATGTTCCATTGTTTAAAATTTTTAATTCACCTCATTTACAAATTATTCTTTATTGTCACGTTTATATACAAAAGTAATGTACATGAATATATATATATGCAGGAGAGGAGACGATACATTCTTAACAACTATAAAATTATTTTATAGGAATGTAAATGTCAAGTATTGTTAAGATAAAAGTAAGAAAATGTTTTATATGTTTGAGACCAGTTCTACTTGAGTTTTCTTGGAAATCGTTGCTTGTTTACGCTTGCTCATCTTTTAGAAAGAAAGAAAAAGAGAAAGCAAGAAAGAAAGAAAGAAATAAAATGCCGGGTCAAGAAATGAAATTCTTTTAAAAGTAAGAAACACAAGTACATTACAAAGAGTAACAATAATGAAAAACTATAATACTACCGAATGATTTTTATATTTTATTTCAACTTATTCATCTTGTTCTACTAACTTATTCTTTTTCTTTATCTTCTTCTTCTTTTTTCTTATTCTTCTTTCTTTATGCGTTTAATTTGCTAAAGCCAGATAAGATTAATACGAAAGAAATTTGTATTCATTGCTTGGAAAATACGTGGAATATACTTTTCTTATAAGTGAAACTTGTTTTTTGTTTTGTTTTGTTGCTATTCTCTTTCTTTTATTAATATTTGTAAAACACAATTTAAGTAAATTTATGAAATTTTATAATTAAATTTTCTCTCTAAATTGATTGATCAAAAAAAACAGAATAATCAGGTTCAATACTTTGTACGATTTTGTTTTATTTTATTTTTTTTCTCTTTTTTTTTTTATCAGATCCATGGTGATAGGCCAAATAGAGAATTTTATTCATACTAGCAGTCTTATACTGCACAAAGCAGTCATACAACAAAGGATATCGAAAGTCGATCCAGGACATAAGGTATCCTTCGGTATAGACCCTTTTCGTAAATCCGAAAGAGAAGGGAAGCTTTTCAGTCCTTTTCTTGGAAAGGAAGAAATCGATGAGCAAAAAGGGCATAACGCGTGAGCATAACCCTTGAGGAAAGGGATAAATTATACGGGCTGAGAGATCGTATCGGAAATTCCATCTGTATCTTGGTAGCATGCGTTGGCTTAAGCTAAAGGGGGAGGTTGTTGAAAGACAGAGCGAGATTGAGTGAGAGGAGAATATACGAGAGGGTGGTTGAAACGCGTCTCGACCTCACGCAACGGTATGCGGTAGGGTGCATTTACGAAATTAGAGCAATGCGCGTAACGGTATCTTAACAACGACCAATGGCACGAAAGTAATGAATGTAATGCGCTAATGCTTAACTCTGAACAATGAGTCACTTGATTCGCTTAAAACCAATACGTAAAATTTCTATTTTTATATTATATATATATATTTATATTATATTTTATTATTATTATTTTATATATTATATTTTATATATAATAATATTCTCTATAATATTATATGTATATAAACATATATAATATAATATATAAATTATATTATATATATATATCAATTTATAATAATCTATATTAATTAATATATAAATAAATTCTATATAACGATATACATTAATTTCTTTTTCATTTTTATTTTTTATATTTCTGTCAAACCTTTCGAAAGAATAGTTAGCATATTACTTCTTTCTTTTTACCATATTCGTTTACCCATCGTAAAATGATTTCTTTTTTTTTTTTTTTTTCATATAAAACAAACTTTTCTCCTTCCATCATTTCAGAAAAATCTCTACCAAATGAGAATTCGTCTTCCAACTTATATTGTAATTTTTTTTATAAAGCTTTACCCACACCGATAAAGGATTACTTTTACATCTTCTTTTTCATTCACTTTTCCAAGACCAAACGCGGCCCTCAAAGCCTTTGCTCATCTCTATCCATCGTCGGTCCTTGTTCTTCCCTTCAATATTTATCTTTAATTTTTCAACGTTTTTCTATCCAATTATCTTCCCATGAAGGGTGTTAAAAAACCGGGAAAAATCGCTTGACTTCCAAGTGAATTTAATAAAACTTTACTTTGTCATATATATAAAGTATAAAAATCAGAAATACAATTTTTTGAATTTAATTCAGAAATTGCACAAGAGATTTATTTTATTTCTAATTTCATCTACGTTAAATTCTCGTTAATATTATTCAAATGTATTTATTTTAATTGTTATTTTTTTTTGTTCTTGTCTTCTTCTTTTCTTTTTTCATTTTAAATCAATTTAAAAACCATTAAGGTAACATTTACATTTCCCTAACAATTTTATTTAATAATCTATAAACCATCAAAGGATTTTTCTTCTCTCACAGGTTATCCCATGATTACGATTGAATAATTTTAAGGCTTGAGAAGACGTTGTGTTATCTGTTCGATATTCACACGATGAGTATGAATGAACGAACCTTCAACGATTTTATCCTTAGAGAAGGTTCTCGATGGACGTGCAATGGCATCGACAAAAACTTCGTGAAAAAGCATCGTCTCGCGTCTCGTCGCAGTTCATCGGCGTTCCTAGAACCCGTTCTCTCTCACACGGCTCCATATTTCGAAAGGCTGAAAGTTAGCCTTTAGGCGGAAAAGCTTTTTATTTTCAAGGGTTTTTTCGAGTAAGGAACGACCACGAGTATTATACGAACCGATGCATTATGCAGCGACTGTTTGAAGTCCGTGCCTTCTCTTTTACCTCACCCTCACCCCCCTCTCCATTTCTTTTTTAACCCCCTTACTCTTCTACCACTTTCTACCTCTCTTTCTCTTCCTCTCTCTCTCTCTCTCTCTCTTTATTTCCGCTTCTCAGTGAGCTTCGAGTCATCCTCGCCATCCTCCACCCTTTCCTTTTACACTTTTTCGTCGGGACTCTTTCGCATCAGGAACGTATCTACCTTTTTCTTACTTTTCATTTAGAAAACTGTCCCTGTCAACACTTTCGATCATTTCTTTTATTATTTTTTTAATTCTTATTATAACGAATAAAGATTCGTCAGTGGATTCTCAACTGTTGTCCATTGAAGATTCGTCGTAGAATATTTGTGATCTTTTTTATTTATTATACTTTATTTTTTTGTTTCTCGTCTAAATAATATAATCTTAATACTCAAAAGAAAAAAAAAAAGAGATTTTTAATTCGTAAAGTTTATAATATTGTAAGAATTTTTTTTTCCCTGATAATATTGTTTTAGATTTTATTTTTTGATATACTTATGAAGTATAAGTTAATAGAAAAATTTCTCACAAATAAACGTGACATAAAAGGATGAAATAGAAAATAATACAGCCCTGGTAGTCGATGTGACAAGTCGATATAGGGAAATGCGTACGCGTAACTCCAGACGTCGTCGTGTATCGACATTGAAGTCCTCCTTTTCAACAAGAACGCTTGTTTCTCGACGTAAGTGGAAACGTTTTACGACAAAAGTGTATATCGATCGATCTTTCACCACAGCCAAAGTGATTCAAAATCGGGATCTCGCGAGAACGGGAAGTACTGTAGAAACGAGTCTGGTATGGTATGGTATGATTGCCACGCTTATGGGTACGACAATGTCAAGGGTAGTAGCTGGGGCACTCTAATGGACCGATGGTTAAAACGTCGTACTTCAATATAATGAAAATAAAAGAATCGACATTGTACTTTGCATTTGACGAATCTTTTGTTAACGTCAAATGTAAAATTATATGAAATAAATATGATAATATATGACGTTAAATAACAGGATATTTATATGAAATCATTGTTAGATATTTTCAATTACAATATGTTGATTTAAATCAAGGAAAGAGGATTACATTTTAAACGATAAATTATTGAGGAAAATGTTATATATATATATATATATAGACTAGATATAAAATAAATCGACAGGTATGACGTTTTATGACCTAATGGAAATAGTCGAAGAAAGGGAGAGTGCTAATTGCACATCGTGACGAGATATAAATCGCGTACGCAAACCCGAATATTGTCCAACACCATCGCGATATTTCTCCGTCTACAGAGAGATATTAAACACGGTTCCAATTTTAAAGCCGCTTTTATTGTTCGAATAAAACGTCGCGTGCCTGGCACATTTCCTGGGCGGTATACGTCATGAAAATAATGATAAATTGTAAGAACAATGAAATTCGGATTCAGCTAAAACGTGAATGACAATGCAATGAAAAGAGATCATGTAGAAAAAGAAAGAGAGAGAGAGAGAGAGAGAGAGGAAACAACACACGTGTCGATGGTTTACATGGGAAATTCGAAACGTATTTCAAATTGTATTATCATCGATTGAAATCGATCGTATCGATTTTCGAATTAAGTTGCAATGCGTTTTACAAATAAATACTATCACAAAAATTGTTTTCTATGAATAATTTTCTACATATTATATGGGATATTATTTATATATGTGTGTTATTATTTCATTCGATTTCATGAGATTACTATAAACTGCTTATTGTCAGTCGTTTCTATTATTTTCGTATCAGAGTTTGTTTTTTTTTTTTTTCTTCTTCTTTTCCATATACGAACGATACAACTCGGTCGATGCAAAAATAAAAAAGAAAAAAAAAACAAGGAATTTATTGAAAAAAAAAAAAAGAAAACGTCGGAAATGGAATTTCGACTTAATATAATATCTTTTAAGCCTATCGGTTTTCATATCTTCAGCTCTCACCCTCGGTAGTTGCTTTATATTTTTTTTTTCCCTGAGAAAAAACCCGCGCGAGCGCGCAGTGATTCGCAGAGAGGAAAGCTACCGGAGTTTAAAAAATAGAAAATGAGAGAGACAGAGAGAGAGAATGTGAAAGAAGAAAAAAAAAAAGATAACGTGGTACGATCTTTTCCACAGGAATTTGCTTCAAAGGACGATAAACTCAATGGAATCCAACTCGTGCAACCTCACCGCGACTTGACTAGTAATAAATTTTTAATACAAACTAATGCTCAAATATTACTCATGATTATGAGTATTGCGAAGGAATATGAGGACAAGAGAGAAAGAGAAAATAAGAGAGATAGAGATAGAAATAGCAAGTGTTCATAATGCGCAAGATAAACGTTCAAGATAAATTTTGTGGTATTCCCTTGATAGTATCGTATCTAAAGACTCGGATATTCAATTTATGTGAATTTATCGAAGATAATAAGTTCATATAAATAAAAGCTAAATCTTGGATGAAATTATAATTGACAAATACAATTTATCTAAATAAACATAAAATTATAATATAATCTTTCAATCGTACTATATCAATTAAATTAATTACGAAATAGAAATTAGAACGAGTAATTTGTCTAGAATTTAATTAGAATATTTTCACAAAGAAGAAGTAATTACTTATAATTGTTGGTTCGATGGATCAAACCCCTTTAAGAGCATCGTCTGAGATATTGCGGAACACCTAAACACGTGTTAGAAGATGGATCTCAGCATCGGCATCAGCATCGTGTGTGATGTTTTCCTTGAGTCCTAAGGTGTTAGCAAGCTACGATGAGAGAGAGAGAGTGTGGTACGGCGGTGTCAGGGTGAGGTCGCGTAATCTAATTTGCTGGCACTCGGCTGTAGTGTTGCCGTTAAGCGGCAATGTACGCAACCCCCAGTATAGGAACACATCCCTCTCTCTCTCTCTCTCTCTTCTCCACACCTTCCTATCTCTATCTCTCTCTCTATCTTCTCTCACTTGGTGTTCCACCTTCAGAGCAGTTTCGACCCTTCCGTTCTAGTTCAATAGAAACTGCGTCGACTTCCCTCTCTCACACCCTATTGCCTTCTCCCTTACTCGCCCTTTCCACTTTCCACCTATGCGTTCCGTAACAACCCTCTGACACTGCCGCCATTGCACCGGCAGACTTAACAACACCAACGCATTAATACGCGTGCTAAGCATCTATAATGGCATAGTCCAAGTGAAAGGAATGGTTACACCCTTTGCCAAAGATGGACCCTAATCCTTTTCATCCAGCTCATTCGCTAGAATTAAATTGAATAAAGGCACGACACATTGTATACTTCTTGGTATTATATCGTTTTTATCAATAAGATTATTATTTGGATTCACGTTATATCGTATATTGTATAATATCATACGATAAATTACATACCGTATAATTTGAAATTTAATAATTAGAATCAACGATATATGTATAAAACGACAAATCGCACTAATTCGTGGATATTATTAGTGTGTTTTGTGTGGGTCGCATCTGGAATAGATTACAGTAATTTACTCCAATCGTGTGTTTCGAGTTTCGATATAAAATACAATATATTTGTCTGTTGCAATATAATTCTTTGAAAAAATACATTATTTTATTAAAATCTCAACAAATGATTAGTCTCGATGTCGTATCTTTTAATTGAATATTTTTTACATTTGAATTATCGTGAAGAAAAATCTGTAGACGTTTCTGATGTTTCCGAAAGAACATCAACAAGCCGCTAATTGTTTCTGCAGAACATAACGACGATCTCAGTAGCAGGAGTCACATTGAAGCCAGGACCATTTACCACGAAGGGTACGGTCAAGAGTTGGTAAGGGAAAAAAAAAAGGATACTAAAAGCTTGCCGCACGTGGCCAGTTATCCTCAAGAGCAATAAGCTTCCAACTCTGTGGTCTCTCGACGTTCGCTTAACGAGCCACCGCAACGGTTTGCCAACTATCGCGGCTACCACATCGCATCAGAGCGAAAGGACCGGGCTATTCTTTTTAAAAGGCTACTGTAAAACCCGCACGCTTAAGCCCCTAGCACCGAAAAGTGCATTAATTAAATACGCGGGTGCGCTTACGCATCGGCCGATGACTAATGAAGGGCACTTTTGTGTTTCTATCTTTCTCTCTCTCTCTCTCTCTTCCTCACTAACACTATCACACTTTGGTTAACACACGAGCCTTGTTTTCGCACTGCAAACGCGCCGCTCGCAATATTTGCACGCGCTATATTTCCTGCCCGTCGATTCGTATTCCCCCTATTCTCCCCCACCCCCATCCCTCACCCTCTCTTTTTCTCTATTCCACTTTCACATGCCTCGAAAAACATTGAAATACACAAGCCACCTACTCTTTTATATCCCCATCCCCTTTTTCTCTTTTTTTCTTTTATTTCCTTTTTTCTTTTTTTTTTTTTTTTTTTTTTGGTTGCCTTTCATTCGCCTAGGCGATTTCGGCTAGTTGCTCTGAAACGTATACTGTAATGTGAAAATGTAGAATTTCGTAGGAAGAAACAGGGTGAAAGAGAGAAAGGAAGGATAGAAGAATAGAAGAGAAGAAAGAGATATCTAACCACGACAAATGGTTAATATTAGCTCTCTCATCGCGCTATGTTTTCTCATTCTAATTTGCCGTATAATCCGAGGCATGAGTCAAGACCAGCGATGATTACCTTCGCTCCTACGTATTCTCCGTGGATTTAAAGTAGAAGCGATAAATATTGGAACCCTCGAAGGATAGGCTAACCCTTCGTAGCTCGATGTTACGACGACTCTCTTTCCCTCTTTTACTCTATCCTTCTATCGACTATATATACCTTACCCTCTTCCTGCGTGTCCTGAGGGATTACTAGACGGCGGAGCCAGCCGACGTTCGCGAATGTATTGAATATAAAAGCACGTAAGTAGATAGTTCCTGGAATAACATAGCGAGAGTCCCGTCTGCGACGGTACATTGCTATATAAAATAGAAAGGGTGTAGTGAACATAGTGAATGAGAAAGAGAAAGAGGATAAAGAGGTGGAGGAGGAGGAGGAGGAGGAGGAGAAGGAGAAGGAAAGGGGAAGAGCCATTTTGGGTGTCTCCGATCCTTTCTAACCCCCCGATGTAAACGAATAATAACCACGAATTACCTCACGACCCTTGGCGACCTAGCAGCGTCAAGAAAATATGTATGCCATTTGGATTCCCAGCGTGCCGTTTACATACATGCCAGCGAAAGCTTTTTCGAGAGGAGTCGAATTCGACTGTATAAGGGGTTCGAATCCACTCGACGCGAACCAGGACGAGTGTCCTTGAATAACACCATCTGTGGGCTTCTGCTTGCCCATCTCTCTTTCTCTCTCTCTCTCTCTCTCTCTATTTCTCTTTATCGAGGAAAAAGCGAGCTTTCCTCTCGAAGGATAATTTATTTTCTTCTTGCAACTTGGCAATGTTGAAAATTGTCTTATCTCCGTATTTCTTCCATCTCTCCTACAAATTGATCGGAGTTAGAAAACACTTGAAGTATATATCTATACATATATAATAAATAAATTTCGTTTGATAAATTTTTATTGGAAAAAAAAAATATATTGTTCGATAAATTTCTAATCAATTAATCAACCAGAACGACGATGATAACGTGGTATAAACAGCAAGAAGTTGGAAAAGTAAACTGGTGGGCACAGTGGTAAAGGTCATTCTCTCTCATTGATAAGTGGCATCCGTTACTCCTGCGGGGGCTTATGGCAATTTGAAACATTAATTGCGGATTAAACAGAGGTCGGCTGGGTATATACATTGCAGAGGTAATTATGCCGCGGTAATCTCCGGCTGACCATCCGCACACTCGCCATCCACATTCTCTCTCTGTTCGATCCTAAACGTTGCATGGGTTTCGCTTTGCATCCGTCCGTACTTGATGCGGATTGCATGCATGCGTCTACGTATGTCCACCTTGTCTTTCTCACTCGGTCTACCGGTATTTCTCTCTCTCTCTCTCTCTAGCTTTCTCTCTATCTATCTACCCATCTATCTCGTTTCAACCCTCTATGCATCCCACGTCGTTAATCTACTATACGTGATTGACAGTAAGTACTAGTCAACGTACCATAGATCAACGCACGCCTCGTCACCGAAATGGGGTCCTAAGCTTGCTGGCTTACCATTTTGGAATCGGTTATTGTATCGTATCGTTTGACCTCAGCTTTTGTTACCTCCCGAAATATATCTTATTTATTAAAGAAATAATACTTATTATCTTTTTGACTTTAAAGATTATTAGATTTTCTCTAATAAAACTTACGATAAATTCTTCCCATCCCAAAAAAAAAATTGTACAACCGAATTTAAGAATATTAATTTTTAAAGAAACTTTCGGTTTTAATAGAAAATACAAAATAATAAAATTAATTGTAAATATTTTCTTGTCTTAGAAAAAAAGAAAAAAAGTAAAAAAAAAGGTGTATTCCAATTAACTTGGCAAAACAACATCAAAGTTTGCACGTTGCAACATATATACACAAGAAGACTGCGTTGCTAACAAACATTCGTGATTTAACAATATTTGCTTACTCCATCTTCTTACTCTCTCTCTCTCTCTCTCTTTTCTTATTTCATACGCACGTCCGACGGTACTCGCTTTTCCCAGTAGAAATTTACGGAAGAGTAGGCCGGGCTCGAGTAAGATTACGGTAACGAGGTGTCTGAAACGACATCCTGTATTAACGAATTCCATTATAGGAACAGTTATGGCGCGACGCTATCGTCACCGATGTGCTCGGGGAGGTACGGCACGTACTACGACCTTCTTGCAGACTTCCACTTTACCTTCATCCGCCTAAAAGCTTCGGTAAGGTCGAATACTTCGGCCGAGGACAGAAACGTTATACTTAGGTATTTCTAGAGTCTAGAAATCGTTTCTCCGAGAAGAAGAAGAAGAAGAAGAAGAAGAAGAAGAACAAGAAGGAGAAGAGTATAGTGTCTGTCGAGTGTCGATTAAATCTCTGATTAAAATCATTTTAAGAAGGGGGGGATCATTTACTTTGCTTCCTCGATAAGATTAATTAATTGTCACTGATAAGAAAAAAAAAGAATGTATTAGAATATATGAAATAATTATAAAAAAAATTCACTATTTTTTTTCTCTCTCTCTCTCTCTCTTTTTGTTCTTTTATAAATTTATTTTGTGTTTTCTTATGGTATTCATAAACTGACACATTGGACAAATCCATAGGGTAGCGATGAAATTAAACGTCTTTCCGAAGAATGAATCGGTAGAAAAATAAAGATGGAAAAGTAGAAGAGAGAGGTACTGTAAGAGGTCAGAGTTACCCTCGTCACCAAAGAAGAAAAGTAAAAGATAACGTTTATCCAAGATCTCAGAAATATTCTAATCCAACCTTTTTCCTATTCTCTCTTCCAACGTCACATCGTCCCTCCTACACACATCGTGGCAGCTGTCGGCCGCACAAAAGTTCTTCCCTTCCTTCTACGAGTCCTATACTATCTCCCTCCCTTCTTACATTTATGCTCTTCCCTTTTTCTTCTTAAAGAATTTATGTATACAGATCGAGGCAACCTTTTACCTCTCTCTCTCTCTCTCTCTCTCTCTCTCTCTCTCTCTCTTTTTATCTTTTACTCTCATTCTTTTGGCTTGACTAACAACAATGTAGAGATTTATTTTATAAACACACGATATTCGCGGCCAACTATTGTATTATATTATTCTTGAAAATGAAAGAAGGGTTGAAAGGATTAGGGTGAAAAACCGAAAGAAAAGACATCCTGGATCTGAAAGGAAATAGTTCAAGAAAGGATAGAAAAGGATATGGAATGGAAGGAAAGAAATAGTGACCAGAAACTTGATACATTTAGTACTTACTGGACAACTGTATAACTGGAAGGGACGATCAACACCGGTTTAAAGTTTCCACATATCAAACCATATCTAATTCTATTTCATTTGAAATAATTCTATTCTATACTTTCTTTTCTGTATTTCTTTGTATTTTTTGTCATTTTCGAAAGAAATCGTTAACAGTAAACTTCGTTAAATTGTCGTATGTTCGTAAGAAATGTTTAATAACTTATAGAGTTATGTTTATTATTATAAACTTCGAGCATATAACGTAGAATTGTTTGTCGGTGGTAAAAAGTTAGGTGAAAAATTTGTAAAGTCTGAGAAATCTAAAAAAGAATTCAAATAAAACACAACGAATGCTATCAATTTTCTTTCAAACAAGCTTTATGAAGGCCATCAATTTATTCAACCAAGTCAGTCGTTGTTCGTAGAGTTTATTTATATGTCTATTCAAAAACACCCTTCCAACTTTTCGTTTTAAGGGGCAGCTAAGAAAGAAAAGGAGAAGAAGATGAAGATGAAGAAGAAGAAGAAGAAGAAGAAGAAGAAGAAGAAGAAGAAGAAGAAGAAGAAGCTTGTTTCTCTTCGGCTAAATATTTCAATCGCGCTCGGATTCGAAGAACAGGAGAAATAATAGCAGAGTTCCCCATAACACACGCCCTTCTCTCTGGATCCATATTCCTCATCCTCTTTTCTCCTCCTTCTGTCGTATTTCATTGTTCAAGTCGACGTGACTTGCGAAAACGCTGGCAGTCGGCCGTTAACAGTCGTCGACGATGCTTGTGGGTGTTGTACGTAAGATGGAAATCAAGAATGACGTAGAATAAGTGTGAGCAACGGAAGGTACGTATGTATACAATAAGATAGAAAGAGATGGGAAAAAGACAGGGGGAGAAGAGAGAGAGAGAGAGAATGGTAATAGGGTGGAGGGGGAAGGGGGAAGAGAAGAGAGGGCTCCCCGCCGGATCGTTAATAATAATTACGAATTAACGTGCCCAAGCTAAAGCTGCACCATGGGATTGAAATCGCCGCAAATGTAAAGTTATGACGAGGATTTATAACGTGGCGGCGGCACCGGCAACGGCACGGACCAGCAAAATGGTTGAGGCCGCCCGAGAAAAAAGGAAAGCCCCCGGTTAAAACGGGCTACGCGATAAATTACACAATGCGAGAGAAGGCGTAAAGTATTATGCAAAATTATATATGTTCCTCCCCGTTGTTGTTCCGTAGACTTTTATAACCGATAACACGAGAAGAAAATTTCGAAACTACTGCAATTTAATGTGTATTACTTTCACTTGTAAGTAGATAAATATTGTGTTTTTTTTTTTTTTTTTTTTTCATTAACAATCGTCGCGTCTATTCGATGATACACTTTATCTTAATGTATTTAATCTAAATGAGACCCTTTTATTCCTCATTTGCGGCTAAACTGGTAGATAGGATAATACATTAAATGAACGTTCCCTACTTTGCAAAGGAACCTCAAAACGTTTACGTCTTTGAAACAAGACGAAGGAGTTGCGAGTTACGACGACGACGAGTAGTGACCGATCGTTCTTAATGAAGGAAGAGTCAATGAACTTAAAGGGGATCCATTTTCGAAGTCGAACTAAAGGAACAGATAGACAGGGAGAAAGAGAAAAGATAGTGAGAGCGAGAAAGAGAAAGAGAGAAGAGTAGAGAAAGTGGAGGTAGAAGTTTTGGTGAACGGAAGAGAGAAATTCGTAGAACTCGAAGGAATACGAGCTTTCGCGGGGTATGAGTTTCGGGATAGAGGCAAAACTTTGTGCATCGTCACGTGACGACGAAACTTTCGAGTGCAACCGGTGCACCGTAGAATAATTGGTTATACTTCGGAGCTCTGCGAAGCATATAATCGCAAATATAGGACGACGAGTCTAAGAGCATTATGAAGATCTTGTTTCAGAGGTACGAATCTTGAGGACACTGGCACGCTTCGACCATATCTCTTGTCCAAGTACTATTTTTTTATTTTTATTTGTTGTTGTTGTTGTATCCCTCGAGAAACATCACGCGATAAAACATTAATGTAATATCAACTTACAAGTTTCTTACTTTTTTTTTTACATCATTAAAAGAACTTATGTAATACTAGTACTTACTATTTAATTAGTACGAACTTATTATACTTCAATATTGTAAATTTTCATGAATATAACGATATTCGCGCGTATACCTATTTATAACTTTTGGTACAAAAAAAAAAAAGAGAAAAAAACAGGATACAACAATAATGAATAGGTGTACTACCGTGTGCCAGCCAGTTTTCCATCGATTCCCCTAAGAGTGACGCTGCGTCGTAGACGATTTGATCGACTTTTTGAAATATTTATACTTCACGTTCAAAGCCCTCTCTTTCTCTCTCTCTCTCTTTCTCTCTTTCTCTCTTTCTCTCTTTCCGAACCTTCCTTGAAGCCCTAGAACCACCAAGCGTATATCGACCGTAAGAAAACGTCGTATTTTCAAGGGAAGTTTACGCTTCGCATGGGGTATTAATCGAAGTGGTACTGGGATATAGTGCACACACATAGAAAATACTTAGAGAGACCCCTTACTAGACTCAGGTATACAGTTTATATACACTGGTAGAACGGCTGGGACGCGTTTTGCGAGCGGCACACTTACCGGGGTGTATCTCCTGGCCGATTGAATTATTAAACCTATTCGGGTGTGAAGGATAGATGCTTTTGGGTTAGCTAATTGCGGCCTGTTAAATAATAAATTAGATGCGCCGTGTTTCGGTTGACTGCCGTTGGTCGAACGAAAGGGAAGGGTTGAAGGGGGGTTGAAATTCGTTGAGAGACAGAGAAACAGAGAAAGACGGTGGAACACGGATAGATCGCGAGATAATGCGTGTGTATGTGTAAACGAGGGTGAAGAGAGAGAGAGAGAGAGAGAGAGAGAGAGAAGAGAGAAGAGAGAGGGAGAATAGGAGAAACGGCGTTGAGTGCTCTTTGAATAAACAAATACCGAGACTTGGTCATTATTTAGGGCGATAGCGTGGCGCTGAGTCGACCGCGGACGCTTGACGGACAGTGGCGGTCAGTACGTGCTCATTGCATGCAGAATTCATTCACGTCTGATGAATTCCACTGGCGCCAGAGCCAAGTGAAAATCAACACTAATAAATTATATTTATCGCTTTGGGTATTCTCCTTGGCTCTAGTGCTCATCACGTAGTCTTAGCTCAGTTATTATCGTTAATTCATTCGCATGGACTAAGATAAATGTTGATTCCTAAGAAGGATTATGAAAAAGTGGCTAGTAAGAGTTCGGTTGAACAAAATAAACTCAAGTGATGCGCTTGAGATCATTTGTATTTTAGTTTTTTGTGAGTGAGTGTTATTAATTAGCAGTGATTTTTGTTTTAAGCGAAACAAACAGTTATACTTAAATTTTATAGATACGTATATATCAATTATAATATGATACAAATAAAATAACAAGAATCATGGGGTTATAACATAAATTGGCAAATATGAATACGCGAAAGCCGATATGTTTAGCTCGAAGTAGATACAAACTCTTGTTCGTGTTTCATAAGAATCCATTCAAGTATTATTGCGTGATGCGATAACGAACGGAGGTAGAAGCACGCACAATTTAAATTTTATTTCGACAGATTTATGAAGCCATCGAGCAATACAAGTCGATACATATGATGCGTTTCTATTCCCCTCTCCTTTCTCCTCGACTCGATTCGAACTACTCGCTACCTGGGGCGGTACATCTCCAGGTAGAACTTCTCTACACAACGTGTAACTCATAAATCCGATCCGAGAAACTCAAACGCAACCCAGACGTTGTTCGAGCACCAATCCGGTTTCTAGAAACGATAACACGTACCTATTCGCCTAAATCAGAGCTTTTCGACCTTAAGCTCTGAATTTACACTGATTCCTAGTACAAAATATTTGATCATTGCTTTTTTTTTTTTTTTTTTTAATTATACTTTCAAATAACTTCATACAAGTTTATTGGATTTGTTTTAGAAATTTAATTTCGTAACTTTTTTAATTAGATCACCGAAGCGTGTGTTGTATTACAATAACGAATTTAGACGTCATCAAGGCCACGTGTCTCACAAACTTCTCCGTTCTCTCCCACGTTGTGTATCGGAGAATATATGACACGGAATATATTAATCGATACCCATGTTTCTTTAATGAACGTCGTTACTCAAGAGTCGGAGTCGGCCGGTCGTGCGTGCCGTTGGCTAATCTTTCCATTCCATTGAATTATTTAGTTAAATTTTTACAAAACAAAGAATAAGAGAAAATAAAACAAAAACAAGAAAGGAGAAACGCTAAAAAGAGATAATTCAATCGATTACGAGATAAAACTACTAATCCAAAGTTATAAACATACACACACAAACACATACACGAAACATTATCGTACTACACGTGAATTATATAGCAATGAAATGTTTTTTTTATGAGAACTTTTGGAAATTATTTACGATCGACAAATAAAATCGTCAAGATGTTGTTGGTGAACAAAAATATTTCAAACAATGGAAAATATATCGAAAGATCGATAAAGTTTATACGATCCTGAAGTCAACGTACGACCTCAGATCAAATCCATCTCTCTCTCTCTCTCTCTCTCTTCCTCTTTCGAACGACCAGTTGCAGCTGGCAACTTGAAACGACGATCGCGATCTCGCGAGAGGAGAAGGCGAATTCCGTTGACCTTTTCACCGTTGACCCCAGGCCTCCGAGTTGACAATGATGTACTCATGTAGTGCATTTGGCTATTCGCAGTGAGTCGATGCAATGACGGCGAATCGATCGTTAAAATTTCAACCAACAGTTAGTTACTCTTCGGTGTCTGTCGCTCAATTACGTATTATTCCGATGATATAGTGAGTTCATAGCCCAACGTGATTTTATTCGAACGTTTTACGTTACGAGACGGCCCAAATTAATTTTATATCAATTTTCAAAAAGAGATAGAGAGAAAGAGGGAGAGATAGATAGAAAAAAAAAAAGGATAGAGAAATAGGATATGCATTTTTCCTATTTTTTTTTTTTTTCAAAAAGTGATTTTATTTTTTTAGAGATTAAAAGCGTGCAGTTGACGCTTTCGATGGTCCCTCAATTTTTGAAGACAACGACGTTCAACGTGGTACTCCGATTCTGTAACGGACGGGATCCATAAGGGAAAACGGAACGATTTATTTAACAACGAATTTTGATGAAGTCGTTCGAATAACAGAATGGATTTACAAAAATATATATATCTCCTCGCAACGAGATTACTACATTGTAAATTTTTGAATAACCTAATGGATCGTTAAGCGTGATGATGCACTCTAATGAAAATAATATAACGTAAGGGGGAAAAAATGGCGTGTTAGAGTTAGATAATTAATGAGAATTAATATTGTATCACTAGGATTATAATCACAAATTAACCGTGCACTCACACTATATGTCATAATATTTTCTTTTTCAAAAATATTTCACGATATAAATTCTCATATAACATTATAACGAGAAAATTGATATTACTTTTAGAATGAAAACTACGATAACAAAAAAAAAAAAAAAAAGAAAAAAAGAAAAAGCGGATTACAAAAAAAAAAAAAAATGGGGATAATTTTAGTTCGTCGTCAAAACAACGAATGCGTCGAGGGATCCTCGCAGTTTTACCGAAACCGCAACGTTGTACAAACACTCTTCTAAGCCGACGAAAGCAAGTAAGAGAAAAAGAAAACGCGAGTAGAGTAGAAAATACGAAAGAGGGCTTTTTTTCTTTTTCTTTTTCCTTTTTTATTCCTAGGCTCGCGACGTGGTCCAACTGGAGGAAGAGTCTCATATTTTGGCAGACGAGAGTACGAGAAAGGAAGGAAGGAAGATAAAATAAAATTACAAAAACAAAAAAGAAAAACTGTCATGCTTGTCATCGCTTTTTACCATTCTTTTATTTCTTCTGTGTTTTTATTTTTTTTTTTTTTTATAAATATTTCTCTATAATTTTTATAACTCTTATATTCTAGAATGATTTTTTTTTTTTTTTTTTTTCGTTCTGGCCGTTTGACGAGTCACTTTCGTAAAAGCGAGACGCGTTTATATATTTAAAGGTTGGCAAAAAAAAAAGAAAAAAAGAAAAAAAGAAGCCAAAGGAGAAAAATAGAAAAAAAGAAAAGGAAGAAAAATAACCAACGAGAATGAGAAAAAAAGAAAAGTGTGCTTGTCGTTAACGTTTCCCAGACAGTTGGCAGATTTAATCGCGCCGTCTGCATCTGATCCCTCCGCGAATTGCTTTTGAGAAAGGGCGAGTATATTTTTCCATATATATACATACATACACACACATACGCGTTTTATCAATCCAGCTGTTACTGAAACTGCTGTATACACATATACAGGGTGTTTAAAAAAAAATAATTCAATACTGATATGACATATGGAATACACTGTATTGAGTAAAAAAGTTTTAGTAAACATAGGTCAAAAATTAAACCCTTCCCGAGATATAAGCACTTTTGTTTGCTAGTATCATGATTGACTTACTTGTTTCCGTTTTGAATGTTCCTATTCAAGTACCAATAGTAGATTTTATTGAAATTCAGTCAGTTGTGGATCGGCGATTGTAGATATTACGAAGTTACAAAATATCATGAAAATATTCACGGAAGAAATATGAAATTTTCGAAGGAAGTCGCAATTTCGTAAAAAGAAGATGCCATGTGTCTGTGTAGAAATGGAAGGTAGACAAGTGAGGAGTCTTCTGTAAATATCAAACATTTAGTTGAGTAAAAATGCTAAAATCAAAAAGCTATGATCTTAATTTCTATATTCTATACGAATAATATTCCTATTATACACATGCGCAATGTTTAGAAAGTCATATAAATAATATTTAATAAAAGAATTTTCATAGAGAGCAACTTGCCAGTCTGCAGGTGAATTTCAAGGAGGAAGATACATAGATCATATATTCCGTTCTTTTAAACAACAGAATAGATATTTTTATAATAATTTTTGACTCTACCGCATTCTACTTAAATTAGAATAGTTATTATACGCGAGTTATATACAAGGTGTTGAAAAAGCATCCTGACGTTTGACTTTTCGACTTATATTTACTGAAACATTTTTACTCATTACATTATCGCATATACCATATAAATATTGTATGATTTTTATGGAACACCCTGTATAAATATATAGTATATATAGGTGGCACGATATCTGTGATAGGCATTCAATCTACGTCCTAGGTTTCTCATCGAAAATCGAATTCGAACGGCCAACCAAGAGAAATACGATCGTTCTCCAAGTTATGCATCGTATCCCAACATATCCACGTTGCAATGTCATTTTTATTCCAATTTCAAGAGCATTACTGACTATGTCTTATGTTAGACGTAGAAAGAAAAAAGAAAAGAATCATTGCTATTATTCTAATTGTAAGACGTTTTAAAAGATTGAAATGTGCAGAAAAACGAATCGTTGAGCTTGTAGTCGGAACTTATTCAGCAGGAAAATGTATTCGTTTCTATCAAACTAATATTCTCGTTCGTTTTGCTTTTCCGTTTGAATTCATCCTTTGATGCTTTTTACTACCTCAAACACGGGTACTGGATCAAAGAACTACATTTAAAGTAAAGTCGGCTCCCTGTACTAAGCGATATACATTTTCATATCCACTTTCCTCAAAATCGAACAAAACTCTCTAAAGGTATGAAAAAAAAAAATATCTTTAAATTATACATTACTAACATTTTCATATTACATTTTGCTATTAATGTACGCAAATCCAAGTATCGATTGATATATATATATTCAGTCCTTTTATATAATATCATGAAAAAATGACTAATTGTAAATCGTGAAATATTGTGAATACACTTGATTAAAATATCAATATATTTCCATTGAATACTTAAATAATTTTAATCATCCTTAGAATAAACGTACTGTTTGATCTATTAGTCTTTCATAATAATACCTGTTGGTTAATACCTAGAAGAATAAATATCGAATTTCTGAAAGTTAGTAAGACAGAAGAGAAGTATCAAGTCACAAGAAAGCCTCGAATCCTCGAACGAGATTGACTACAGTAAAACAGCTGAGTCTCTGTTACGCAATGAGCTTCTAAGAACTAGAGAAGGATACATAGAAAGAAAGAGAGAGAGAAAGAGCGAGAGAGAAAAGTAAGGAAGGAAGATATAAGTATATATATTGTATAAGATGGTGCATTCTCCACGGATGAAAGATGTTCGAACGAGGTACTGTCTTTCCTCTTACCCTTTCACTCCCACTCCTTTTTCTCCCAGCAGCAGCACCAGCAGCACCAGCACCAGCACCAGCACCAGCACCAGCAGATCGCGTAGGTGGCTACGTTACGGCGTCGAGCAATATCCAAGCAAATGTAATAGCTATAGGGTCGCGAGCGCGAAATCGAAATTTGTTCTTGTGCGAGAGCTTCCTGTTTCTCTCTCCCTCTCTCTCTCACACACAGACTCTTTGTACCCCTGTCCCTTCCCTTCCATTTCCATCCTACTCGTACCAATAGTAGTAACACCGGCAGCTAGCGACCTACCCGAGGTATTTCGAGTTATATCTGTATTCGTATATATTCCCGCAGAGAATCGTTCCGCAGTGCATTGAAAAATAAATCTCGGTAAAAGTCCGGGCCCCTGTCGATACACCGGCATTATGCAATATCTTTCCGCGTTGCCGCGTTCAAGAAAAAGAGAAAGAGATAGAGAGAAAGAGAGTATGACTAGGTGTATGCATGTGTATATATGTATATAATGGTAAGAGAGGGAAAGGAAATAGAGAGAAGGGTTCAGGAGAGGGTGAAAGGAATGAGCGTAATATCCCAGATGGGTTGTATGTTTCGGATGCTTAGGTAAACCCGACGCGTTCATGCAAGCTTCCTACATCCGTTATAACGCCTGACTGTTACACCTGAGACGGACCGCGACAACATCCTTGCGCAGAATCTGCAGTCGTAAGCTGATCTTGAATAAAACGATGAGAATTGCTATTAAAGTATTCAATAGATTAGATGCAATATGATAAGATCGTATAATATATTAATATTCTTTGGGCAAATCGTTTTTTGGATAGTTGCTACATTTGCTTAATTCTTGCATCAACTCTTTCTTAACTGGGTCGTTCATTTTACGTCATTCGTCTGCGGTTGTTCTTGTTTGAGACAATCAATACCAAAGTAGTACGTAATTTTCGGGAAAAGTGACATATATCGTTTTGTTAACACTCATAAGTGATATCTCTAAAAATTCATATTGAATTCTAATATAATCGAATATAAGAAATATTGTTAAATAACACAAAACTCTCCAAGATTTAGACGTTGCTTATTGTCTTTGTTTTTTACACTTTGAAAATGTGTCCAAGCAAGAAAGCCGCATTCTAAAACAACTCGAAGTGTTCGAAAGTACCAAAAGCAGCAGTAGTAGTAGCAGCAGTAGCAGCAGCAGCAGCAGCTGGGTCATTTGTCGGTGACGGCACCCACGGGAAATCACGTGATCGAATCTAGCTCCCCGCACGATTTCCACTTCGTGGACGATCGATTCCTCCAAACGCCCACAATGCTCCATTTAATATGAAGAGAATGGTACCTTGCTGCAATTTGGTATTAATACTCTTCTTGGCTCCACTCATGGAGCCTAGTATGATGTCCGCTAATGCTCAATCTGATTTTTCCCTTCTTACGAACACTTCTATCTGTCTGATCAATTTAATATAAATCGTTTCAAATCGGAAGAAATGATAACAATTTTGATCATCCCAACGATATTTGTACGATACTTTTAGCAATATCATCAATGATCGTATTCAACGTAATTTGATTCAATGAAATATGGAGAAAGCAATAAAAAGTATTTTACTCGTGAATTTAGCGGATCACACAGATTTGATATTTGAATTCTAAGAAAGCCATCAAGTTCAGTTCTTAGAAGTCAGAGTTTGTGACTTAGACCAATATTCGGACTTTAAACTTTAGTTTTGGAAGGATGTGGTAACCAAGAAGAGCTTCGAATATCAGACTCGAATATGGCAGATGGTTGCGGGGAATGAAGTTTACCCTTTTGGATTAGACGACTCATCGACGTATACGAATAGTACAGGAAACATCGAGAGAAACGTGCGTATGAAATCGGAAACTTACCGTCAAACCAACCGTCCCTTTCCTCTGGCAAATCGAAAATCCTTTTCATTGCTATGATTGCTTCTTGCTAGTAAAATCTTTTTATAGATATACATATATTTACCTATATATTTATTTATATTAAGGCATTGAAAAGTTTTTGTTAAAGCTTTCAGGAAACAGGCCATTTTTATCATACGTACACAATATAAGATCAAATAGAATGATATTTTTGGTCGTTCTTAAAAAGTTGCATCCATGATCTTCTTCTTCGAAACAAGAAAAATTTCCAAGAATAAGAGCCAAGTTTTATTCTCTCACCCAAGACACAATCATAACTTTACCGTAACTGTTTTCCATTTCGCCTTTTATTTTCACAATATTCCATTGAATATTTCATGATAACTTTATATTTAGATACGGTTTATCGATCGTTTTAACGCGCGTTTATCTTAAAAATTAATCAAACTTTTTATTAATGAGTATTTTATTATCAATAGGTAATGAAAAAAATAAAAATTAATGTTAAGATTAGAAACGTGTCAAGTCAAGGGTATTACAAAATTGTGTTGGATAATACTCGAGTAATCAGGCGCACAACAACTGCAATGAGTCAGCAAAGAAGAACTGCAACGTTTCGTTCGTACAATAAGCATTTTCGGTAGTTTCGCAGCTCGTGCAAAGCATTTACGACCGCAGGGGTTCCCATATCCGTCAATATCGAGTATAGTTCTTAAATCCATATTACGAATCTCTCGGCACCTGCGTTCGTATGTTGCCTTTGAAAGAAAATGACACGCTGTGAAAGATGGAAAAGGAGAAAGAAGAGAGAGAATTCGGGGTGAGGGTATAAGGGGATGAAAAAGTCGCAGAGGGTGAATACAATTTGTGGAAGGGGTGCATATTAAAGCAAAGAGAACCCTAACTAAGAACAAGGTTAGTTAAGATCGTGTGGCCCGTAAAAATGGACATTGTCCAAAATGTTAGAACTCACCCCTTTTTCCTAGATTTGCTCCGTTGCCGTATAATTCACGTTCTCTCATTCTTTTTATATTTTCGGACAAGTGGGACAAGCTTTTATCATTACGTCCAACTATTTTCTTTTGCCGCAAGAGAGAAAGAAAACAATCTAGGTCACAGGAAGTGGGTCGCACTCAAGTATATCTAGCCATCGTTGTTAGAATAATATCCTGTCGAACAGAACGGTTTTTACGTTTTGAATCTAAAGGGTATTAAAAGAGACGGAACTTCCGATGAATCAGAAGATTCGATTCGACGTTTGACTTAACGTTAAATCTTCCGTCTCTGGTAAATCGAACTCCAAAAAAAGAATAGATTTCTAATGAAAAAGCAATGGAGTAAAACTACATTCTTTTGTTACTTTAAAGAACGTTTATATGTCTATAAATAATTGTGATGTGTGTCAACCGTAAATTTAGAATTATACGAACTTAAAACAAAAATAATAATTTATGCATATTCCGAAATCTTCAAAAATTTCTATTAGATGTAATGAACAAATTTTTTTTAAACCAATAAAAATATTTCTGAAATCAAACGATATCACTTTTCGGTCGATTTAAATAGCGACACGTTTTGTCCTTTCTTGTTTCGTTTTTCATCTGTCATCTTAAGTATCGCAAATAAAGAATGAAGTAAAACCGAATGGAAGAAACGTCCTAGCGTGGACATTAAAATCCACTTAGGATATTTTCCCACGAGACGAACTATAGCATCGAGATTCATTTTTGCGGCTTGGAAAATTGATGGATTGGTTATAAATACAAGGCTTGGACGTATAGATGGATCGTTATGTTTGTTAAAAAACGTTTGCTCTGATTCACTTTTGCATTTATAACGAACCACATCCTTTCTTGCGCTTCGTTCGTACGTTCGTTCGTTCGTTCGTTCGTTCGTTCATCGCTCACCCATTTCTTTCGGCGACTTTCCATCTGCCAAAACTAATTATTAGTTGGCCCACGTACCACTGGATCATAACTCATACGTTAGTGTAATATTCGCCAAGAGGAAGAGAACGAGGTACGCAAACACGCACACGTATACGCAAACACGTTCATTGACGAAGATGCACAGTGGTTGTTTCTCCCCTTTTAGATGAGGAATCGTTCTTACGGAAGGAATCACGCACGTGCATTTAATAAGCTCTTTTATCGTCCAAACGAATCAAGTTTAATATTCTATAACAAAAGGCGTGGTATGGATTATTGTTTTTCTTTTGTTTTGTTTTTCTTTTTTCTAATTCTAAACTTACATCACATAAGAGTGAATAGAATTACGCCGAATGTTTTTTTTTTAATTTATCGTTGAATGGAATTTTTGATCCGTAATTACGTGCCACCCCTTGTCGATAACAAACGATTTCGACAAAAACAATGTTCATTATATTTTCCATTGTGTATTCACGGATTTTAGGAATATCGACATATTTTGATTTTACAATTTGCCATTGTCGATACATTTTCATCGATCTCGTCATTTTCTCCCCATACCCATCCCTTCATTCAATTTGAGAAAAATGACAAAGGACGATGATAAAGCGAGTTCCCATGCGATCGATGAAACTACGGACGCCGGTGCAAAGGGTGGATAAAGAAATAATAATTCGCGGAATAAGTAATCTCGAAATATTTCGCAACGATTAAAATTCAGTCTGTGTACCACTGCCGTCCCGTTGCCTTATTTTGAAGTTTGGTTTTCCACGACGAATCTTAATTTTCCTCGGATGCTGTAATTGAATCACTTAATTAACGTCTTTGTAGACGGTCGCACGTCACGAAAGTTAACCGTCAGCCAGGCCGCGGATTAGATCGAATTATTCGAAATTATTCAATTAATTTCGACGTCGTTGAAAGTTGTGATTTTGGCTTATAAACGGAGGACCGGCCTTGAGCGAACATCGTTTTCCCCCTTTTTCGACTATTGAAAATATGCAAGGAAAAATGTTCTAACTAGTGTACTTTTTAATCGATTGTCATTAAATTAAACAAAATAATCCTTTAGTCTTAATCAAATCCGCCAAATGTTCGAATAATAAAAAGTTATTCATTTGTCAACGTTCAACGAACAAATATTTTTTTGGGAAAGTATGCGAATCTCTCTTGGGCGTAGTAACAAAAATTTCTTTTAATTAGAGCTAAATTGCAGCAAGCGTTAGTCAGTGTTCAATTCCCCGTAGTGCCAATACCATGTTTCTCAACTTTTTCAAACTGTTACACGGAGGTCGTTTGGTGAACAAAAAAAAAATAAAAGAAGATTGTTAACTAACAGGCCCTCTGATGCATTTCTGGTGCCGAATGGTGTTACGGGAAATGAAATCCGCACGAGTACATCTATGCAGTTGTACAAATTAACGGCTTCAAACGATTGACTTTCTAATCAATTGGTCTAGCGTCGCCCATGCCAACTATGGTACCTTTATTCGTAGGCTCTCAAATTTGCTGGATAACTATCTATACCTGATATATTCCATACATTCTGAAAATTAAATATCGTCGATACTACGTTAAAGTTTCAATAGAAAAACTTGAGAGACCCTTTTTTAATTATGGAAAACTCTTTCCGTAATATTTTTTGTTTCAAATATTTTCCTTTACTAGTAGAACATAAAAAAAAAAAAAAAAACTTACGATAAAGTAACAGTACGAGAACATAACGGACGACTAGAAAAATATGTAATATTTTATAAAAGCATTTAAAATGAAACAAATCTCTCATATGGAAATAGAGAAGAGTTATGGTTGAAAGAGTTATCGGTTAAAATACCACAAAAATGTTACCAAAAGAACCATGATCTTTCGATAGTAGTAGAATAGTTCAAAAAATTTATAAAGTAACATCGAAATTCGAGACGG
This sequence comes from Polistes dominula, assembly GCF_001465965.1. The sequence continues at coordinate 569,371 of NW_015149006.1, read as the reverse complement.
ATCTTTTTCCTCCTAAAAAAAAAAAAAAATAATAAAATAAAAAAACACGTATTAAAATGTTAAAATAATTTTTTTTCTTTTTTTTTTTTTAAATACAGCATATCCCCGATTTGAGAATCCCTGAGCTGGCGAATAATTTACAACGTGGTGCGCACTGAGGCGGGCTCCAATATTCAACGTGATTAAATATTATAAAAGCAAAATTCCATGAATGCCACTACTATCGCACGGGACTTGCAGAGAGAGAGAGAGAGAGAGAGAGAGAGAAAGAGAGAGAATGGGTTGGAGTTGTCAAGGTAGTGGGGGTTGTGCGTTTGCCGGAGAATACCCAACGGGAAAAGAGAGGGCTCGTTCATGCAGGTAGAAAACGAGAGGTGGTAGGTCGAACGTGTGCCACTGCTGCTAGTAGTAGTAGTGGTGGTTGTGGTAGTGATGGTGGTGGTGGTGGTACTAGATGGGGTTGGTAGGACGAGCAGGGGGTAAGGGTAGTCGTTTCAGTCATATCGACCACATCACTTTGCCCCGCCGTACCATAGCATACCGGTAGAACACCTGAGTCCAGCCTCGTCCCTTTCTTCTCTCCTGGAATACCCAGCCTTTCGTAAGCCCAGCCGGCTACACCGTATAAACTCGATATACACTAATATCGTCCATTTTATACGCCAGAATGATTCAGGATAGTTCGAAAATTTACCAGACTACACTGAAAGAGTGAGTATTCAACGTACATCGTACATTTGGAATGACCACAATTACTATTATACTGTAGTTTCACGATACGTCGTATTTTTTCTTTTTTTTTTTTTTAATAAAACAATAAGGATAAGTCGTATTTTTTTTTTTCCTAAATAAAATAATAGGTAATAAATGTACTCTAAAGATAAATCTATTATGAAGTGTTCAACCGTAAATAAGATATTTATGTTTCACCATACACGTACAAATAAGTAATACGAATTATGTGGAATTACACTTGAGAATAAACCGGTGTGCGAGAAATGAGAAAGACAATTTGGCTTCAGTCTAACAGAAAAGAGTTACAAGTTGCAGAAGTTAGTGGTACTTGAAAGACCAAAGCCTCTTACCTGCACAGTTCGATATGGTTTTCTCTTTCTCTCTGAACGTTAAAAATAAAAAAATAAAAAGAGGCAAAGTTAGTAGAAGCTAAAGAAGCTCTTTTGCAGCTTTTAATCTGCTTCGATAGGTCACCGCATTTGAAAACCATCGAGAAAACTTTTGAACTCTAATGTTGTTTGAAGAAAGATTATTGATCAAAAGTGATGATACTTTGACGAACTAAACATATCATTGCACAAAGTTTTTTTTATTAGATTCTAACGAAACAATTTTCCGAACCATTAGTTACAGTATTTAACGATTATCAAGTCTTTTAATAACACCATCGTCATAACGAAATCTCTTTATCGAGCGAAAGATTTTAGCCCGAGAGAAAATTAGCTTAGCATGTTTTATATAACATAATATAAGTTATAGTATCTAAAAACAATGGTTTCGCGCATGAACACGCGATGGATTTAAATGGCAGACAGGTTCGGTGGTGTCTGGAGCAACGGAAGCATCGAGTTTCGCGATCCACCAGCTAGGTGGTTCCGTTTCGTAGGGAATGTGTACTCCACGAAAAGTCTTATTTTTATACATTACGTAGAAAAATCCCTGATAAAAGGGAATGCACGGGAAGCTGGCGAACGAGAGACAGAACAGAAAAAAGATAGTAAGAGATGGAAGAAGAAGAAGAAGAAGAAGAAGAAAGAGGAATACGAGCCTGTCAGAGTGGGATAGCATTCTCATCCAGCAGAAAATCCCTTTCGCTCGTAACTGAGACCAAGTCTGCTTGTGCAGTAGTAACACTAAGCTCAACGGGAGATGCCGCCCGTGGTCTCCATAAACAGCGCTTATGCCAGCGGGACGAGGAAAACTCAAGGTTAGGGGTGGCTCTAACGTTATGTTCCAATCCCTTGTTGTCTCCGTCCCTATCCCCACTTCTAACCCCACTTACTATCACTAAATCTCTCTTTCTCTCTCTATCTCTTACTCCTCGTTTCTTTCTTTTTCTCTATCTTATTACGATATCGGAAAAAGAGAACATGTCGTTGAACGGCATCTATGTCGATCTTGGTGTACAGCTCGTGCCGAAGCCAAGATAGGAGGCTTTAAGAACGTTCCTCTTTCCAGTTACCAATAGATCTTTCCTGCCTGTTACGTCCCTGTCACCCTGATCCTATGGGAAAACCGTTCGAAATATCACGTACTAAAGTCCAAACGGGACTTCGTTGGCTTTCTTTTCACACTATGGGATGCGACCATCAGAAAAGTATTCTCACTCGTTTCCGGATTTCTTCGTGGCGTTCGCCAACAACATCTGGGTAGAAAGAATTTCTGATTGGAAATGATGTTTATTGCAAATTTATAGCATAATCCTTGGGAAAATAGGAAAGAATAAAGTTTCCAAGTTACTATACTCTATACTACGTATTATGTCAAAGTATTTGATCTACTTATATTAAAGTTTTAATTGTTATATCGTTGCATCTATTGAATTATTCATCAACCTAAGAGGGCACTTTTGTTGTGTATAAGAACTATAACGTGATTGAAAGGGTAGTACCATATATTGTAACTGGGATAGGTTATGCGAGCGAGTGTATGCTCTACACTCCATGTTATCGACGATGGATTGAGTATAGTAGGGAGTAACGAGTAACTGTACCACATCGAACGATATTATGCGGTTGCTATAACCCTAGCAGATACAATAATCATGCTGCCGACTCGTAATGCGAGACTAAACCCCTTCGTCGTTAAGGTAACTACCGGATAGTCATTTAAAAGCGGTATGTCGATAACGACCGCGTTGAATCCGAGAACGATGAGCGGTGTCCGATTCATAAATAAACGAAAATCCAAACTGCGGTATATAGTAGGTTAATCATGGTCCTTTCTGTCATTAGAGATAGGGTCAATGCATATTTAACTGGGGATCATCACAAATACAAGCCATAGTTTGGACATTAAGTGATTCAGAAGCTAATAAATGGTCTTGATAGCAAAGTACATAGTTCGGCTAGTTAAAGGGAATCTTTTTAAAGAGTTTCGACGAAGGAAGATGTTCTTAAACTTCATAATTATACCACTGACCAGTAAAATCGCTCAAGTTACAGTAATTTATAGCTGTACCACATCAAAAATATATGGAAAATGAAATACCAGTAGATATTAGTTTACTAAAAATCTTTCCTATATCTAATATATGCACATATTAGCAAGGATCGCCAATTTCGATCAACCCCTAATTTAAAACGAATTATATATATAAAAAAAAAACATCACTGCAATTTTGTACAGAATTTTTAATACTTTTTATTATCAACAAAATAGCATTTCTTTATTCAACATTTGGAGCATGTATGCAACGTATGATGATGAAGGATTTACTAAAAGTACTGATACTACATAGATAGGTCTTTTTAGCATTAGCTGGAACCTATTGAAAAAGCAAACTTTTAGCAGATGGGCAGGTAGTTTTACATCATTCGCGAGATATGGTCACCTTTGACCCAGAAGCCTGTTCAGTTGGCGCATACAGGAAAATCAGTGGTCCCTTTATATACCTTTTCTGGGGCACGTGGCAGAGGTAATTGGAATGTTTTGGCTAGAGTATTTGGAAGGGGTTTCAAACTGGCTAGATGTACAAGGATGTATTCAAGGGTGATGGAAGATCGGATAGAAATGTAAAAGGAAGGATAGAGAGAAAGAGAGAGAGAGAAAGGATACCTTGCGGCTGGCATCAACGCAAGCAGGCGCGCAGGGTACGAAGAGCAAAAGAGGAAGTTAGGTTCAACGTAGAGAGAGAGTTGGATCGATCCAACTGTGCCAGGTCAACCCTCTCGACGCGCGCGACTACTCTCGTTTTCTCTCTCTCCTTCATTCCCTATACGCCGCGAGCTATTTTGCGTTTATATCGCGACGTTATTACTTATGCCGTGTTGGTCACAGTACAGTCAAGTAGATTAGACTGAAAGAAGGAGAGAGAGAGAGAGAGAGAGAGAGGGAGAGAAAGAGAAATAAAAAGAAAGAATGAGACGGGGAAAACTAAAAAGATTTCATAGAAACCATTATTCTCAAGATTGATTCCTTCCAACTTTGTCAAGGTCACTGTTAGCACAAGCACCATCATAACATCAGAGCAATTTACTTAAGTCATTTATCTATATTTATCAGTTATGACGCGGTAACACCAAAATTCTCTAGATAAGATTAAATCAGTAATTAACAAAACACTATACCATCAATCTTCATAATCGCCATTTCTTGAATTGAAATGATAAAGCAACTCGTCGAATAATTCAAATTTCACAATAGTGATCTTTCACAAATCCTTGAAAATACAATACATAAATATTTATAATATATATCGAAATTTATTATAATCAATCGTTTAATGCTTTTATAAACTACTCCATACGCACACACATACACACGAATGGTCATCTTGAACGTGTGTAATGAATCGTTGCGGTCGATAATGTTGATAATAACGGTTAATAATCCTCGCGCTATTGATTACTAATTACGTGGCAATGCGAGGGAAATTAATTAAATCGACTAAACATGGGAGTAGTGGACCGATATTGAAGCGGCTGGAAGGGGGAGCAGGGTGTCCTCGCATAGTTTTCGTTTGAAATAAAAGAAAATAAAATCATTCGAATTTTGTGTTCTGGTTCGATCTCGTAATTAGCAGGAACAGTCGAAACTCGATCCTTTATGAATTTCTAATGATCGTCATGTTATCTATCTCTCTTGCTTCTATACCACCATACATGTTTATGTATGTGAATGTGCGTATATGTGTGCGTAAATATATATGTATATGAAAGGACGCGCTTCGATGAACGAATTATTCGTCTAATTTTGGTCGATAACGGACAGTGATGCGTGTTAATATGGAAATATTGGGCTCTATCCGGTGGATGATGATCATAACTGCGGATTGGTAGTTTATATTAACGAACGTAGAAGGCTCGTTCCTAAATGAAATATATTACTGACACTTGTGGTTATAGTTAATTACAGAGAAAGAGAGTAAACGTGTAAAAGCTTTGTTATACGTCGTAGTATTATTATTATAATAATGATGATAATAATAATAATAATAATAATGATAATAATAATAATCGTGATCATGTAAGTACGAAATAATCATTTCTTTTCAATCGGCATTAAATAATGCATTTCACATGAATGTAGTTTAATTCATACGTGAAATTTGTTGTTAATGAAGGTAATGACATATAAAAGTAGAATTCGTTTGCCCAAATCACTGATCCACTACCATCTCTTTCTCCCATTCTCTCTGTATCTCTGTTTACTCATCAATTTTCATGGAAAGCCAAATGCTCGTATAACCGTATGTAAAATATGCTGTTCCACGGTTTTTGTGATGGATTTGTAGCACGGTATGTGATAATGTATATATTATATATCATATATACTAATATATAACGCACAATACTTTATAACGTAGTAACATTTAAATTGGGTTAGTTCTTCTGTAGAACATATGTATTCCTCTCAGGAGATTGCGGTTATATTCATTATGAGTCAAAATGAAACTAACTGAAAAAAACTGAATATTTTCTTATACCATTAATTACGATAACGAGCATTGATCGAAGCGTTAGAATGTTTTTTGAATTTAATTTATTTGCATTGTTCAATGAACATTCTCGTTCATTCATATTGGTTTGGAATTCATTAATAATTGACTTTAAAAATTGAATCACGAATACGTAATATTAGCGATATGATAATAACTGTAAGTAAAACGATTATGTTAGCTCAGATAATGTTGAAAACAATGAGAGAGAGAGAGAGAGAGCAAAGTATCCGTATCAGAATCGAATTATTATCCATTGATATCCGACAACATAAAATATCGATTTATTGCACCGATATATGCGCGAGTTCCTCTAAACTGTACGTTAATATTAATTTTCAAGCTTTTACATTCTCCCCCGGTCCTTTCCCTTCCTACCATCCCTTTTCACCCTTTCCACTCATCCTTCTCTTCCCATTCTTCGTCTCTCCATTCGGTACACTCGTAACGTAGATTAATTGAGAAAGCCTGTTACCGAGAGACGCGAGACGGTGATTATTAATGGCTTAACAAAATATCCCATCTTCGGGACCTAAGTCGCACCTAAGGGTACCCGGAATTGTTGTGAGACTAAAGATTTATGATCGAATGGAAAACGTCGTAGTGTCGAACAAACAAATCGATCGATAATGCTGATTGGCTCTGAGGCAAAGTGGTTAAACGGTCAGTCTTATCGTCTTTATCGTTTTATAAACGAGTCTCTCGTTTGGTATTGTCAGCTTTAACAATTTCAAAATACCAGCTGCCTTTCTCTCTCATTCTCGCTTTCTCTCTCTCTCTCTCTCTCTCTGGTAAGAAAATAAATTTTCTCTCTGCTCGTTATCCTATGTAAAATATATATATAAGTATATATACATATACGAATTACTCATTAGTCCACTTTTTCGTTATGTACTTCGTACGAAATTAGTAACGTCTATTTTAACACCAGATAAAGTTCACATCTAAAATTCAAAGTACGCGTTATTATTCTTATAAATATTTGAATAAAAAATATCAAATTGAAAATAAGAAAATAAATAATGTGATTTGTGAAAAATAGTAAACAAATGAAATGTATGTAATTCAAAGGAAGAACACGTTTTATCGTCGAACACGATCGAAATTGGATAAAAGAAAATTGTCATTAAGGTAACGAATGATTCTTGTTGTTCGAGCCAGGAAAAAAACATTAATTCGTCGCGGTAGTAAATCTAATCCTCTCGTTCGAAGAACGCCACTCTGTAACAGAAGTTCGTGGAAAACAATTCTCTTCTTCCAGGCTGCTAGTCTCGAAACAACGAGCCACTAATCACGAACACATTACTTCAAAACGGGGAAAAAATATTGGTGCCTGTAATCCGAAAGAATGGCGAATGCTAGAGTTAAAATCGCAATCGTAAGCATTTCCGATTACCAAACCGGTAATCCGAATACGCTGAATTACAAATTGCTATTTAACTACGCGCCGACCGCAACGAAATAGAATCAATAATTACGCATTTGTATAACAAACTCGACGGAAACTCGTTCATCGATCGGTCCACCAACACGTAGAAATAATCGTTTAGTTCGCTTTTGCGTTTTGCATATCAACGACGTGCAACAAACAAAATCGCGATACGCTCTAACATAATTACGATAATTACAGCGTATCTCAGTATGAGATATATTTTTCTGTATTTTTTTTTCTTTTTTCTTTTTATTCCTTCTTTATTTTTCACGACTGAGTACAAAGTACGAAAATAGTACACACGTGTAAACCATTGTGTTTCGTTTGTTGTATGATAATTATTAATTACAATTTTCATCATTTATATTAAATATTCGTCAGTAACAGTAGTATAATCGGACTTTTCTTTTTATTTACCTACACGTACGAATGCATACGAAATTATGAATATTTGTTTTAGAATATGCAGAATAAAAGAGAACGTTGAACGTTTGTTCGTTTCGTATTTGCAATGCTGTACTTGTACTTTTACCTTTAAACAGATAAAATAGGAATCTCCAAACGGAAAACGTACAAGTTGAACTTGCACAGATAGCAAAGCTCTAGAAATGCGAGTATTGAGTACGAGTAAAGCTAATAAATGATAGAAAAATGAAAAGAAAGAAAAATAGTTGATGCTCCCCGATGTTCTTGGGTCACATGATCGAGCTCGTAAATACTTTCATCGTAATTGCATAATCAGAGACATAAGTCCAGCTGGCAGACGTTGAAACGACATGAGACTAATTGATTTATCGCTTTGAAGTTATCGAACCGTTGTTATGATTGCGTGTTCACAAGGAGGATGAGAAGGAGGGAGAAAGAAATAAAGAGGGAGAAAGAAAGATAAAGAGTAAGAGAACGAGAACGATCTTAAAGTAGCTTCTTAGAACGAGTTAGAGAAATTGTCGAAAACGTCAGACTCCTCCTCCACCGAGGACAAATGGGATTAAATGGCACGTGTATCTTCGAATACGTCATCGTAAGCAATGTATTATTTAAGTGTTTTTGCACACTTAAGTATTTCAACTAGGTACATTATCGTGAACGTTCATTACATAGCAAAATATCAATTTTGTTTTTTCCGTATTATCCATCACTACATTACTGTACATTAAGTTAATCAACATTTCATCTCTTCTCAATAATATTCAGTTTCATGCATCAACGTCAACTTTCAATCATCGATACTCGTTACCAAACGTCACCTCGGCAAGATGCAATGACCATATTGTAACACGATTGAAAATGAAAGACGTAAAGACAGAATCGAGCTTCGCTCAAATACCCCAAGGGAACGTTTTAATTTCAAATATTTTCTCTGTCGCGTACGGTTAGAAATATAGACGCTAGTAAAACAAATATTTCTTCACATACCGTTTACCTTTGATGTTTCTCTTTCTATTCTATTCGTAAAATTGCATTGGTATTATAGGTCGATCGATCTATCGATTTACCTAAGATATGCGCTGATTAAATGGCAAAAATAAATATTTCACAAAAGTACAAATATCAATAGTAATCGTTTCGAAACGTCACGAAATTCATCTAATTATCATTTTAATTCAAATTTTAAATGTAAAATAGTTTATTAAACTTACGTAATAATATAGAATTGGAGAAAATCACAAGGCATCTTTTGCTTATCTATTCCAACGAAACGAGCTTACAATTATTGTCCAGCGCGTGCACTCACGTACAAAGTACATTTCCTTCGTACGTGCGTTCCTAGAGGAACATAGTCGAATAGAAAGAATCATCGACCCTTGCCGAAATTTGTTCGCGCTGACCCGAAAAAAAAACGAAAAAGTATACTATATTTTCAAGTTAAATAAATTACAATTTTAATTAGTTTTTTTTTTGCTATTTCAGCGGAATAAAAGAGAAAACATTCGAAAGATTAGATTTTGTATGAAAATTTGCAAAACTATACGAGAAAGCGATGGGGATGGGAGATGGGGAAAGAAAAAGAAAACAAGAAAAAGAATTAAATGACGATGTAGTTGTTTAAAAATAAAGGTATCTTGCATGGTGATAAGAAAAAATATATATATATGTCAGTAACGTATATAACGATATGTATTTCATATATATATATACATATAAATATTTTTGCGAGCGTCTTTGATAACATTGGCCGACGAGAAGAAAAACGCGAATCGAAGTAAGCTCTTCTTCGTCCTTTCCATAAAGAGCGGGAAAAGTGAAGAAACTACTTGCAAAGGAAAAGAGAACCCAAGAGCATACGGGATAGAAAGGGTATTTGTATTGGTAGGAATAAGACAGGGGAATGAGCGAGGGAGAGATATAGTAACACGAATGTTACTCGGCTCGGTTCGCGTGTTAGTACACGATGTCGCCACGGGTCACGGTGGCGCTGTGCCTCTGGCGCGACGCTCAGTCCGTTACGGGGTCGCGAAGACTACGCACGGTCTTTAACACGTTCTTCAACGATTTTACTCCTTTCGGTAAGATTCGGTACTCTCGAACGACGATTTCAGACGGAGACGCGCCAAAATTATTTTCACCTATATATATATAGATATATATGTATATGTATATACATATATACAGTAAATAATTTGAAATATATATATATGTATATATATGTATATATATATTTAGTGTTTTCTGTGATACCGTGACATATCGTGACACGTTATTGACGATCATGCTTTCGTGTTTTATTACGATCAATTAGTGACAGTGTACTTTTTTCATCTTCTATTCAACGACACAGAGACTTCAACGACTACTTTTACTTGGTGAACAGCCCTTGGTGTTTTCGTGACAACTAAGAAGGAATCCGTCAACATAGACGTCATTTCTTTTTAAAGTAAGTACATTGTTTACTCTTATTTATTTACTTATCTATTTATTCGTTAATTTATTTCTTTTGATATAATCCAATTGTTTTTTTTTTTTTTAATTTTGTTTTTAAACCACGTTTATCTAAATTTTTAAAAGAAGTTAAGAGAAATAATTTATTTAAAATAGTTTTAACTTCGTTTTGTGTGACAGCTGTTAAATTTTCATGCTCTTTGTAATTGCATTCAAACATTTCGCGCTAACTTATTTATAGTTTTAACCCTGTTGCTAGTTTTCCTTTATCTTTCGACTTTTAATAACATTTTTTTAATATAATAAAGTTTTCAATTGTAAATAGGACTTTTCATTGTTTGTCTCAACGAATTTGATTATAACAGAGTTTATTGTATTCAACGAATAATTTAGGTTCAAAGATCATTAAATTAATTGTATTACCTTGTTGCAAGTGATGCAACACAAAATGTAATACATAATTTCTTTCTTTTTTTTTCTCAGTTATCCCAGAATAAACAGTAATCTAATAAATTGAATAAAAATAAATAAAATAAATACATCGAGAAAGAAGAAGACAAAAGAACTAGATTTGTATGATCCAATTATTGTAATATGACTCTTTTCCTCTTTAATGGCTTCCTCACTTCATCGATAAGTCGGTACGCCGCAGGTAGAATGCTTCGAAACTAACGAATTAAAAACTTTCCTTTTGCGATGAGGTAACTGAGATAATACTTTTAAAAGTGACTTCTCCTTCGAACTACCACCACCTTTGCGGATGATGATCGAGACAGCTAAAAGAAATGACGCGGTCGTGATGATATTAAAAAAACACGCTTGATAAAGTATTCAGTTAGAATACTTTATTAGCATCGTCTATTATAGTCGTAACTTATTTCCGTTTAGTTCAGGGATGGGATGGGGGGAATGAAGGGTTCAAGTCACTAACAAACTTGCTCACGTTTCACCTGTTTCATTGTTCGAACTTTAGTAGGTCTCGTAGATCAAGAGAATTGTTTTTCCTTCCCCTTCCTTTTTTATTTGTTTGTTTGTTTATATCGTTTGTCCGCAAGAGATAAGAAGAAAGAAAAGATACGAAAAAAAAAACATATAGAAAAATAAAAAGAAAAACAAAGGGTAGTTTTTTATTGGGGCAATGTTTTGGCCAAATATATGTAGTAGTCCAGTTATCGCGAATTATTTCACGGTATTACGATTTCGGTTACGCTCGATGATGGTCCATAGTTCCCTTTTAAACCCTTTACTGCATAAATAATTAATCCTACACAATATCAGAGTATTCGCTTCCATATCGCGCTTGCACGCTACCCGACCAAAATAGGTTTGCTTTGTGAACAAACGTGGTTTGTGTTTTAAACGACGTAGCCGCACGATGCATTATGAAAACACTTTCATATCGAGTCTTCTCTCTAGTTCGCGATATTATATTCAAAGGTAATATACCGGTAAATAATTTATCCCTTGTTCGTTAATACAAATTGGTATAAACGAAAAACGTGTTATTCTCGCGCTTATGTACCGAAGTTATATCAATTGATTTAACTTTCAAGCTAACATCTAGTAACATTTGTGATTAATTCAACTTAAGGGTCAATTCTATTCGTCCAGTTAGCGTCTTTGAAAATGTATACGCGCATGCGCCTTTTCTTCGCATATGTGAACAGGTGTCCAAGGATCGAGAACGTATTCGTTTTAACTACATATATACAAATATATCTCTCCCTCAATTACAGCGAGCATCCTATTGTTTCTTGTTTTCCACAGTTAGGGACCATATACATGAATTCTAACTTACGTACTTATACATACATACATACATGCATACATATGTAAGCGCTACTCATATAAATGTATAAATGTATAAATACGAGTATAAGCTTAAAACGATGTCGTTTCCGTAACTTACCGCTTTATCGATTAACCATTAGCAAAATTAACGTAGATACTCGTAGCTGATAGAACAACGATGGTCGTATTGAGGTTAAGGAACTTTACGAATAAAGGAATCGCGAAAATGAATATTCGTTTGTATATTCGATATAAAATCGGTGATAAAATTAATGAAACAGAGGGAGTAATATCTTTGAAACGTGACGTTGTTGAAAAAGTCAATTAACCTCGTTTTTAAAAAGGAACAGTCTTCTTCTTTTCTACTTCTTCTTTATCTTTTTCTTCTTCTTCTTCTTTGTAAATTTTAAGATGAATAGGATGAGAACGGTGGGTGGTAGTAAAAGACTAGAGTCGAGAAACGGTTATATTATTGTTCCAGGATTTAATCTTGGAATGAAGGCGATCTTGTGTTAGCCGTCGTTCATTTTATAATGGGTAGGAATGTTAAATAAGCTCTATGATGGTGCTCAACATAGCGAAAGCTACACTTAATTATTTTATGCGTCGCATTTCTACCGAGTCCGCGAGGGTGGTACGGGAGTGAACCCTTTCCCTGCGTGCGCTAGTTTAGTTTCAAACTTTAATTAAAAAGGTAGACTCGCAATAAGACCTCCTTTCACCCCTCATCTCCTGCGGTCCTGCATCCCCACCAAAACGAACGAACGAACGAACGAACGAACGAGCCAGCACTCTTCGAGACTCTCCTCGTACTATTTCAATTTCATTTACCTAAAATAAACAGTGCAATCACATTAGAATCCTCGAACAGTGTGTTCAAACTAACGTGCTTGTTCACTCATCGCATAAATTGCGCAACTATTCGCTCTCGATCGAATGCTTTTCGAGAATCAAAGTAAAAGGAAATTGTGTGCAAATAATCGAGCCATTTTCGGGCCGATATAAAATCACATAGAGAATACCAAAACCAAATTATATCGACTGTAGCGTTTGCAGTGCAAAGAATGCTCTTTAATGCATTATATTCAATTCCTGAGTAAATCTTTATTATCTAGATTTTCACGAAATTAGTCTGACTGGGGTATGCAATTTTTATTTTTCCTACGTTCGAAAACTGCGTATGGCTTAATCAATATTAACACATACGTTGCACATATGTAGAAGAGTAAAGTCATGGATAAATGCGTATGTCTTCAGGATAGTATAGTTTTGTTCGTGTTGAGGGCAATTATAAGGTTGCTTGAAATGGACGATGACACCGGGTCAACGTTGACTGACAATTGTGCACAATTTATGACGCGCCGTTTAGGTCGGTCGGCGCTCCTAACTCTAACTATACTTGTCGTCATCAGGGTATACCAAAAAACCACGATTTACGTGACCGCAAGCGATAAAAATGTCTATCGAGTGAAATCCATGAATCGTGATTAATTATTTTTTAAATTCATTCGTGTTATTTTATTACTCTCGTTTTTCTTTTTATATTCTTGATTTATTTGAAATTTATTCTTAACGAAATGAAATAAACCTTTATATATATATATATATAACATATTTATGTAAGCAAATTGAACGCGCCTCACGTTGCAAACGTGATCGATAAACTTTTACTTTTCAATATTTTATTGCCTAATATAGATTTTGACGAAATATCATGTTCCTTCTTTCATTGGTTGTAGCAATGGGCTCCAATCCGTTTAAGTGCAGAGAATATTGATTTTGACAGAGAGCATTTAATCTTGTTTTATTTCCGAATGGTCGTCGTAAAACGATATTCGGTTTTAAAAAATGCACAGGCACGAACATCGCCAACATTAATGTCTCTTTGTGCGATATCGTTGTGATTGTGTGAGAGTAGGAGAAGTACCAAGAACAGAAACTGGGTAGAAAGAAAGAGAAGGAGAGAGAGAGAGAGAGAGAGAGAGAGAGAGTGAGGAAGAGAGGAAGGTCGACAGGTGCTCCACAACTTACATCGGGAAAACGAATCGTTTTCGAAATGAGGCCTCGCGAACGTGCAGAATGCACTGCTTCTAATCTGAGCTGCAACGACGACGACTAGAAATAGCGACGCCTAGAGCTCTTTTTATGCTTGACGCCATATGTGACACACCGGTGGTCGCTAGAGATTAGCTGAAAAGTGGTTTAAGAAGAAGAAGAAGCCCTCTCTCTGATAAAACTCCTTATCCGAAGTGAAAAATTTCTTTCTACTACGTGCTTCACCTGGAGTAGTTACTCGTTTGTTAAGAACGATAATGATGTTTGAAAGTGTGATAATACTTTAAAATATTCTTTTATTTTTAATGTCAACCTTATATTTGAAGTTAGTACACTTATGAAAAGTACTTTAAATCGTTTTCAAAATTATATTTTTTATTTTTTATTAATTTATAATATTGTCTTAAACGAACAATCGTTTTTTTTAATTATTAATGAAAAACACAAAAATGAGCTGTGTTTCAAAGTTCAAGAACAAAAGCAATCAAACGAGAATGGCGGTGCACGTTGGTTGCACGTAGGTTAGATAAGAAACTCGAAAACCATTAGATCGTTACAGCACGTGGTTCCAGAATGTTAGCCAATGAGGAAAGAGGGCAAAGGGAAAGTAAAGTCGGGTGCAATACGCCGGCTAGTCGTTATCTTATTACCGATATTGCATCAGCGTTTGCCGCCTGCTTCTCAGCTCCCACCACTGTCTCCTATTCCTACTATCAGCACTCTTCTTCGTCCTGAACAAATGTTTGCACCGTGTTGCCACGAACAGATAGTGGTTCAAACCGGTAGACCAAGCGTGTAAAGTAAAAAAGAGAGAGAGAGAGAGAAAGAGAGAGAGGGAGAGAAAAGAGAGGATAGCGGGGAAAAGAGCTTTCTGTTTGCCATCAAGTGTACATGCGAACGCAATGAACATTCATGCGAAAGGGAATCCGTGTGAGTGTTCAACCAACCGATACTCGGGATTTCGCTCACTAATTTTAAGGGTCGAGTAGCAACTATCGAGAGTAATGGGCTGTTCTAGAGTGTTAATGAAGTTACACGAAAGAATGAAAGATTAATCAATGGGTTTTACAATAATATTGGATAACAACGTTTTACCTTTTCGAAACATCGATTATTTTTATAATTGTACTTCTTAAATTTAGAAACAATTGTTAAACGTTATTTAAATTGTCTTACATTAGATTAGTAATTTGTTCGTACAGTCTCATCTAATGTACTTTTTTGTTAAACGGCACCTGCTCGAGCACACACCTTCCTCACGGTTGAATACTTACATCTATCAGAATCTTACTTTAATCGTGAGAAAACCATTACTTAATAAAAAAGGAAAAAAAAAAAAAGAAAAAATAAAAACAAGTCTAAGTAAACTCTCGGAGGCGAGTAATAGCCAGAAGAGGGTGCTCCAAGAGTATACTTGTGTGCGAACACGAGATGGAACAGCCAATAGGGATGGTGAAGGCAGGTCGAAGCGTTGGATGTTTTGCAGGCCGACTCAAACCCCATTTCGTGTATAGTGTGAGAGTCGAGCATGTGGCAATAAACAATTTGTTACGTCGAGGGTCCAGCATGCAACGTATCCTTCGTCTCCTTCTCTCTCTCTCTCTCTCTCTCTCTCTCTCTCTCTNNAGCATGCAACGTATCCTTCGTCTCCTTCTCTCTCTCTCTCTCTCTCTCTCTCTCTCTCTCTTTCTCTCTATTTCTCACTTTTACACACGCGATATGCGGATCTTTCTTGTTCCTTCCCTCTCTTCTTCCTCTTTCTTTATACATTTTTTGTTTTCCTTTTACATTTTTCTCTCTCTCTCTCTCTCTCTTTCTCTCTTTCTCTCTGTAGTATCGCGTCGAAACGAAATAGCAATCAATAGCAACGCGTCACGTTGTTTTCTCCAGTACTTCAGTCCACGTAGATCGTTAAGTTCTCGATTATCGGTCCAATAGTTACTAGACACGCAATGAGGAGGATATCCGAAGTGAATACGTCCTGCCGTTTGAATTCTTTCCTTCCTTTTTCTACGTTAACGATGAAGAAAATTTTTTATCGGAAAATCGACTATTTTTCTCTCTCACACTCTCTCTCTCTCTCTCTCTCTCACACGATTTTTAAACTTTTTGGACGTTTCCCCCATTCATTGGCGTGCTTTTTCCTCGATTGGTGCTTAATGTGGATTCGAATCGATTGTCCGGTTTTTTTTCGTTTCTTTTTTTTTTTTTAACTACGATAGGATTGATTTTTAATCGCTTAATGGCTTTTTCAAATTAACGATAAGTAATCGGTGTACTTTAATTGTTGTTACCTTTTTCCCTTTCCTTTTTCTTTTTATCTTTTTCCTTAATTTTCTATCTTACCTTTTTCTGAACTTCTTCGGTACTTCAAGAACACTTGTAAGGTAGTAACGGAGATAGATTATAAGCTATTTCAAAGTCGTACGAATGAATAGTGCTAGGTAGGGTTGACAGGAGGGGGAGGGGGGGGGGATAGGTAAAATAAAGTCTCGTTCAGTGAAGCGTCAAAGAAATCAATAGAGCTCGTACCAATGACGAGTGAAACGAACTTCGAACGAAATAAACCGTTCGATCGAAGCGCGATACAAGCGTGATATTTGAATCGTTGTGATAAAAAAAAAAAAAATAAAACAAAACGAAAAAAAGGGAGAGAGAGAGAGAGAGAGAGAGAGAGAGAGAAGAAAAATAGGAAGTAACGCGTCGGGCCCTTCGCAAACAAATACCCACGAATCTCTACCTGAAAGTATTCACAGCGTTCATCGGCGCATAGTAATTGCGTAAACCGCAAATTTTCGTTCGTTCGTTCGTTCGTTCGTTCGTTCATTCGTTCATTCGTCGTGGAAAAGCTCGAATAATTTGATCCTAAACCCAAAGAAATTTGAGCTTTCAACCGAACGTGAATTATTTGCCTTTTTTTTTATTTATTTCATAATTATCATGATCACATTGTCATTATCATTATCATTACGATATTATAATATAAGTTGAATAATAATTCTCGCGTTACCGACCACACCCATCCTCTCTTTTACAAATATACTTTATCACTTTTCTTTTTTTCTTCTTCACGGTATTATGAGAATGATAAATCGGCAATATTAATAGCACAAGAGAATCTATAGAAAAATTGCAATTTTCAAGCATAGGGCTGTCCGATCTCAACAAAGACAGGGTAGGGGTGGGCGGGGGGGGGGAGAGAAAAAAAAGGGGAAAAATTTTAAACACACGCGAACAAGGAGAAACTCCGAGAAAGTGTACAGGGGGTGAAAGGTTGGTAGGGTGGTGAGCCTCTTTTTTTTTTCTCGCGACGTTCAGGGACCGTAGAAAGAACGACGGTGATAACAGAAGATAGAAAGGTGGGTGGGTAAGAGGTGGGGGATAGAGACCGGTGCAAAATAAAATGAGATCGCATTATGTTCGCTCGTCGAAAAGAGCCCGAGGGTTCGAGCAGTCTGCTTGCAATGGTAAGCAGCACGTGGATCTCGCGTGCGCGCGCGCACACACACACACACACACACGCACGCACATCTTTTTGCACATGCAACACCGGCTATCTACCTTTTTGCTTTCTTTTTTCTACTTTGTTACGATCTGTGTGTGTATGTGTATGAGTATATATGCACGTATATAGGTGTACGTTTGTATGCGTGGAAAGTAAGCGAGGATATATAATGCATACAATGAGTACAATTTTCTCACTTTTGATTTTCTTCTTTGGTTTTTTTTTTTTTTTTTTAAATCGAGACTATTCGTCAAATAATAAAATGGTAAGCAACTTTGTTTTTGTTTTTTTTTTTATTTTTATTTTTATTATTATTTTCTATAGTATTATATGAAATTACGAAGTTATTGATTAAATTGTTTGAATGGACTTATATGTAAAATATGTATGGATGTATGTACGTCGGTATAATTCAATTAATTCATGAAATAACTTGGTTGTATATTTAATAATTAAACGTTTTTGGTGAAGTATATATGTGGACGGAATATGTATAATAATATATTCTTGAATTTTTCTCAGATTTCTAAAGAATTATACATTAGCACGTTGTATATAATTGTGTATTGATTTTATTTTATAATCATCGTTATAATGGCTAATGCATTTTTATCTTTCATCATTCACGCATCATTATTTTATGGATTGAATATGTACGTAAAATGTATACAATTTTTTTTTCAAATTTTTGTAAATAGGAAATATATCAAATAATAGACCTAACGAAACAAGGAAAAGCAATACAATTTAATCATGAAAATATTGTTACTCCGACTAAAGCATTTTTTTTGTTTTTTTTTTTGTTTTTTTTTTTTTTCATTCATTCATTCGATTCCAATAAAACGCAAATAATCACGGCGAACAAATAAAGAAAAAGTATAGATTTTTTTTTTATTTTTATTTTTGTTTAAATGATTTCTTTGTCGATGGAATTTCGAATTTTCTGGTTTTATTTTCGAACGAAATGCATACAAAGTTCTATCGGTACAACTTACTGAAAAAATAAACTTATAATATATCAAACATTTGGTTTTCATTTTATGTTTGTTTATATTACTTTTTCATTCGACGTATCTCCAACGATATGCCGCGCTGGTAAGCATGGCTACGAATTTTTTTGGTTTTTGTTTCGTTTTTTTTCTTTTTTCTTTCTTTTTTACGCGTGAGAGCCTCCCTCCCTGGATTCGTGGTGGTGCATTTAATTTTTTTTTTCTTTTTTTCATACGGTACTTAGAATTTAATGATTACATATGAAATGGTAAAAATTTGTAATGTTTTTTTCTTTTTTTTTTTTTTTTTTTAAGCAACGTAACAAAATCGGACTAGTAAGCTTTAATTACAAACTCGTAAAAAGGGTTCATAGTTCAATGTTAAAATTTTCTCTCAAGTTGTTATATTATCCTTTTACCGCGTACAACACATCAGCCATCTTTCTCTCCATTTTTAAGGGTTAGTCGATCAACGTGACTTCGTTACCGTCTCTACCAGGGTTTCACGAAACTCCTCCGCGAGTTTGAACGACGCTTCTGTCAGCGCGTCATGAGGAAGAATAAGAGGGGTTTGAGAGAAACAGAAAGAGAGAGAGAGAAGTTTCAGGTTAAAGGAAGAGGAAGACAGAAAGAGAAGGGTATTCAACCCTCCTCTCTCGTTGAGTAACGCACCTATCCTATGCACACCGAACGAACTCCATTAATCACGCGCCTTTCGGCGCTTAATGAAAAGGCCAAATATCGCCTAGCCCTGCTAGTTCTCAAAAAAAGAGAAAGAAAGACAGAGCAAAAGAAAGAATAAAGAAACGAAAAACACATGGTGGGTTTAGAAAAGAGGTAAAGGAATAATCAGCGACTGAAATTTGCGATCAAAATGACTAGCCGTTTACGAAGCAAATGACTTTTTCCTGGTGTATGTTGAATTTTCATTGTAATTGATTTTTACAAAAATTGTTAGACCGTTAAATTGATTCGAGATTTTTTTCAATTTTAAAAAATAATTAACTCTTTCGTTCTTTGAACTTTGGCATCCTGTCTTTGTTTTTTTTTTTTGTTTACTTTGTTTCGTCTATTTTGTTTGAATGTTTTATTCTCATTTCGACGTATCTCTACTTTTCGAATTTCATTTTTCCCCTTTCCCGTTTCTATAATCTCTTTCTGCCTTTTAAACAACTCACCTTCCTTCGTTTTCCTACTCTCGTCAAATTAAGCTGGTCAAAGTAAACGAGGGAGAAAATAAATAAAATTAGACAGTTGGGAAGAGAAAATATTGGGAAAAATAAGAATATAATATTTCGCGTATCGTATAACCGAATTGGAATAATTTGTCTTTTACGAGAAGAAATAAGTCTCGCAGCTATACCCAATCTCATTCTTTGCAGTAAAAAAAAAAAAAAAAAAAAAAATTAAAAAAAAAAACGACGTTGGCGTAAAAGTAGACGGCGAAAGAAGAAGTAGCAGGGATATGAGAGCTTTACGCAGCCCTCTTCTACATGCAACCTGCATTTTATTAGAATAGTTCGCTCCAAGTTTTTTAATAGAACCGAGCTTACGCGTTTTGCCCTTTTAGAGCCTATTATTGCGAACTGAGTTCAAGGTTTTTTTTCCTATTTTTTCTTTTCTCTTTTCCCTTTTTTTTTATTTATTTCTTGTTTAAGTATGTGTGTGTGTGTGTGTTACGTATTTTTTGTTTTTTGTTTTGTTACTTACAGTAGTACGCGTATACTCACGAAGAAAAAGGATAGGATACCAGCTGTCATAACTACTTCTTTTGAGATTTTCGTCATACGCTCGAATAAAGAAGAAAGATATGAAAAAAAATAGAGAGAGAGAGAGAGAGAGAGAGACAACGGTCGATCCGTATCGCTCGAATTCGCGACAAAAACTGCGAGTTATGTTGAATCGCGAAAAGAGAAAGGGAGAAAAGGAAAAAATTAGAAAGGAAAAGAATACTGCCAGCAGAATAAAACTCCGCGAAGCAGAAAAATAGTAGGAACGAATGGAAAAGGGATACATACACACAAACACACATACACATACACATATATATGTATATGTATTTATAATGAATATGTAGAAGATCGACAAGACTAAAAACTGTTTTTGCTATCGTATTGCTTATACAATATTATCAAAAAGTAATTTATGAAATAAATCTTAATTAATTGGCAATTGAAATGGTACGTTATCGAAAATGAAAACAAGAGCAATAGAATAATCCTAAAGTAATACTTTATAAATCGTATATATTTGATTTAATGATCGATGCGCGGAGTAAATATTAAATTAACCGATAAGTTCGATAATTTTTAAAACAAATGAACATTTAATCGTAGTAATGGTAAAAACATTCTTCCATGGTAAACACAGAGCCACGAGTTGAGCATTCGGAACTTCGTTCGTAGATATGATACCTCAACATGTACCGGGTGGATTTTAATTAACGACCTCGTTGTGTACCGCAACCCCTCGTGTATCGTCGTAATTCACATTCATCCACGCACGATAGCAACGCTGCTATGTAAAGCTCCATACGCATTCGTTCGTTCGTGCATTCGTTGGTTCGTTCGTTCGTTCGTTCGTTGAACGATAGTGGCCTATAAAGCCCAATGGGGATTACACGTGCAGACGCGCGTAAACCCGAGGCCGAACATGCTTGCTCGGAGTCATTTCGATGGTTGAAAATGTACGGATCAGGGAACGTGTTGTCTGATGTCGACAAATTCTATATCTACTACTACTACTACAACAACAACTACTACTATAGGGAGATATATAGTCTAATATGAGTGTGACCAATTACAAGTATGCATTCAGGTCAAAAACAACAACCAAAGAATATAAAAAAAAAATAACATAAAAGAAAAAAAAACAACTAACCAATAAAAAACAATAAACTGAGGAAAAAGTAAAAAATTTAGATAATCCTACGTTAGATATTTATAATCAGCCACGAAAGTACGGTAACACTTTAAACTTATTTTTGTTGTTGTTGTTGTTGTTATTATTGTAAAGCGAATATAATTATATGGTTAGCGTATGAAAATGCAAATTGAGGTAGTACTTAAGGAAATATTAAGAGAAATATAGAGTGCAGAAGTGGTTGCGTGGTAGAGAGAATGCTATTTCTCTCGTGGTAAAATGCGCTTGCGCAAAAAGGTCAAAAAGCATTTGGTCATGTTTCGCCGCAAGGAAGGTGTTATATTCCAGTTGCCAGCAGCGGTGCATGTCGAGTTAATTGATTCCGAACGACGAGTAGAACGACGACGACTACGACGACGATGAGAACGAGGACGAGAACGAGGAGAACGACGACGATTCGCACGTGTCACACCGACATTAAGCATTACACATTGGGTTCTGCTTCGTGGACCACACGCCGATCGTCGTCACACGTGCGAAACAACCGATGTACACGAAGAACCGATTTGCCGATAGTGTACGGTGGCCTGCTACCGTTCGACAAAAAAAAAAAAAAAAAAAAAATACAAAAAATTCATTATAATTGACGGCACATGTTCCATTTAATTTCTCTTGCGTGTCGATACGAAATATTACCAATCGGTGATACACCATATCGGTGTAGGATTTTATTTTATTATTTTTTTTTTAATTTTATTTTTTTCTATTTTATCGAACCTGAAACATATAATTCAATTCACGCGACGACACACCTAATTACTATTCGAATTTGTTGGGTGAAACGGTCCATGTAGTTTATAATTTTTGAAATGCAATCTATTAATAACAGTAATGATTAGAATGGTCAAGTATAACATAGTTTAATTTATATAATAATAATAATAATAATAATAATTGTAATGTACAATTAGTCAATGTGTATGAAATTAATTAGATGGAATTTAATTGTATCTCATTAAGGGTAGAAGTTTCCTGATAATTCACACATATATATTTTAAATACATATAAACATTACGATGTTATTAATTCGGGTCACAAAGTATTTATTAACGTTTTCGCTTAAATAATATTTATTGATATTGATGAATGACCAATAACTATGATTGCAATAATTTGATTAGAAATATTTGACCAGAATATGAATATATTTTAAAATATTTCAACAACAATTGTTTATTTAGTTCTTAAAGTTGTTTAGACATGATGAAAAAGAAATAAAAGAAAAACAGATGAAAAGGAATAGTACAAAGAGAAGGATGCTTTCCCACATAACACTGAAAGAGTTTCCCTCCTGACGAATAGCATCGACTTGCGTGAACCTGACTCCAAGTACTTCTTGATGACGAACGTAACGTCATTCATTGCGTGCTTAATTAACGCAAGTGCAATGCAGCTAGTGAATAAGAAAGAGCTAGGGAAAAAGAAAGGAGAAAGAAGTAGAGTTCAACTCGGGTCATTCTTCGACTTCACGTACAACTCTCTCTCTCTCTCTCTCTTTCTTTATTTCTTTATTTCATTCTTTTATTTTCCTTTCTACCATTGCCAGTACTCATTCACCATTCGAATCTTTCCAACAATTATAATCATGCCTTAATAAAATCCTTTCGCCATATCGCTAGCTAGAGAATTTAATTAACCTGTTTTGATAGGTTTGCAAGAACTTTTGATCGGTCTTTTCTGTGCCAAAAGATCTAATTAATAAACGAAAGAGGTGAAAAAGCATGATGAATGAAATAACAGAAATAAAAGAATGAAATATCGTTGAAATTTGAAAGTGATCTTTCAGCCGAAGACCTAAACTAGAACTGTTGAGATGCGCCAAAGGCGATTTCGAATTCTGAGATTACCGCCATAATACTCGACGTTTAAACTTTACCTAGAATAACTTTTGGGATTGGGTAATATTCTACCTGGTATATATCCATCTATCTATATTATATTCGTATATATGCGTGTAGGTTTTTATAAACTACCCGGAAGAGAAAGAAGAGAATATACTTGAATTCTTATACCTTTTAGTCATCGTGATCCTTTTCGATCGCCAAGGAGCGGACAGATTTCTTAAGATTTGAAAGGAGGAAACGTTGAGGGCGTAGACATAAATCTCGACAACTACCACTACCACTAGAGTCTCAAAGGACTATCACATCCGCGTAGGATTTAGAAGTGAGTTTCTAAGACAGACAGACAGATTAGACAAATGTGATAATAAAATATCTGTTAAATCGAGTAGGATTTATTTATTTATTTATTTAGTCGTAGAATAAGTCATAAAACTATTCTCAAGTATGAACATGCACGTTTGTTTTTCGAATAGGTCTACACCTACGTCTTCTTGCATATCTCAATGTTATTTTATCTCGTATCTGATAATGTTGTACGATTACACTATTGTACGTTATATTAAACACGATTGAATTCAAAAATTCAAATCATATATTTCTTGTATTTCAAAACTTTAAGTGGGTTATTACTTTAAGAGAGAAATCTTAAAGAAAGAAAATTGTTAAACGGGCATGGACGGTAGATTGCTGAAGATTCACCAAAGTAAAAAAAGAAAAAAATTGAGAATAAGAAAGGGAAAAAGGGCCGACAGGGGAAAGGGGAAGGATGAAAGAAGCAGATGGCGTAGATTATAGAGTCGAGCGAGCGGAACACGGTAAAGCAATTTCTGTTACAAGTACACTTTCTCGTTTCCTCGCAGAGAATCTTTCGAGTTACTTGAAGGAATTTACATGAGCATTCGTGCACGCATATACACACACATACATATACACATATATGTTTTCTATGTAAGCGTGAAAGAAAGACGAAAAGGTTTTGTGAATGGCCAAACAAGTCTTTCTCCCTTTCTCTCCCTCTTTCTCTCTCACTCTCTCCTACAACTCACTCTTTTGCTCTTCAATCTATATAATTCTACATAAACACGAGCTTATCATCGCTTTCCCATGAAAGCTGTACCCATGTACGTGTACACGATATCGATTTCGCCGTCGTTAATGATAATTAAGGCCTGGCGCAACGAGATTTCGCTAATGGAACATAACGTATACGGAAATAACGCGTCCTAGGTAAAACGTTAATGCGTGATTACCTCTATTTTTCTTTCAAACTAACATATATATCCTTTTCTATCGTGTCGATAATCAACATTTTACTTTCATAATATGATACTTCAAATGAGTTTATAGATTTGTACTAACGTAAGCAAAATTACAAACAAGAATAAATAAAAAAGAATACATGGTTTTACTTTCATAAAGATATTTCAAATGAATTCTTTTTTTTTTTTTTTTTTGAAGTGAAAACGTCTTTAGAATAGGAGTGATCTGAAAAGTAAATAAACGCGGTCGGACAGGAAACAGAGCTATGAAACGGCTGCTATACTAAATAACGAGAGAAAAAGAGACAAACATATAGGATTGAGCCAGCGAGAGAATGAGACGGAATATAGCTATACAGTTTTTCCTATTCTCGGTCTCCTCTTCATGCTATGTTTCGTAATTATCACTCCTGGTTGTATATGTGTGTGTTTGAGTGCGACTGGATACTACAAAGCGTGGACACGTATTCTTTCGATACTCGAAATGTTCGCAGGTAGGAGCGATAGAAGGGTAAAAGAATAAACAGAGATAAGCACGTAGGTATGCGACAAAAGTATACGGTCCTTTAAGTACCTTGTAGTACCAAAACCACCAAGTAGTGAGGTTTTTTCCGAAAAATAGTGAGGTTTTTACTAGACTAACAGAGGTGTTTTGTTTCCATGCATTTGTAAGTTACCAGAAGCAACTTGTCTTATTTTTTTGAATTGAGAACTTGCTTGCTGTGTAATATGTTATCTATTTATATATGTTTTCAATAAAACGTATAATAATTTTTGAATGTGATAACAATAATATAATAATAATATTATAACAAATAAACTCAACAATTATCCTACTTCTGATATTCTGCAGTCGTCTCATTCTCTGGAAACTTTGTTTTTCGAAAGTTTCACTTCTGACACGTGTAATTTGCCCACATGAAATTTTTTTTTTTTCTAGATCAGTACTAAGTAAAATTACAAATAAAAATATCAAAGTTAAAGCACGTGGTTATTTAATTCACTTTAATAAATACGTCTTTACGTGAATACCAGTTTATCGCTGGAGAAAATATATCTCGTATTATCTTGGAAATGAGAGTAAAATGGGAAACGGCGAGAGAGAGAGAGAGGGAGAGAGAAAGAGAAATAGGAAGATAGAGAAACTATTCCGTTGATAATTCGCAAATCCTCGAGGGCGATGATGGTGGTCGATTATTCTCGCTCGCCGGCTGGTTATCGTGAACTGTAGGCGCCAGCCTGCTCGAACTTCCTTTTCCGCGTCTGCTTATCTCGTTCTTATTAATATCATTCATCGAGCATAGTGAACAATAGCACGAGCAATCGCAAGCCTCGAAAACAGTTCTTGTATTTTTTTTTTCTCAATAAAATACACATTTCTCGGTTAATAGTTAGTACCTAGACTCGATCATTGGCTATCATTAGAGATGTATATATATATGGATATGAGTTGGTACTTGTTTATATATATGCGTGTATATATGCAGTATGCAATACTCTCTTCGAAACGATGATGAATGTAACGGCCGTTTATCATTACTCCTCTATAAATTATTCTGATACAAATTAATAACTTCGTATGGGAGAGAGAGAGAGAGAGAAAGATTTAGAGTTTTTTTTCCGTATTATATATTGCCGATGGATAATGAATGAAGGAAACGTTGATGATCGTCATTAGAAGTCGTCTTGATTAATGTCACGTTATTCGATTGAGGAATAAGCAATACTAGAAAACAAAATTGCGAATTTTAATAGAAATATCAGATAATGGATAGAGAGAGAGAGAGAGAGAGAGAGAGAGACCGAGAGAGAGGAGATATATACATTTTTTTCAAATTCTGAAAATGTACTCTTTCTATCATTTATTTTTTTTTTCTATATTGTTATTATTATTATTAATAATAATATTTATTAATTACAGGTAGCTATTATCGCGAATATTTTTCTCGATAAATGTCATAGAAAGTCATATATAATATCTCGCATACGCATTACAAGGTATTTGCAAAATAATATCCGTACACAGAGAAATTATTAAAGAGGAAAGAAAAAAAAAGCAAAACAAAACAAAACAAAAAAATAGTTATCATAACGATCTTTTGCCGTGCAATATTTGTCCGTGCATTGTTTTTAATTATATTAAATTACTAAACACATCCGAAATGTCCTATCCCCATGCATATGCATATAACAGATATTTCATTTCACGTGCGTCGTCGCGTTTATTGAAACTATTATTCTTTTCGAAAACATTTTATCTACCGATACGATACGATACGAAACGGAACGAAATGAAACGTAATAATATTTGGCTTTTTTTTTTTATCTAATTTTATTAACAATAATATAAACAAACGATATATCCCATAATAATTAATGAAATTTTCAAACGTAATTAGGATTTCATTCGAATTATTTACACGTTATATTAAATCACGAATTTGATTTAACCCAATGTTAAAAATAATAACCTCTGTAGCAAAACTTACGAACTTTTATCATTGACGCAAAGGGAGGAAAAAAGGGTATGCCAATACACACAACGGGGTCGCATTCTGAAGCGTGCCTTAGGATCTACCAATGCGATTCAAGAATTTGCAGGACGTGCTCCTTGCACATGGGAAGATATTCAATGCATATGGATTTCTCGCGTGGATTTCTATGTACATCTTTTCTTGGTAAGGCCAACGACTCTTTCTTCTCTCCTCCTCTTCTTCCTCCTCCTCCTCCTTCTCCTCCTATTTATCCCTTTTCGTACTCTTCGTACTTTTTTTCTTCTTTTTCTTCTTCTTCTTCTCTTCTCTTCTTCCAAGTATTCTAAAGCACAGTAAAGAAGTGAGAGTGAGTGAGTGAGTGAGTGAGTGAATGAGTGAAAGAGGAAAAGAGAAAGAAAAATGGAAGAAAGAAAGAAAGAAAGAAAGAAAGAAAGAAAGAAAGAAAGGAAGACGATAGTAGACAAGAAGAAAAGCGTCGTTCCCCATGCTATCGTCATCTTCGTCGTCTTCGTTGTGTCGTCGTCGTCGTAGTCGTCGTCGTCGTCGTCGTCGTCGTCGTCGTCGTTGATCCAGGACAATATGGTCAGAAAGGAATTCTTAAGGAGCAGACGAGGAATAATAATACCGGGAAGAGTAGTGGAGACTTCGTTTAGACACACTTGCCTTAAACGAGATTCAACGAGGAGACCTCTCTCGTAGCCCATTGCGAGAGGATTCTTGATTGCTCTCTTCGTCTCTTTAATTTACCATGAATCGCTCGCGGCAACTGTAAGTGAGCTTGGATCGAAGAACGCAAGACTGAATGGACTCTACGATCTACTTTCTTCCATTCTCTCTCTTTCTCTCTCTTTCTTTCTTTCTCTTTCTCTTTTCCTTCCATTCTCTTTCTCTGTGTATTTCTTGTTCAATGATCTTTTACGAGGAATTGCTAGCATACTTTTCTTAGAAAATCATTGTCTATGAATGTCTATTAAGTTTAATTACTTACATTTGAAAGATCACAACGACGAGTTTATTACTAATAAAAGAACAAGTAATACGGTTTTACATTAAAAATTACATTTTTTTCTCTCGAAAATATGTATATATATATAATGAGTCACTGAAATATTCGTACCCGTTTCAATTGTAAATTTGAAATAATTGATATTGTACTTGTAACGAAAAATACATTTTCAAAAGTGACATTCACTTTACGTAATAGCCATTTTTAATCATTTTCTTTAAATAATACAATTTGTTCGTTTTTAGTGAAATTTCGATAGAGCGGAACAAAAAAATTGTGAACTCATTTTATATGATATATTATTTATACGATTGACAATTTTATATTATAATATATAAACGTCAGTATACGCGAATGTAATGACGAATTCGATGTTTTATTACGTTCGATCACACTATTCATTCATTCATTAATTAATAATAGCTCGCAGTGATTCCGATACATCAAGACTGCCATTATATCATTTCCTCATTCGACGAATAATGATGAAACGAAACATCAATCCTCGCGATTTCTGTATAGTCAATTTGACAAATTATTATTATTATTATTATTATTATTATTATTATTATTATATATCTTTCTTGATTTCATTACTCCTGTCATTCTTCGTAGAAATTAAATGATATACAATATTAATTTTTTAAACTATCACGTGTTACCCATAATAGTCGATCAAAATAAATTTCACATTATTATTAGATCTCATTTTCTTGGTTAACCCGTTACAATAGTTCCTTGGTATTAAAATTTAGCCAACCAACCAACCAACCAACCAACCAACCAACGTTTCAGTGTGCAAATGAGACAATAAAGAAATACGTTTCGGTAATTTGATTCGTTAAAGTATAAATATTTCTAAGTTATAAATCATGAGATTTTAAACTGGTATAACATAAAATCAAGAAGTCCAATATGCTAACATATTTACGCTTAACACGTTCGAGGAGATCAAATAAATTCCATGCTTTTAACGTAAGGGAAACTGTTGGTGAGGATCGTAGACGTGAAATTGGTTGTAAAATCTAAAGCAAGACGTTAAGTATACCAGAAAAGGAAAGAGAGAGAGAGAGAGAGAGAGATGAAATAGAAGAGAGTAGGTAGGTTAGGCGAGAGTAAAGAGTAAACGAGTGGTTTGAAGAAACTATTCGGACGTCGACGGCATGACGAAGACGTCCAACAGTGAGCACAAGAACGGTGCCGTCGGTAGATGTCCATTTACATAACAAGATTATTTCATTTTCCCTGCGAATGGAGCCGTAACCCCTTATGTAAATGTGAAACACGTGAAAGGCGTGCGATCTGAGCTGTTTCTATACATAGTGTGTACCCTCTCGCAGCATATCCTGTGAACAACGTGCACGCCCTTTTCCTTTATATTAATCCATAACGTGCAACTTATGCGCGAACAATCGGTTGCAACGAAGAATCGTCGACAACGAAGCGTCCTATTCTTTTTTATTATTATTTTCTCTCTCTCTCTCTCTCTCTCTTTCTATCCTTGTTCATTGCTTCTATTTCTTTCACTCTTCTCTATGAACCATAATTCATAACAATAGGATCAGGGATGGAGTTCTATTAATAACGCTAGGTCGAACTTGATTCGAAAGTTTTTTTTTTCATGTAGTCAGTGGGTTCCATACAAATTTTCAAAAGCTCCATGATAAACCATAAATGTTTTCATTTGAAGATCTAAAGAATCAAATGAAAAAAAAAAAAAAAAAAAAAAAAACGGGGAGGATATAGAAAAAGGAAAAGGTAAAAACGTAAAATAAAATATTATCCATTAGTTTTTCTTCAAATCATTGAATATCAAATTAAATGAAAATCAAGGTAATGACATTTTTCTTGAAAAAATTTTCCATTTTCACGCGATATCAATTTAATTTCTTGTCGGGTGGTCTGTAGTAAGAGGCGGGTCGATTGAAATTTAAATTTTTCCTTGCTTATTATTATGGCCATTATGCAAGATCGTGATGTAGTATGTACCTACGTACCAAGTGTATTTTAAGTATGTTCTCTCGTTTTTCCTCGGTGAACAAAAAAAAAAAAGAAAAGAAATCAATAACTCCACTCGTTTGTTATGAACTCGTGAATGTACTTTTGTATTATGTTTGCGTCATATTAACAATTAATATAATGGTAATTAGATGCTAGCTAAACAATAGTTATATCAATCATAATAACTGTATCGTTTTGAACGTACGTATATAATAACAGAGATAGAAAAGGGGAAAGGTAAAGAGAGAAAGAGAGGGAGAGAGAAAGCTAATTCCATGTTACTAATTAGTCGTATAATTGAAGAAGCCATTAATCGAATAACAGGGCCAATTGCTAGATGTACCACTGAGTACTCAATTATATGCATCCGTCCAACTATTAGCCGCAAATTTATCCGTATAACAAATTGTCAACGCCAAACAATGGACAACCAGAGGCAGTGCAGCAACAGAGACAGCAGTAACTGCACACTGGTGCAATTTCGTATTTCAGGATACGCTTATGAGATATCTTTGATGTCATCCTGGCATAGAAGTTGTACTGTTAATACTAATAGATTTTATCGTCAAAGCATGGAAATACAAGGATTAATATTATGCAAATGGATGTTGATTGTCTTTTGACGTTTATCTCGAACTTAAGTGACTTACGTTGTACGTTAATGCTATTTAACATTTTACAGTATTATTATTTAATACAAATACAAAAAAAGAAAAATACACTTTTAATACAAAAAGTGTGGATATCATTCTCAAGGGGTAAAAAAAAAAAATACAAAGAAAAGAAGAAAAAAAAAACGAAACCAGATAATCGCTTCACCGATGTAGTGTATGTACACACGCGATTTAACTTGAGGGGTTTCCCCTAAAAATGATGCCACGACGAGTGCTGAAATCGATCGTTCGAGCGAAACGTTAAAAGTTAACCCGAAAGTGGGCCAACTGGCTGGAGGGATTTTAACGAAAAAAAAAAGAAAAAAAAAAAAAAAAAACAAGAAAAAATACAAGTAATAATGTGTAAGCTTGCATTTTCATCCTTGTTTGGCAGGATTCATCATTGATATGCAATTTTCGTATAAGTATTGAAAGAGATTCTTGTATCGTGATATACTAAAGGTTCGTGAGACCAAGTAAATGAATAAAATACAAAATAAAAAGGTAAAAGAGAAGTAAGATGGTGGATACAATATATAAGGGGGGGGGGAAAGTAAAGAAAGTAAGAAGAAGAAGAAGAAGAAGAAGAAAAAAATAGGAAGTGGAAAAAAAAAGCGAAAACTAGTGTAAGGAAAGTTCTACTCGGGAAAGTATCAGATCCAAGTAGGCGCATAGTACTTTGTTAAATTATTAATACAAGCCCACCATCGTAAAAGCATACGGGGGGAACATAAATTCGCTTCTTCCATTCCGTATATGCTTATGTACATATTACATATACTTATATGTATATCGACCAGCGAGAACAAGTCGGACATTGAGCGTGACATAAATACGTAATGTAACCCGTACTCTAGTGAAATATGAAGCTAAACTAGAAGGGAGAGGAAAACAAGAACGACGAAGAAAACGAGAGATAGGAATTTATTTGTTAAAGGGTTATATTGTAATCATACCTTCCTACAGTAATGTGTTACAATAAATAAGATAGGAAAAAAAAAAAAAAGAAAAACATTGATAAATGAAATAATACAAAGTAAAGGATACTTGTATATGCGTCTGATATTAGCTTTGAGTTTCGTTGAATTCAGACGATATTATCCTATTTTTTTCACCGAAGAAAAGAAAAAGGATTGGCAGGGATTTATTGGCTGGCAGGTAGTAGAACGATGTGATGACATAACTCGATAAGGGTCTTTGGCACGAGGCAGAGGCACACGGATGGAGAAAAAAAAAGAAGCTCTTTTATTTTTCTTTTTCTTCTTCTTCTTCTTCTTCTTCTTATTTCACTTCTTTTTCCTTGGGCTCTAAAAGATTTTTCGTCTCTCTTTTTTTCAAGAACCGTGGTCGCGTCACGGCAGATCGGATGATGCGGATGAGTGCCGAGTACAGTACAATACGTCTCATAGCAGATGTGCGTGGTGGTCCTCTCAATGGGATCGTACTACGTACTACTTTCTCTGTCTCTCTGTTTGTCCGTATGTCTATATCCCTTTTTACTTTTCTCATACACTGTTCTCGTCTTTTCACCATTCTTTCGATCCTTCCTCTTTCTCCCTTTTTTTCTTCTTTTTTTTTTTCCACTCTCATCTCCCACTCTCATTCCCAAATGCCAATAACTCTTCTAGATTCATTTCCTCTAATACTCGGTGCCTTTTTATTCTTCTTCTTCTTCTTCTTCTTCTACTTCTTCTTCTATTTCCTTCGGTTCTTTCTATATCTCGACGCCAACACATTCCCTCTTTGTTATCGTGTGTATAAATAGTAAGTATATATCTATATATATATACATAAGTGGTAATACAGAAATATAACACTCATTCGAAACAAAGTATGATATAATTCATAGGACTAATAAAAATACAATACATCACATTTACTTATTTTTATATCAAAAATTAGTTATCTTATTAGTATTTTATTTCTTATACTATTTGATCATATGTACGTAGTAACTCACGATAATTATTTCAGTATGATTTAGTACTCTTCTCTTTCTCTCTCTTCTTATCTTTTCACCCTTTTTCGTATTTTTTCTTGCTGTTCTTTTTACGTTTCAAGCTATCTCTCCCTTCATATAGCCAGATGCCAATAACTCTTCCACATTCATTTCCTCCGATACTTGGCTCCTCTTTTTTTACCCTTTCCTTTTCGATCTTCTCTACATGTTCATACTAACATCCACGATGCTGCCCTAGGAGAAGCTTTTCACTCACGTTACTAACGAATCTGTGTACGTACGATTTAACAAACTCCATTTCTCGCTAACTTCGAACGGTGGCAACTTCAAAGACAAGCGGTCTGTACTCTCTCTCTCTCTCTTTCTCTCTCGTAGCTCGACCAAATACTTTCTTTGATGAATCCATTTGGCAATTATCGTGGACGAGTTAAGCCTCCTCTTCCACCTCCTCCTCATCCTCATCCTCATCCTCATCCATTTGCTATCTCTTTCTCGCTTAGCTTTTATGAAATTTCTGGGATGAAATCGTGGCAAATCAAAGGATCTAATCAAAGGATCTTTCATCTTTCCTAACGTTTTCTCGATCGAATCGAGAGATCTATAGAATGTTCGACGTTTAATCTAGAATTGTCTGCGAATATAAGAACCACAGTGACATTTCGTACCTTTGTTGAAAGTTCATTTGAAATTCTTTTCCATTCGTATACTGGATACGATTAAATTCGCAATATTAGAATTGTCGAATAAATATACTTTTTTTTCTTTTTTTTATCGGTTTTTTTTTTTTTTTTTTAAATATTTTCAAATAAAATTGCCGGTACTTACTTAAATATTTGATTAAAAGCTTTTTACGACAATTTCGAAAAACGTTTTCTGCAGTATAAAAGGAAATAAATAAATAAAGAAAGAAAGAAAGGAAGAATGAAAGGAGGGTAGAAAAAAGGCAGGAAAAAGATAAATTGAAAGAAAGCATTGAAACGGCGTTCCCTTTTTACTAAGGTTACCCTCCTCTTACATGTCCTCGTGCTGTTTCTCCGTTTGCTAGGCCGAATTATTACCGGCAATACGAATACGCATCAGAGTGATTCGGATATAATAGAAACGACGATGGTGATTTCAAAGTGTACGAGACACTCGAAACCGAGTGACGGATAAGTGTCCCTATACCGATATTGAGAACAAACCTTTCATCGAGACGTGTCCCAATTGGTAATACCTTCTGTCGTGTCGTTACGAAACGAAAAGATATAAGTCATCATATTTTGTCTTTTATAAAAATATATATATGATACATTCATATATTTCTTTCACAGTGTTCTTTCATTTTTTACTATTTCATTTGACGGATTTTCAATCAGGATGACAACAACGTTTTTATATTACGCGTACGAGTAAACGTATCTAAGCTGCCTGCCTGATAAAAGAAAGATCAACACGAAACACGAATCAAAAAGAGAAAGGAAGGAAGCAACAACAACAACAACAACAACAACAAAAATATCATCCAACCAGATTTATATTTCTATAACCGTATCCGCACACGCATCCATTTTCACATGAACGCGTTATTCTTGCCATAGAATAATCTACGTTGGCTGCCAGTGAAGCGATGTATCTTCGAAATATTCTGTATATTAATCTTGCTTAACGATGCTATCATATTTCACACTCAACGTCGCGAATGTGCGCACCTGTAACCTCACCCCCCCCCCTCCCCCACCCCGCCCCTTCCCCTCTTTTCACTGGTCCATTCCATTAAAGTAACGTTTTCGTATCGCTTAATTATGAATTACTGATTGCTACATTCTACGTGAGAGTAAGCATTAATTGTTAATCAGTAATGATAAGATCTTAATATACAAATTCGAAGCTTCGAACGTTATTCCATTTTCAACGATGTTCCAGTTCGATCGATCATCCAGTGAATTAAATCATTCCTCTCTCTCTCTCTCTCTCTCTTTTCCTATCTTTCTTTCCAAAGGCGCCATAAAAATGAATTCGAAGATATCCACCTGTAGAACCAGCAGCTATCGCTATTCTTTTCCTGATTCGATGTAAAACGAGAATAATTCAGCGTACGGTTCTTGAGCGGATATGAATAAAATTCTTGATGAAATAAAAAAAGAAAAAGTAGAATAAAAAGGAAGAGAGAGAGAGAGAGAGAGAGAGAGAGAGAGAGAAAAAAAAAAGGAAAAGGCAAGCACTGGTAGACAAAAATTTGCAATGGCTTGCGAAACGTGCAAGTGCATGCGTTACGTTGTGCAATTATAAATCTTGAATAAAAAAAAATAAATGAAAAATATGTTTTTAGAACAGTGAATTATACGATCCGTGATCTCTCGTATCTCTGAGTGAGTAAATTTAATTAATGGAATTTAATTAATATTGCTTAACGAATTCCGTTAAATATTCGTTACGATAAAATATTAATTGCCTTAACAGCACCAGTAGCAGCAGCAGCAACAGCAGCAGCATCATCATTCGCGAAGTTTCAGTTTAACAAAAATTAGCCAGGCAGGAAGAGAAACGATGGATTCTTTTTTTTTATTGTTTTTGTTTTTATCCTTTTTTTTTTTTTTTAACTCTGTATCGAAGTATTCGTCGTCGTCGTCGTCGTTGTCGTCGTCAGACTGCTTTTCGGTTCGATATTGACTAACGCGCGACGTTCCGCAAGCCCGGAGAATGTTCCTTTATTTTTTTCTTCTGTTTCGGCTACTCCTGTTTGCCCAAACTAGATATCTGCGGTACTTTTCCAGCCGTGCATCCTTTGTAACTCGCAATGACCGCTTTTTTTTCATCCCTTTTGTGCGCCCGGTAGTTTTCCATTGCCCGTATTTGCTTTCATTGTTTCTACTGGACGCAGCAACGCCGGCTGCTGTTGCTACTGCTACTGCTACTACTACTGCTACTGCTACTGGTACTAGTACTGCTACTGCTCTACTGCTACTGGTACTGCTAGTGCCGGTGCCAGTGCTAGTGCTACTGCTTCCCTGCATTTTCATTCCTTTGATCTGACAGCGTACGTACGAACCATCGTCCACGTGCTTCGATGTTAAAAAAGAAAAAAAAAAAAAGAAAAGAACGTAAAATACGAACGCTTCCATCCATTTCTCTGTCTATCCGTCTTTGTCTCTCTTTGAAATCAACCCCACCCTCCTGCCCTCATCCCCACATATTGCTGCAGACTTTTTTTCCGGTGCTACGAGATATCGATTTCGTTTAAACTCAACTCTCTCTCTCTCTCTCTCTCTCTCTCTCTCTTTTTCTCTTCTTATTTTATTATATTCCTTTCCGAAAATTTCTTTTTCCTCGTCTAACGATATTTATTGAATAATACCTTGAAATAGATCATCCTCTCTTCCTGCTTGTAATAAATTAATTTATTTTACTTCGAACGAATAATTTTTCATAAGAATATCTAATTCGCAATCATATCTGAAGTATCTAATTTATCGTGAAAATTTATATACTTTTGTCTAATAATAAAAAGCTAAAACTAGACTAGACTATCCGTTTTATATAACCGAATAAACTTTTATCATCAAAATCAATGCGTAATTTCACAACTCGTACATAGATAATTTTTATCGGGACGCTTAGTTTTACTAAGGTGGTTGAAAATACATGTAATATAAGACCTCCCCCCAACGTTGTATGTCAAAGTGACGTAAAATATGTGAACGTATGGACATATGTATGCAAGTGTATGAGTACGAGAGTGCAGTCTAGTCCAAGAGAGACATACACACAGCCTCCCTCCCCTCCCCCATCCCTCTCGAGTTCTCCACAGCTACTCGTCGGTGGTATGACTGCACACCCTACGGTTGAACCACCCCTTCGCTAGGTGCACTTAACCGTAGAAGGGCTTGGGAACACACAGGACACCATCCACTTATGTCGTGGTTTCCCCATTGGCATCATACTAAACTAAGTGAACGAGAGAACGAGTATCGTCATTAAGCAATTCCGCTTGTAAGCGTGTTGAACGATCGAAGAAGGGACGTGCGATATCCGAGAAACTTCTCTCGCACTCATGTCTACTACATATATACGTATATACATGTATGTGTATGTACCACCGATCTCGAGTACATTATTTTTTTTTGCTTTCAGAAAGAGAACGAGGAAGTAGAAATATCACGCCGTAGTCGTAAGCGTGAATTTCGTCCAATCAATTTTCCTAAGATGCGTTCAATCTCGTTTGCGAGAGAGAAAGAAAAAAAGAAAGAAAAAAAAAAACAGAAAATGAAAAAGTCGAATCGATAAAATTAGTAATAATAATTCGTAGACGAGAAAATAGAGGGATTGTTTTTAAACAAAAGAGAAAATAGTAACAAAACTAAGTAGAAGATGATAAATAATAAAAAGGAAAATCTTTTTAAGCGATGTAATTCGTTTCGATTGTGTTAGAAATAACAGTGGAAAAAACTATGAAGTAAAAAAGAGAAACTATCTGGAAGGAAAGTACGTGATATACTTTGAAGCAATTTAAGAGTTTCAAGCAGTGCTATAAAAAGGTAGCAATTAGGTCAGAACGCGTTAACATCGAATTCTCTTCATGATATCAGGTTCAAAAGAGAAGTGGTACTAGGAAAAGCGGTAAAATGCAATTATCGTTGGATCATAAAAGGAGAACTGTGGTCGATCTTACGAAAATCTATGAAGGGAGTGGGGACGGTGGAAAGGAAGGAGGAAAAAAAACGAATTTCCCGTGGAAACGAGCCTTACTTCGAGGTTTTTCTCTTCGTGACTTTCGAAACAATGCTATAATTACATTTTGGAGGAAGGGGGGAAAGGGGAAGGGGGAAGGGGGTGAGGGAGGCTAATTAAATTGGCAATGAAGACAAGACGACATCTCGGCAAGTTTTCCGCGTGACTTCGTTTTACGAAATTTCCGGAAAAGATTTGCGGTTAGTAAGACGGAACGAGTTGGTATCGTGGAACCAAAAGCAAGCTTGATTAAAGTTTAATGCGTCTTTACGACGTAGTAAAAAGGACGATCCCCGAAAGTCCTTTGGTAAAAGCCAAGAAATCGCACTCGTACTCGATTACGAATCTAACCGAGACCACGATGATGGACTCCTTAACGACGCTACGAATTTCTACGATAGCATAACCCCATCTCTCCCTCTCTTCCCCCCTCCCCCTCCCTATCTCGATAGAACACACGATTTTTTTTTCCTTTCTTTCATTCTTTCTTTCTCTTTTTCCAGACAAGCGAACGATTCTTCTGATCACTCCCCTACACCTCTCCCACTCCAATCGTTTCGCTCGAAAGAATCGAATTTAATCGAAAAGATTCGCAATCGAACTTTTCTTCTTTCATTCTTCGCACTAAATTATTCTCTCTCGGTTGGCAGATAGATCGAGAACGATTGCGTTCGTTAAGAACTAAAAACGATTTCTTACCAGAAAAATCATAGAGAAAAAAAGAAATCAAACGAAGCTACTAGGATTTTATCAAGAGTAATAAATAAAAATCTTGATCTATCGAGAAAAAATATCTGACTAAAGTTTCGAATTAATATATATATATTATACTACTATGACTATGGTAGTCATATACCATAGTCACATAATATCTACCTGAACTCTCCTTAATTTCGAAACAGTCACTTCTCTTTAATCGTATCAAATAGCGTAGCTTCAAACCCGCGGCGTTTCCTCTGTCAAACCCACAAATTCAACTATAATAAATTTATTTCCGTTCCCTTCGATGATCCGTGTTAGTGTTGATTATGTCCCCTTTTAAGGATTACGTCGTACCCGTAGGCGAGAGGGACGCAAAATTAGTATACCTTGTTACGCGGTTACGTAGCCTGTTCGTTAAGCAATTTCTCATATAACCGCGAGATGTTCAGTTAGATGGGCGGATATTCAATACCGGTGA
Source organism: Polistes dominula (assembly GCF_001465965.1). The sequence goes on along the minus strand of NW_015149006.1, from coordinate 531,014 downwards.
GCATTTCTCTCTGGAGGAGAGAAGAGAAGAGAAGAGAGTGAGAGAAAGGGTTGGGTGGGAGGGAGAAGGAAAGGGAAAGGATCGAAGTGTGTACCGAGTGTATATATCTATCTACGTAATGTGTTTTAGTGTGTTATATACATATATTTGTATATAATAATATACGTATAGAGGGAGAGAGAGAGAGAGAGAGAGAGTTAGCTTTGTATTCACCAATCCTCGTAGCCCGTTACACACGTCAAAGACGAGAAATTAGTAATCAAATACGTGCTTCGTTGTATACAATTACGTTGAACACACTAAGAAGAAACTTAATCAAGATTATAATATATCGGAGCCATGATGGAATGCAGTGTGTACAAAAAAAAAAGTCGGAAAAACGATGCTCTCTTCTCATCGCTTCCGCGTATTCCGATGCAACGAACGAGAAGGGAGGAGGGGGATACCTTCGGGGAAACATCAATCCCCCTACCCCACTCCACTTCACCCCATCCTACGTTATTTATCCCGTTTCAACTTTTTATTTCTCTCCCTTCCTTCTTTCTTTCTTTTTTACTTTTTTTTTTTTTTTTACTTTTACTTCTTCTCTTATCTTTTTATTTTAACAAGATGCAATTCATTTCGAAGATAATGCTTCGATCGATCCGAACACTTTCAAGAAGAGGAGTAAGTTTATTGCTTAAAGTGTTGAACGAGTTGTAGAATTTCTTTTATTCTTATGTTCTTGTTAGTTTAACGATGTCTCTTTAGTTTAACTAACGACATTAACAACAATTTTCTATTAGTATATTATATCGTATGAGTTTTAATTAATAATAATGTATTATTATCTTTAGTTTTACTTAACGATTTTAATGCAAAAAAAAAAAGAAAAATTTAATAGCAAAGTTTCGCGACAAAATTCGAGCGCATACTTTTCATTCAAAAGTTAAAACAAAAAAAAAAACAAAAAAAAAAGAGAAAGAAAACAACAAATATTTGGATAAACGAGTTTACAAAGAAAAAGAAAAAAGAAGCAGAACTGGCTTCCCCTTTTTTTCTCTCACACTCTCTCAATTCGAGTTTTCTTTTCTTTTTTTTTTTTTTTTTTTGATTCTCATTCACCAATCGAATGTCCCTAAGGATGAATATTATCGAAGCGTATTTAAGAGAAACGCCTGAAAAGTTTTCTCTATTCGCGCCATCGTTAAATATGTTTCCGGAGGGTCGGTCTTAATAATACCAAGCGTCTCGAGAGTCACGACAAAGCAAGAACCACCCCCATTGGCGAGGCCACGAGCACTTTGACACCGATGTGTAGACTGTCTCTTATTCTTTTTCTTTCTTTTTCTTTTTTTTTTTTTTTTTCTTCCTTTTCTCGCGTCGTTCTCTGCAATTCTATCCAACGTTGGTACCCTTTCCCTCACACCCCCTTCCCACCCTCAACTCACTTCCGTCGCTTTGCCTCTTCCGGTCCGTTTCACTGGACCGTTTCCTCTTTCTCTCTCTCTCTCTCTCTCTCTATTTCTCTCTTTTACTCTTTTTCTTCTTCTTTCTTTTCTCTCTCTTTTATTTTTTTTTTTTTTATCATTTCTTTTCTTCTGTTTCTTCTACTCTTTTTTATTTCTCCTTTCTCCTTTGACTGCTCCTTTACCCATGCCACCATAACTACGAAGCTTTAACGAGGAAGAGCTTTACGACAGTAGACGAGTAATTAGGAGACTCGTGCTCGTTGAAGGAAACAATCGGCCAGAATCAACAGTGGCGTTGTAATAGCTAATTGTAAATCGTACCAACTAACCCTCTCTCTCATAGATATATATATATATATAGTTTGTTATCTAGGTATTTGTCATCGAGTAAAAAGGAACCGCTCGGACGTGATAATCGTTTAGCTGATTTTTCTTTTTCATCCCTTTAACTTTTCATCTGAGATCCTTTTCGGATTTATTTTTGATCCCCCTTTTCTTGTTGTTCTACTTTTTGTTTTTCTTTTTTTTTTTTTTTCGTTTTTTCCCCTTTATCTTCTCTAACCATTTCTTTTTCTTTCTTATTTTTAATGAGATTTAATGAGTAAAGATTATTAAAATCAGTCATGAATTTGTCTCTTTGTCGGTTTTTTTGTAGCAGTAGTAGTAGTAGTAGTAGTGGTAGTAGATGCAGCTTTAGGCTTGAAAAAAAAAAAAATACAAAAAAATGTTTTCAAAATCGTGGATCGTTGACACACAGTGTGTCTCGCATTACTCGTTTGCTTTCGTTGTGGAAGAAGCGTACCTACTAATTAGCCGTTGCGTCTGTCTCTCCTCGTTAAGCCGAAGCCGAGCGTGACAAAATAAAGAACGTTAGTCGGTAGTTTTGAATAAAGCTTTTAAAAGCTCGTCAAGTATAATATCTCGATGCTCTATACGAAATATTCTCTTTTGTTCTTAGATGAGAAATTATTTAATAATAAGGTAACGTTTAAACAAATTTTCTTACTTTCTTTTTCTTTTTCAATCGAATGATACAAATACACGCACTTAAGGGGACCTTCTACTCTGAGCACCTAAAAAAAAGGCTATTTTCGCGAATTTTTTCCAAGAAAACTATAAAAAATATCGATCTAAAAGTTGTTGGGTTTGTTAAATTGAGTCTTAAACTATATAAATGAATTTTTATTTTTTCATTTTAATTAATTTTTTATTGCAAAAA
>NW_015149006.1:496899-526634 GCF_001465965.1 Polistes dominula | reverse complement strand
TTTTTTAAATTGCAGAGTAGAAGGTCCCCTTAACATACGTAAATACTTACACAAGTATTGCAGTACACATGACATTATTATTTTATAAAAGCGTTAAAATAAAATTATCATTTAAACGAATATATATCTATTCAAATTCTTAACAATATTTATTATAACCAAATTGTACGAATTTAGTCATCCGATAGATGCGATTTTAGTATTATCTGTTCGTTAAACTTTAAAGGGGATGATTCCATTTGTTCTCGAACCGTATTCTCTATATTTCGAAAGTGGGGGAAAAAAGTGAAAGCATCTCGATTTTCCACCAACGTTTTGTACGCTTAATGTTTATCAGAGTATATTTGCATATATGTACTATGATAAATTCTTGTACGTAATACGATAAGAATTTTAATATTACGTGTATATATATATATATTGAACTTACTTAGATCGCAAATTTAAAATGATGTTTGTACAAGGCGAATTTGTAATAAATGTAGATTAATTTTGATCGATAAATTAAGTGGCAATATGCTCGCGGATATCGCCACTAGACCACGAAGCAAAATTAATCCAACCACATTCGAGCAATGTGTTCAATACTGAGTACGTAATCGTGGGATAATGCATGCTGTGGTACAGGGTAGTAGTATAGAGATAAGTAGTATGGTGTAAATTCTATCCAATCGAATTTTGATGCTCAATAGAGCTTTAACATCGTTAACCGTACATTTACGTACAAAAATATTATATAATAAATCTTTGACGTTTAAAAAGAAAATATTGTCTTCAGAGAAAATATTTCTTTCATTCTTTCTTACATTCCTTTCTTTCTTTCTTACAGACCTATTGRCTTTCTCGTTGGTATCCAAGTATAGCGGAAGTTGTGCGGAAAATGTTACAGTGAGTACTAATTACGTTAACTTACGTGCAACCAAATTGTTGTTGTTTAAAAGTCTTTTAAAGAAACTGAAAAAAGAAAATAAAATAAAAAAAAAAAACAGCAGTAAATAATAGTACGATTATACGGAACAAGTTCTTAGTATTACTCTCACTTTTCATAATTGCCCTTATATACTAAATACGTTTAGTCAAAGTTTTACATAGGTTTTTGCAAGTACCTACTTAACTTGCACGCATACGGGGTAAGGGTAGTAGTGGGAAGTTAAAAAAAAAAAAAAAAAAGAGAAAAAGAAAAGAACTTTTTTAATATACCGCACACACATAATGATATATTATTAAGGGATATTCTTTGAGGCATACATCACGGGTCGTAGAATTTTCACGACGGCTCGGCGGCAATGGCAGCCAGAGCCCTTTTACTCGAAGCCGCCGACTTTAGCAAGCTCTTTTAATGCCGCACCGTAGCACATTATTCAGACGGCGATGTAAAGTAGAGGAACACGTGTAAAGGTCGGCCTTTAAAACGCCTAACCGAGACCTGCCAACCTTCCTTCGCCTGCGTATATACGCAGGTAAGTATCAGCTAGTGCTAGCTAGCAGCAACAAGTATACGTGCGCATATCGCATATATCACGAGTTTAAGTACCGAGCATGGCACTTTCGACCTTGAGAACTTGAACCACCCGATTGTGATTTCGGTACAACTGCCAAAGAAGAAATTTTATTCCTTCTTGTGATCTTCTTTTACGGTAATTTTCTCATTGTCCTATTGAATATATTGTTTCTTTTTTTTTTTTTGTAATATTTTTGTTCTAAAAAAGAAAAGAACGAAAAATTGATAATATTTGTAATGTTAAAATATTGTTTTTTTTAAATAAATCGTTCAATTTTTTTTTTACAATATGACTGATGATTGAAGATCGACAAAATATGAAACGTATCGAATCAAACAATTGGTTAATAATATTAAAAATTCATTTTTACTGCATTTAAACAAAATGCAAATAAATTAATATACGCGCGTATCAATGCGAATACGAGAATTTCATTTGAATGCACGAACGATATAAATGTTCTCGTATTATCCGATGAATAAACAAGAAAGAAAAAGTTTTATTATTGCTACTCTGTCATCGTTAATAACATTATTTGAAATGAAAACAAACAGATGGATTTGTTGCATAAACGTTTCATTTTTAAGGCATACAACTCTTATTCCTTTTGATATTACGTATAATAAATAAATATTACTTATTTACGTTGAATAAACAAACACATTAAAAATGAACATCAAAAAACACAAAGGGAACATTCGATATATGCATATATACATGTAGCAAATAAAGTTATTGCCATTTATGTACGTACACCAATATTAATATATTTTAATGGAAATATATTGCGCGTATGTGTTAAATTGTAATAACAACATTCAACGAAATATCATATAGAGCTGGTAGATAATCATGAAAAAGATAAATAATATTCAAGTTTCGTTTCGATCGTTTAAAAAATTACTATGAAAAAATAAAATCGATATTAATCCCGATTTAAACGATAATTCTCAATAACAACCCTTGTAGAATTGTTCTTTTTTTTTCCAACAAAGTTTTGTTTCGTACATTTTTCAATAACAAAAAATAAAAGAAAATAATTGAGAATTTTTGTTCAAGAAGAAGAAGAAGAAGAAAAAAAACAAATAGAAATATAAAAAATGGTTGACATTCGAGCAGCGGGGAAGGAGCGGGGGTCGAGGAGTCATTTCAACGAGACGCGAGAAAGTACAACGAGTTTCGGAGAATATTTTATTTAAAATGCCTTTGACGGGAAAGCAAGTAAACGAGAAAAGAGAAGACGAGACGAAGAAGCAACAGCGTTTTGCTCCTTTTCGATTCAGCCCACGATATGTTCGCTGATTTAACGACGTCCGTGGGAGCCATTGTGCGTGCTCGCTTCTTCTTCTTCTTCTTCTTCTTCTCCTTCTTCTTCTTCTTCTTCTTCTTCTTCTACTACTTCTTCTTCAGCTTCTACTTTTCCTTCGTCCTTTAAATCCCCGATCGTTATTCATCGTGTATTCGAAAGAAAAAGAAAGAGAGAAGAAAGAAAGTCTTTTTAAATCCAAGAATAAAGACGATAAGATGAAAGAAGGTTTATGTATTTTTAATAAACATCCATTGTCGCTTTCTTAATAATTTTCTGAATTTCTGACAACGAGTTTGGTATATTTAAACGTACAAGTTTCTACAGAGTAGTAGTACGAGTTTGACGTTCAAATATCTCGAAAATTGTTCCTTTGTGAATATACAGAGTGGTGTATCCAGACGGTTGATACAAACGGACCCAGAGGTTTGGTTATGACGTGCACAAATAATTCCAAACTGAAGAGTAGTAACCTGTTATTTTCGTGTGAGACTTCGTTTTCAAGATAATCGACCATTTTGTCTATAGATTCAATATTTTCAAAACTTGAAATAAAGTTAATTGAAAACAACAAAATCTATATTTATAGATGCATCTAGAAAATGTTTTCAATTTATAAACGATGATTGGACAATGTATGAGAGTACTTACCGCAATGAAAGGTAATACAGGAATGAAAGGAAAAAACTAAAATGGATAGAAAGAAATTAAAAAGGAAGAGAGAGAGAGATAAAGGAAGAATAYGAATAAATGAATCGTTCGTTTCGTAAGGTAGATGATAGATGTTCAAAGGGTGGAAAAGAAACCTATGAGAAAAATAGAGAGAGATAGAGGAATGGCATAGAGGAGGGACAGATATAAGCGAAAGGGGACAGAAGTGTGTAAGCGTGTGTAAGAGAAGGAAAGAGATAGAGAGTGAGTGAGAGAGAGAGAGAGAGAGAGAGATAAAGATATGGAGCAATAGGCGAATAAAAGCTACGTCGAGCAGATGGCTGGTATGGCCATTAGCTAATGGATCCCTAACACCAGTCCACAAGAGTCATCCGCCACCACGAGGTACAAACTGGGAGGTAGTTACATCCACGAAACGCTGTTCCTACTACACCCTTTCACTACCTTCCAGAAGTGGGGTGGAAGGAGGGATAGTGGGAGATCGAAAGGGGAGGGTGGGGAGGGGTTTGAGAGCTGTTTGGTCTGCATAAAGCCGGCAAAATCACGCGGATAGCAATCGTGCTAAATCACAAACCGACTATGCTACCACGCTTTTCCGTCCACAGCATCCGAGCTTCTATCACTTTCTGTCTATCTGTTTGTCTGTCTCTCTCTCTCTCTCTCTCTCTCTCTTTCTTTCTCTTTCTCCCACTCTATTTTTTACTCTTTCCAACTCGTATATTTTTACATGTACGCTCGTTTTTACATTGCTCTTTTCGTGATCGAGCACAGGTGTGTATCGTACGTTCGATTTCAAATGATTTCCAATCACTTAACTCGAGTCTTTTATAGAGAAAAAAAAAAAAAGAATAAAGGGGAAAGTATAAAAAGAGGAGAAGAAAGAGATAGAGCTACTTAAGTGAGAGAGAGGAACCAATTCTCACCGTTTGTTAGGATAAAACGTGAATTCGTTCGTTATTTTTTCTTTTATTCTTTTTTTTTTTTTTTTACTCTCGACGTGAAAAATATCGGCATTTAAAAATTTAAAAGGCATGTTCGATTCGAATGGATAATAAATCGATTGAAATATAATACTTATTTATGTATTATGATTTACTGTACTTTGTTATACTAATAGGTGGTAATTTACTGAATTTTTCCTTGTTTTTTCTTTTCTTCTTGTTTTTCTTTTTCTTTTTGATTCATTTATTCAACAGTAATAATCGTAGAAAAAAATGACTAACTTATTAACACTTGCAGTAAAGTTCAACTAGTATCGGTAACACGTTAAAGTTATTATTAGTGTCTACTATTAGCATCTACCGGTTGGTAGAACCAATATTATTATATAGAGAACGAAGTTAACAGAACACGAAGCACACAAGCCGGTAGATTCGATCAAATCTACTGGATTACCGAGATAATACATTTTTGCAATCGCTTATCGTGTTTGTAATTAATGGTGGTAGAAAATAATTAGTTTAATCCCCGGTTTACCCTAAGCACGCTTCCGCAATAGCTAAGAACTTAATACCCAAACGCAAAATACTAATTGTATAAAGCAAATTTATGTACTCCAGTATCGGATGTAGATATTAACGTGTATCAAATAACGTGTATTACCGAAGGTACATTAAAAGAGATTACCAGAGTGCTTATAACAACGAAAATAAATTTTCCTTTAGCCAGTGATAACGACTGAAATTTGTATAATATCCATTATTTCCATCGTAAACACTAGAAAATTTTCTTTATCAACGAGCTAAATACTACAAGCCGATACGAGTCCTCCTCCTTCTCCTCCTCCTCCTCCTCTTCCTTCCCACCCACCCTCCGCGTAAACTTTGAAAGATAATTAGGATACTTTGATGTCCTTTCTTAAGTATACTCGTTAACTGTTTCTAACAATAAATTCTGAAACTCGTTAAAATTTAATGAATCGCATTGAATGCGTGGCAAAGCTTACGGATTACAATACAAGAAGAAAATGAAAGAATATGAACAAACATACAAAAAAATGCATAAAAAAGAGGAATATGAAAGGCAAAGAAAAAAATCAAAAGGATCTAACTGGACTGACAGAACAATGTTACACACGTGCGTCTGGTTTATATACGTGCATGCACGAGACCGGAAGAGGGTGCTCAGTAATTTCGATGTACCCCCAATTACCTAAAATAACTCGATGTAAATCTCTCCCTCTCCTTCTCTCTCTCTCTCTCTCTCTCTCTCTCGATTCTTCTCTCTATAATTAGCGTAGCGATCGGATCGTGTAGTCGTCGATGCGTGACTTCGGTATCACTTTCCAATTTGTGACGGTATAAACGGCGAGTAACGAGAGTCGTCGTTACGATCATCGATCAGGCGTAGAACATCGGGACGTGACGAGTGAACACGTTAATTGAACCTTTCGAATACGACTTTGTAATCGTACCACGATTCTGTCAGTTATTATCGAGTATTTTGATTTTGTCGAAGAAAACACAAGTACAATTTTTGTACAAATTTACGAAGTTATAATTAGCTTAAAGTTGAGAAAAATAGAAACAAAAAAATATGTATTATCTATTAAGAGAAAGATTGAGAAAAAGAAAAAAGATAAATGGTGACAAGCCGTAAAAAGTAAGCGGAGTTTTATAACGGTAATCCCAACATCTTACATTTGTGTGAAAGAAAAAAAGTAGTAGTAGTAGTAGTAGTAGTAGTAGTAGTAGTAGTAGTAGTAGTAAGACTCCCAATGAATAACGCGTTACTCAAGCCCGTGACAGGATCTTTTTGGTGAGAAAACATCGGAGACATTAGGAAGAAGTCGTGTCGCAGTAAATCGCACGAGCGAGTAAGCGAAGTTGAAAATCCTATGATGGACCGGTCTTAAGCGTGGAAAAGCGACTTGTTACTGTGCGGTTAGGAAAAGCCGTCGTCTGAACTTTGGTAAGGAAGTAAGAAGGAGGAAGAAGGGTAGGAAGGAAGGAAAGCAAGAGCAAGTCAGAAGGTAGAAAGAGGAAGTTATCAAGGAAAGGAGCAGGAGTAGAAGTAGAAGTAGGGGTAAGAAGTAAGGTGTATAAGATTGGAAGGAGATAGGCGGAAGCGTGGTTGTTGTTTCAAAACGATACCAGTAGAAGACTCGTCTTCTCAAGGAAGCATCTTAAGATTTGGTTGGAAGCGTCGCTAAATATTCATCGCGTCGAAAACGTAAGCAAGGAATATCCGTCTTTCGCGCCAATCAAAATACAAGCCGACCGTGTACCCCTTAAACCGTAGAAATCCCTTGGCGTTTTGAACGTCTTTAAATTAAATTCGCTTGGGATAAGTTCTCGAGCAACATCCCGACGGGCCTAATTTTCCATGGTCGGCGTCTCGCTTTTAATCTGGACCGTTCGTTTGGTTTCGTGAAATAAAACTCTGTCAGCCACGTCTCTGTCTAACTGGGAGCTTTTAAAAGAATGAGAATGTTCGAAGTTTCACGATAAAATAAAAAAAATAAAAAAGTTGAATATAAGAGACGCGTGATGGATGAGCTAAGAAACATGAAAAAGAAGAACTTTAATTACATTTTTATGCAAGTATCCTTGATTATTTTCTTGTAATTCTCTTTCGATGAGTTCATATTAATAGGAATGGGAAAAAAAAAGTTTGATAAAATTGCAAATGAAAATTATTACTTAACGTCTATCCGGACAATTACAGGATTCTATACCGTAAAGTTTTCAAGATATACTCTCAAGCCGCATAACTATCGAACCTCTCCGCTCTATTCTGAATAAATTAGCACGTGATTCCTCGGCACAATTGCCAGATTCTACGCTATTGTTTCCATTTAGGGTAAGATATGCGTGCACCCTCTTGTCGGTAGGTGCCTTCGAATGGTATTATATTCTAACGTTCGCCAAACAAGACTTAGTCTTCCGTGGTACCTGTCTAACCCAACTCGATAAGCGATGTTTGAACGCTTATACTTGCTGGCGGAAGCCAGAAGAACTTGACTATAGAGAGCCGAGTAATAAGTAATAACTCAAGTTTCCCCTTTAATACTCCCATCTAGTTTCCACTGTTAGGCCGGTATGACCTTTTTCACTTCCCCTTTGTCTTCATTGTCCTTTTGCTTTCGAGATCAGGCGTGCTCCAGACGCTTTCATTTATATGCTACCGTACGTTTGTTTAGAAACGCGAGCAAGAAAACTCGTGATTGCGAAAAACCTATCTCTTTTTATTTTACACTCATCGATATAAAAAGCAGAAAAATTCTCGGCACGACTTCTTGTTGCTGACTTCTCACTCTTTTTCTCTTTCTTTCTTCGTCTTTTGCATCCAACTGAGGAAGGATAAATAAGAATGGGCCCACATCCTTCTTACTCGGTATAACGTTCATTTTACCGAGGAATTTCAAGAATGGTGTTGAAAGAGACAGATGCTGGAAGATGTGTAGAGGATGGAGATAGATAAATATACGGAAAGAGTAAAGGAAAAGGGGAAAGAAAGATAAAGATAGAGAGAGAGAGAGAGAGAGAGAGAGAGAGATAAAGAGAAAACGCGGCGGCTCAAGACAGGGACATTGTTCAAATTGCGGAGAGTGGAGACATCGATCACTATGCTACTGCCACAGCTGAGCCCTCGAGGACAGTCGCTAGCGACCTATCCCGTCCCTCTTCAACCATTTCCTCTTACACCACCTCACCCTTCACCATAAAGAACCAACACCTTCGAATCCTCCTACGCTTAGCTTCGGCATTGACTGGAAGCCATACCACGTGGTAGTCCTTTCAAATGTCAACCCCCTTAAGCTGACTCCTTTCCCTCTTTCTCTCCATTCCTTTCTCTCTCTCTCTCTCTCACCCTATTTCTTTCTCTCTCTCTCTCTGTTCGTTCTATGCATCGTTTACAAGCTATACAGGGAATCAGTCGATATGTCCAGTTAGGTTGAACTAGTCGATAACTTTGAAGAAGATTAAGAGACTGATATACGAGGATACACTTTTTCGTACTTTCACGTTGAAATTGTTTTTCTCTTTTCTTTTTTAAATAGATCCTATATTAATAAATTTCAATAAAATAATAGGTAATATTTATATTAATTATTTTTAACATTTATTTTATTTTACTTGTATTTCATGGAAATCCCGATGAAACTCTCTTAGCATTCAACTGAATTCAACTAGTTGGGATAATTCACTATACTAAATCTGGTCGAACATAGAACCGTCTGGAACAAAACAGGAGATTGAGTTTAAGTCGGCTTTAACGCGAAAGGATTAAAAGTTCATCCTGACGATATCAAAAGACCGAAGCCAGTTGACATTTGGCTCGTGATCAAATATCTGCATTCCTGTTAGCGATTTTCAACTGTTTTCGAGAAGAAAAACTCACTCACTGGTGATGGTGGCGGCTCGACGTGGTTGGTAGTCGATGTGGAGATCGGGAAGGGGTAGAAAGAGAATCAAGCGACCCCATCGGTACGGCCAATAAAGCCGAAAATTTTTATTCGCCAACATCGGCTCGGATAATTTCTTGGCACTCTGCCATCGAACTCTCCACGTCGCTTGCCCATCGTTTTGCTGGCTGCCTTTTCATTTATTCTATGTGCACCATAGCGTGAACTTCGCGATATTTATTAGCCACGATTGAGCGCTCGAGTGTTTTATAGATTCCCCTATTTTTGCGGAAAACCAAAATAGAGCTAATCGAAATAACAGAGCATATTTTTTTCTTTTCCCCCTATTTTTTTGCTTTTTCTTTTTTTGTGATTTGATAAACGTTAATGGAATCTTGAAATTGTTTTTTGATACATATTAATGTTTCAATAGGATGAAATAAATCAACTTAAACGTATATTTTTTTATGTTAATATCAAAAGAATTGTAATTTCAACAAGTAGGAAAATAATTTATCAAATCTGATTCTCATATATAAGAAGATCAAATCCCGAAAAGGAAAGTAAAGAAGTTAAAACGAAAGCCGTAAGTTAATAAGAAAGAAAAAAGAAAAGAAAAAAAAGCAATTTCCGAAACTACCACCATCCAACTCGGTAAGGATTTTAATAAATCGTATTTGCGAGAAGCTTTAACGGAAGTAATCAAAAAGAGAGATACACAAAAATATTGAGCTCGTTACGAATCCCTACAGTTGCACAAGAATTTATAATTCGTGGGGTGTACAACTCGGTAAAATTTTCTTTCCCCTCTCCCCCCCCCCGCCCTGTTCTCCTCTCCCATTCCATTTCTGATGTTAGAAAATGAGTCAAATTTACGAAGTGTTGGTTGAAAATGACAGTGATATGTCGAATAGAGATAGAATGAGAAAGAGAATATTAAGGAGAAAGAGGGTTGAGAAGTAAATGAAGGAGGAAGACGAAGGAGGGGAAAGAGGTGGAGGATATAAAATCAGATTTTCGAAGTTTCCCTTAATGTATACGATTTCCTGAGGCGAATTATGCCACCGCGATCCAAGAAGGAAGGAGCAGAGAGAATAATAGTATAGGTGAAGGATGGTGGTGGAAAGTAGAGAATGAGAAGGTGGATAGGAAAGGGGAAGGGGTAAAGTAAAGGCAACCGTGTGCCCTGGAGGCCGACCACATAACTTTGAGATTAATTAAATTTAAGCGCTGTTAAAAGGATTAATTAGTAGCAGCTACCCTCGCGGTGTGGTACGAAGGACACCGAATCGCGGGACAGAATTATGCACCGCGAGATGAAACTTTCCGTTCGGTACAATTTAAGATTCGTTCGTGTTCCCCCTCTAACTCCCCTCCCCCTCCCCCACCACCTAATGTAACTTACAATTCCATATTTTTCTATCCAATGTCTTTTCTTGTGTTTTAGTACAGTCTATTGAAACTGTTGTTTTCTTCGTTATTATTTCTTCTTTTTGTTTTATTTTGTATTTCGACGTTTCGTATTATGTTTTTAAATTTTTCTTTCCTTCCTAATTATTAATATCTTGTTTTTTTTTTTGCATTAGTATTTGGTTAACGTTGAGATTAAATTTTAATGGATAGGATTTCGAATGTTCGTTACAATTTCATTTTCGATCATCACAAATTTTTCGTCAGAACACGTTTCATTGAATATATCACTTATACGAACCACACACAAACATTTATTTAATTTTAATTAATTTTATATAACAATTTTCATCTCCGTTCTTTGGATTAATAATAATACAGACAGATTGAAACACTGATAATAATAATAATAATTATTATTATTATTATTATTATAATTATTATTATTATTTTTATTTATTATCATCATCGCTATCGTCATTATATCATTTTATCGTTCGTAAGAGTCGCTTTACCAAATCTACCCTCCGTAAAAAAAATAAATGAAGAATATATATATTATGCATATTACTTGAAGCGAATAAGAGGAATAATTTCGAATAATCGTGAGGCTTCACCTAATTCAAGGTAAGATATAATGATAATCTAAAGGTAAGCAGACCGACGAAATCCACACCTATACCATCATCCAAGACCATGGCATTTGGCAGAACTTCAACAATGCCATCTTTCTATCTTCCCCGACTTTCGTTTCCCTTTCTCCTTTTTCCCCCCATTTTCGAAGCATGTTCCTCTTTCCTTTCACCCCCTCTTTACCTTCCTTATTGTCAGTGTTCTCGCGTTAAATAACAATGGGCTCGTGGAAGTGGGACTACTCGAAAACATTTGCCCGTTTCTTCTTACTCACTCTCACTCTCTCATTTTCTCTCATTCTCTCTCTCTCTCTCTCTCTCTCTCTTTCTTTCTCTCTCATTCTCATCCTCATTTTCTCTTTCTATCTTTGTCGCGATTCATTCGGCCTCCCGCATAATGACGCTCGCTTCTATGAGCCAACGTGGCCGTTCGTTCGTTCGTTCGTTCGCTAACGCGCCCGCGCGCAAGCGTATTCAAGAACCGGATGCCGGGAGCATCTCCAACAACTCCTTCTATCTTCCTTTTTCTCTCTCTCATACTTTCTTTCATACTTTCTCTCTTCCTTTTGTCCTTACTTCTTCCGACGTTTTAATTGTTGTGCTAACATTTACCCTAGGGCGATCAATCGGTACGACAGTGAACACTTCATGGAGGTGGGGATAATGGTAAAATGATGGGAGACATTTAAAGTAATATCATTTTGATTTCATTCATCTCTACTGCGATATCTTCAACCATTTCTCCTTGTCTTACAGTTGTTAAGTGACAATTATATTTTAATGACTATTTGTTATTTAACGATTATCAACATTTCATTATATTTGCTGATAATTATTACCATATCTTTATAAAGATAATTGATGTTTCTTTAATGTTAACAAAAGAAAGAAACAAACAAATTGTTGACTGATATATTCAGCGTTACGTCAAATGTTGTCTGAATAACTTAATTTTTTTTTATTTTACATGGTAACACAATAAACGTGAGTAAATCACGCGATAACCCGTTTTATTTTCCAAAACCTGGTCAAACCATTTAAAAACTCACTTATGTTAGAACTTATCCACCTTCGGGCAAGGTTATTGGGTATATATACGGTCAAAGAAGGCAATTTACTGTAAACTGTGTATATGTATCTTCTCTGTGGTCTATGATCTTAGCCGTAGGAAATTTACAGGTCCAATCTTTCTCATTCTACCCTTTCGATCAGATGTCGACCCTTTCTCTCCTTGCATTATCGATGCTGTTCTGTTAAGTTTCAAAAGGGTGGAAACTGGCTGCTCTAACCGATAGGGGATAATCGATCTCAAAAGGAAAGGTCTTTCAAGAGAAAGTGAAAGAGAGAGAGAGAGAGAAATAGACTATAGACCAACATCGATACGTCTGTTTACCTTACCTGCTAATTTGCTAGACCCAATGAAAGATCAAGCTAATGCAAACTCTTCGTTGAATGCACTAACGTCGAATGCTAACATCGATTCAACGCATTGAAGTGCACAAAGTGCATTTGAAATGAAGTTTAAATTTATGACAACAAAGTGTACTGTTTTAAATGCATGACAATGTATTCCTTTTTGATCGATTAATATCGTTTGTTAAAAAACGTGTATTAGTTTTCAATTGATACGATGATCAATAATTTCTTATAATGTAATTCGATCAATTATATTTTCTCGATAGAACGAAAGATTATCGAACGTAAGAAAATTTATACTTAACCTTAACATCATCCATAGTTTCACAGCAATCCGTTAGAAAAATAGATGTAAAAACATAGAACGAGTGAACTCCTATGAGTACTCCGTTTTCTACGTGCCTTCCGTATCCGGTTTGTCCTATCTCGAAAGGTTTTAATTCAACTTGAACGTATCCTGTGCTGACTCTCTTCGACCTTCCGTTTCCAACCTTTGCCCGGTCCCCCATTCAATCTAACCAAGTCTAACCCAACAGCTAGCCCACACCTTTCTTTTCTTTTCTTTTCTTTTCTCAAAACATCAGTTAAAGCCACGAGTTATACGTGTGGTTGAATAACCGGTGGTCATTAGCAACCGGCCCTTTTTACGCATTCTAGCCCGGCGTATGTAACACCATGACAAAATGTTTCTCACACTTTTCACCCTTCTCCCACAATTTTACCCTCCTACTTTCTATCTCTCTCCTTTTCCCTTCGGTACAACGGTAATGAGTACCATTTCAGTAATGAGGTCGCACGCCATTGAAAATCGCAAAGGAACGGAGATCTCGCTAGATCTTTCTCCTTCTCTCTCTCTCTCTCTCTCTCTCTCTTTTTCACGTGAGAGAAATGTAGGGGTGTTCTCGTCGACCGTAAAAGTTAATGAACGAAGAAATAACCGTCTCGAAAGAATCTCTGGACCAACGTCACCTCTTTCTCTCTCTCTCTCTCTCTCTCTCTCTCTCATACCTTTTTATCGTCCTATCTTTCCCATTTTCAAAAGCTCCTCCGACTTGACTTCTTTCTCTTTTCGTCTCCTTCGAATCTATTTATCTCTTTCTCTCTCTCTCTCTCTTTCAGTTTCTTGTTCTTCTTGTTCTCCTTCTCACACACCCTTTTCAACAGAGGCTCAACGTAGAAAGATTCGATCTGGCGTGATAGTATCTGGCATCCTCGAGAATCCACGGGATCGACACCCTCTTACACTGCTACTGGCTCTACGTGACGATGGAAATCTGATTTCTGTCGTTATACCTTTCTCTTTTCCCCCTCACCAACTCCGAAACTGTCTCTACATATATATATATATATATATATATACATACATACACAGCTGGCTCACTTTTTCTTCTTTAGTCTTCAACTTCTTATTCCTCTTGTTTTAATTCGTGTTACCTTTTATCTCGTTAATAATTATATCTGGTATTATGATTAAATCGATCTACTCATAATTTTCATCGTTATATATAGTATATAAAAAGTATTAAAATCTTTAGGAAACATCAGCAACGTGAAAATCTTGGGTTTCAACAAAGAACATAAATAAACTATACTTTAAATCTTTCGTCAAATCTCGTCTGGTATCATTAATGAGTCAGCGTTAAGGTTTTAGGTTGAAAATAAGAAACACAACAACAAAAATAAGAAAATCCGTGAAGGGAAAAAAAAATATTATACAAGCATTAAACAACAACAACAACAACAACAACAAAAACAAAGAAAATAGTAGAAAGAAAAGATAAGAGGAATGAAAATAAGTTTTAGTCATAAGACCGGTAACGGCAGTAACGTGGAGGAGGAAAGAGAAAAAGAAAGGAAAGGAAACGCGACAAAAAAAAAAAAAAAAAAAACAGAAAAAAAAGGATGAGAGAAAGGGAAATAAGGAAAAGGAAGGATAGCGGGAGGAGTGAAAAGGTGAAGAGGCAGATGTGATAAATGGTAATTGCGCAAAAGTACCGCGACGGACACGAGTAACACCCGTTCCTCATTAGAGGCTTGTTAAGGCGTCCAGACGCGATGCGGCGGAATGTTTTGAGAAAGAAGGATGAAAAAGTGAGAGTGAGACAGGAAAAAGATATTGGTTAGAGTAAAAGAGAAAGCTTTTATTCTTTTCTACTTCTTTTTCTTCTTCTTCTTCTTCTTCTTCTTCTTCATCTTCTACTTCTACTTCTTCCAACACACTTAGGAATCTTCTTTTAGACCAGCTGCCGTTAACCCCATCTTCTTTCGTCTATATACGTCTCGTCTTTGTAATAATCGTTTTGATTACCAAGCACCACGCCTGGCCAATGCCGAAAGATTTGATTTCTCTAGAAAACTCAGATGAGTCAGACGTTGCCTGCAACTAAGAATCAACGAAATATACAATGTTAACCACTGAAAAAGCATCTCTGAGCTTTGTTAAATCTCGCGCTTAACTTTTCTCCCTTTACTTTCTCTTTCTTCTGAGATCAAAGGATTTTAACTTCTATCCCCCGATCCCTCCCTCCCTCCCTTCCTCCCTCTCTGCCCCCCCCCTGAGTCTCCTCACTCTTGTCCCAAACAATTTGTGCACTTCTTTATCTTGTAAATTTGCTGCCGGTTGAAAGATACGCAGGTTTTTAAATCGGTAAATTGAGCACGACCTCTTTCACCCCCTACACCCTTCGATTCCCCCCCCCGTCATCGATCTGTTATTTTCATTCTTCTAAGGAAAATCACTTTACAGATTATTCGTTATCTTTCGATGTTCGATACGATTGAAAAAGAACTCGCGTGAATCATTCTCAGCAAATATTAGAAGAAGAAAAAGAAAAAAAAAGAAAAATAATAGAGAGATAAGAATGTAAAAATTGGAACTACGTGGTCGATACATGGGGACACGTGAGATATTGTGTGATTTCAGGTCAGTTGACATTAATGATAAGCTACGTGGTGACAGATTAAAGTACAATGACCTCTTATATTCTTATATACTTTTTAATAGAACTTTATATCATGATATACATTCATATATACATACATAAATACATACATACATACATACATACATACATACATAATTTATCACGTCACGTACTCTTAACTTAACTCCGTAAAAAGAAATGTAAAAATTGTACTTTATGATTCCAGTGACAACGCGTTGGAGATTCAAGAAATTAAAATATCAGAGTTGTTTTCTAGTAGCTACCCCTTACTTTTTTTTTCTCTCTTTCTTTTTCTCTCAACGTTACACACTTTATCGTACTACACTTATTTCACTAGCCAACTCTCAACCTTCTTCTCTTGTTACTTTCTTTCGTTTTTCTGTTCTTTTTTTCTTCTTCTTCTTCTTTTCATTCTCTTTTCCTCCTTTAGCAACGATGCTTACTAGTCGTCGTCCTCTTTTCGTTGCTGGAAAAAGAGAAAAAGGCAAAACGTTTATTTACTTTCGTTCGTTGTGATTCTTCCGACGTTTCTCTCTCTCTCTCTCTCTCTCTCTCACTTGGTTACCATTCGTTCCAAGATAAGACCAGTTCCGTTTGCAAGAAGATCGTACGAGAGGTACGGCAAAGGAATAACACGTCTGCTGGCAACACTTCGAAGAACTAACGAACGAACGAACGAAAATTATTAAACCTGGGTAATTACTCGGGGGAAGGGGGAAGGGGTGGGGTGAAGGGGAAACAAGAAAAAAAAAATAAAAGCCCTCGCGTCTTATCGTCTTATAATTTTAATAGGGTTTTATCGATTTCACTTTTACGGCAGCTCGTTATCATGGGTCTTCCCTTTTACGGTAATGTCCAATTTCGAAAATCACTCGGTCGATAAAATTAACAAGAGAAACGTTTTTCTCAATTAAAAATAATAATAAAAAGAAGAAGAAAAAGAAGAAGAAGAAGAAGAAGTAGTAGTAGTAGTAGTAGTAGTAGTAGTAGTAGTAGAATAATAATTTTGTTCGATATCTCATATCGATTTCACACGATAATGGACACAACATTTAGCTATGCTTTTCATCGAACAAATAATCTGAACTATTATGAGAGTTATATAATATAATGAAAAACAAAATAATAAATAAATGAAAATTAACAGACGATGAATGGAAAAGAGTCGATTGATTTTAATCGATTTATCGTAAAATCAAACTTATATCCCCGATAATGATTACCCTTAGTATCTACACTTTTATTGAATTTTCTGACATAATCGAAAAAAAAAAAAATGCATAAGAAGATGAATAATAAAGGATAGATGAAAGGTACGACGACAATACGTTCTCAAGTCTATGCTGAGCACGGACATAGGAGGCGTCATTAGCTCGATGTATCGAGCACCATCCAAAGCGTCAATTTAACAGCGTGTGAATATTAATGATAGGATGCAGAGAGAGAGAGAGAGAGAGAGAACGAACCCTGTTCGCATATTTGTCGCAACACATGCCTTCCTCCGTATCATCGATTAATCTACGTCGAAGATTATTATAGTTTACGTTGTACTATCTGATAATAATGGAATGTTGTTTCGACAAAGAGATTAAGTATCGTCAAACGTTAATTCTTCAAATATTTATTATTATTATTATTATTATCTTATAATAAATAATATCTCTCTGTAAAAAAATAATACTCGACACGATTTTGACTCTTAACACCTTAAGCCATTTGTTTGACTTTCGGTAACGCCTTTAAACCAATCATTATCACGAAATTACTTTATCACCAGCGCCAATATTCTCGTTAATATCTCGATAAAATCGTAAAAAAATATATATAGGCATTTATCAGTGTGTGTGTGTGTATGTGTGTGTGTAGGATTTATCAGAGATTCCATAGAATTTTACGATTAGAGCAGAAACCTAACTCTCCCCCCAGTCGAAGAGTCATTCACGCCTATGAGTCATTAAAACGTTCAGTTTCGCTTAAGTACTGAACCCGCCCATCATTATCTTAGGTACTCATCTTGTAATGGTAAATCACGTAAAACGAGCAATAAACGCCGCGGCAGTGCGAATCGAAAGACCGAAGAATATAAAAACCCGTTGTTACCGTGAAATAAATTCAACCCTTTACAATAGCTCGATTAATCACAGGATTATACGGCAGTTCGTCAAACGAATAACTTCGAACGGTAAAAAGATTCTAACTAAAGTGGACACGCATATTTTAATTTTTTTTTTTTTTTTTTTTTTTTATGAAATACGTAAATTGTAATAAAAGAAAAGGACTTTTTTTTTTTTCTTTAAATATAAAGAAGTGTACTTCTCGTAATAAATTTTTGTTACGTATAAAACGTGAAGTAGTATATCGCATTATTTATTTTCATTATATACGAAAGGTTTTCAAGTGGTAAGGGGTTTGCGAAAGATTGTACGAAGATAAAGGTAAAGAAACGTTAAACTATTTATCTTCTCTTTTTTTTCTATTTTTTTTTTTTTCTTTTTGTAAAGCTTCACTTTCCTTAAGATTGCTTGGTAGGACATGGGTCAATGGTTGAGTCAGCGAAGGAAATTACATTTCGAAATGTCGCAATTCTGCGATTGTTCTTTTTCCACGTTACTTTATTGTCCTTTCATTCAAGTGAGTCAGCACAGGGACCATAGTTTCTTCTTCCTCGATCTATCGAAGAGTGACTATGATGTTTAGTAGCGTTATTAGGAGTTGCTCGGAACGAACATACACGCATGATTATATCATTTTCTTTTTTTCTTTCTTATTTTATCTTTACATATACAATCATTCATCTTGATGATACTACATTGTTGGGATTAATGATTTAGGTATTGTTAGATAATTTCATATATTCATTGTAACGTACATATTATAATTTGCGTGAAATAATATTTATTGTTAATCAATTTTTTTTCGTTCGATTTTTTCCTTTTTTCTTTTTTTTTTTTTTTTTAAACGTTTCAACTTTCCCTTTTCTTTCTTTAAAATTGCCCAAACGATACTTATCGCCAAAAGGTGGATTTGTAATGGAGGTGGAGTATGAGGGATTGGGAGGGGGGAAGAGGAGATGGGAGGGATATTGCACATTGTAGACGAACTCACTCTTCGATCCTCTGTGTGATCCTCGTGCCTTACCGAAGAGCACGCATCCTCGTCCGAAATTCATTCCCAGCTGGGATTTCGCGAATACTTATCTCCGAAAAGAGATTGGTGGATTTGCTCGCAAACACGATCGTTTACCTTAACATAAAGTCTTTAGTCTTAGCGATTATCGTTTTCTTGTATTTGTTTTATCAACTTTTGTTATACATATAGAATTTGATCGAACGCATTTTCTTCTTCTTCTTTTTCTTCATTTTTATTATCAAAATAATAAATATAATTATTTTGATTAAAAAGAAATAGGGAGGGGGCGGGAGGAAGGGAGAGAAAAAATAAAAACCCATAAATAATTTTTAAAATCGAAACGAATGTTTAACGAGCAAGCTACTATTGACCAAATGGTAAAAATAAAAGCTCGTAAATGACGATTTAGTTGGAAAACATTCGAAATAGAAAAATGTTCTGGTTTCGAGTTATAGGGGAAAACTACATCGATATTACTACGAAGAGCTTTATTCCAAACATGTATCGTGACGTTTTAGATTTATGAAAGTATGTATATACATATATACAGGTCGGCCGAGTTTCCATTTATCAGTAGAACGCACATACGAATACCTGTGGAGTTCGAGGGATGAAAACGCATACGGCATGTAACATTCGCGAAACATCCTCAAAAACTTCGATTCGACGAACAAATGGACGGGAGTTTTGCAAAAGAAAAAGCGTCCGACGGAAATCACAATGGGAGAAAAGGTAACAAGAGAGAGAGAGAGAGAGAGAGAAAGAAAGAAAGAAAGAAAGAAAGCTAGACATACAGAGATAGCTGCTCAGCATCGAATGTGGGGAAGCGCATTCCCTTCCTATTGTGCATCGACTGGTGAAAAATGCACACTGATTTTCCGTAACAATGCTGATGAAAGGAAGAATTTTCCCTCGTCAATGAAATCCGAAGAATTTTTACAAATGGGTAAAGCTCTAGTCAGAATCAATGGAGAATATTATAGTTATTATACAAAATAACATAATTACGAAATTTCTTTTTTTTTTTTTTTTTTTTTTTTTTTTTTTTGAATATTTTTCCCAATCGTATTTCTTTTATATTCTGTTTTTTTATTTTATTTTATTTTATTT
This sequence comes from Polistes dominula, assembly GCF_001465965.1. Next base: position 507,165 of record NW_015149006.1, on the reverse strand, counting down.
TTTTTTTTTTCAAATAACAACCAATTTGTCGAAATTATTTCTATTTGAGATTAACAATAATCACGAGAAATACAATTAAAATATATTTCAACAAATATTGAAATTAATCCGGTTGTGAAATGATAAAATAGCGAGAATAGATATAATTAGATTCAACAAACGATTTTAGAAAAAAAAAGAAAAATTACGTTTGTATTCGAGGAATAAAGCACCAGATCTTATTCATGTCATTCAACGTTTCGAACGATCCAGGAAAAGTGTATAAAAACTTTTTTATTTATTCATCGTTGAACGAGGACAAGAGATAATTATCCGGCGTTCCGTATAATTTCGTGCTTGATACAAATTAACGATGACAGCTCTTAGGCTCTTACAACGTCACGTGGATTATTTCGAAAGGCGTAAAATTGAAAAAGAATTAGGTTGAACGACGGTCACGAAGAATAAGTTTCCTGTATAATAAGAAAACGGATAAACTCGTTGATTGTTCATGAAATACAAAATGTGAATTAAGATTTTTAAATCTTTCAAGTATTGTAATCAATTTTAAATGATTATTATGTGAAAGAAAGAAAGAAAGATAGTACATTGGAACAAAAATTAATGTCTTACGAATAAATAAGTCAAATCATTATTCTAAACTGACTGATCTAAATCATCAAGAAAAATGATCAAAAATAATCAAACAACTAGTCTTCAAATATACACAGGTATTTCAAGTATAACTAATGCATACGCATATATGCGTCGGAGTTATATTCAACTAATGCTAGTTATCTCGTGTCCTGTGTGTCATTCGGATTGGTTGAGACGTCAGAGAGCATTCAGGATTACGTGAAATCGTGCAAAGCAGAACAATGCCAGTGAAATGATCCGGTAGCTTTATACATCGGACGAATCATAATCAGCACTTAAGTCGAGTACTTTGACGAGGGAAACGACGAGAAGGATTCTGATTCCACCTCAAGTAGTTGGTACCTAAACGTTTTTATTCCAAGAATTACTTCAGGTTATTCGAAACGAAATGCCGCTCGAAAACACTTTAAAATAAGTAGTACCTACTCCTCTGACGTGTTTTTTTATCACGTGAACATTCGTCGTGAAGTATACTTCTATTCAATAATTTTTTTCAATTTAACGTCCAATTACTTTGATTATTATTATTATTATTATTACTATCATCTTTTACAGGTGTTCATAAGTATCGTTTAAAAACATTTCTAAACGTAACTACCCAGAGTGTATATAAAAATAAAATAAAAATCAGATATGTTAGTGATATTTAATAGCCGGAAGAGAAATCACGGTTATTGCAATGATTTCATTTACTATTTTCTGAACGATCAATTTTCGTCATACGTCAACGACCAACGAAAAAACATCGTTCACTCTCTTTTCCGATTCTTTTCCAATTTCTCGTAGAGAACGATGTACCGCAAACGGTACCGAGTACGATAAAGTAGATTATTAAGTTCCTTGGCTTCGTTGCAGGGGATTTTCTGTCGTGTATGTAGTTCTCTTTTTTTTTTTCTTTTCTTTTTTTCTTTTCTTTTTCTTTTTCATTTACTCTTTTCGTTGTACCGTCGTCATTCGTTTTATTCTCTTTTTTCCCCTTTTGGTTTCGAACGAACAATTAAGGTCAGAGAGCGTCAACTCGTCGACGACTAGTCGACGGTGGGCTACGTTATTTGGGTCGCATTGGATCGTTTTTCAACGCGACCGTCTATTTGTTAAACGACTTTTCCAAGAGAAAATCTTATCTCGTTTAACAACGATAAACCCAACCCCTCCAACCCCTAACCTCTCAATCCTCAACCCTCAACCCACGTCCATCGTTCTTTTTTAGTTCGACGATGACGACGACGAGAAGGACAACGACAAGGGACGAGGACGAGGACGAGGACGAGGACAAGGACGAGAAAAACTATCGATCGTTCCCTTTAGTTCTTTCTTTTTATTTTGTTCATCTCTTCTTTTTCTTATTCTTCTTCTTCTTGTCGAACCAACAACATCGGTGTTCTCGTCTCGACCCGCCTCGTTGCTTAAGATTTAAAGTTTAGACTTTAAACCCTTTTTGCAGTTTTATTAACGCCTTAACGACGGTCGACGTGACAATCCGTGTCAGTTGGATATTTTATCAAGGACGACGGATTTAACGTTGGCTTAGCCGCTTTATTTGTTTGTTTGTCTAATAAATTATTTCGATAATAAATTTAATATATTCGACGTGAATAAAGAGAAAAAAGATAACATAGGAAGAAATAATAAAAATATATATTTTTTTTTTTAACGATGCGGTAACGGTATCGCTTATGCAATCAAAAGTCTTTAACAGAACATTCACGAATCGTCAATAAATATATATATATATATATATGATATGATATAAAAGTTCGTAGAAATAAGTTTATCAAATATTTCTTATCTATGTGAAATCTTTGAAAAGTAAGTCATCGCACCTGCGCGATATGAATTATCAACAAATCCTAATCCAAACCTCAACGCTGTGAAACTTACATCAAACAAACTCCGTATAAACTTTTACAAACTGACAAACTGTGATCAGAGTCGATCGAGAGTTTCCTTTTTAAACATCGTGAAAGTAGAACGGTTTCTCTCCGATGAAAATAAGAAATAAGATTAAAAAAAAATTAATAATAAATAACGTAGGAAAAAAAAAAAAAAGAAAAAACAAGAAAATATTATTTTAACGATGCATAACGATATCACGTTTTATTCAATAGAAAATCTCGATGAGATTGCATTCATACGAATCGTCAATAAAATATACATACATATGTACGTTTAAAATCCGTGTAAGGGACACCATGCTTAACATCCCTGCAATCTCTGCGAAGAGTTTTGCTAGCTAGCGAGTGATGACTCGGTATAGAACATTATACCCCACCTATAGTCCTAGCTTGCTAGCTAGGTCCGTACACGTAAAGAGAGAGAGAGAGAGAGAGAGAGACTAGACTCTCGCACGTGTATTAATCTGCATAAACTCATTCCTATGCAAACGAGGAGGATTCGACGACGTCGAACTAGGATACCGAACGGGTAGAAACTCGCGGGGGCTTACATCGCGGCTTAGAAGCATGCTGAGGCTTATATACATATAGATATGGCTTGTATACCGCGAGATACCGATCGTAAATGAAACCACACCGACACCAACAACCCCTTTACACATTTCTATCTCTTTCTCTCTCTCTCTCTCTCTCTCTCTCTCTCTCTATCTCTCTCACTTGCTTATTCATTCACATATTCACTCACTCACCCAGTCACCCACTCACTCACTCACACTTTCGTTCTTTCCTTTCCTTTCCTTTCTTCATACCTTCTTCGTCTTCTTCGTGTTGCCGTAGACGGAATAATAATTGCCAAGTCCTTGTCCTACGGCATATTCGAGGTGACGATGATCATCCGAGGAATTAAAAAGAAGAAAAATAAAATCAGTGAGACAGTGACACCTGTCTAAAGGAGATTAAGATCTTTCTCTTATCGTGAATATTAAATTTATGGGAAAAATATTTTTTTCTTTTGATTTTTTTTTTCTTCTTGTTACACCATCCTTATTTTTAGCACGAATCTTCACCAAAGAATCTTATTTAAACGTTAAGATAATCTTTTATTTTCCTATGACCGATTCGTACGATCGATCATCCATTCCCCTACACCCCCGTACCCCTACTTTGTCTTTAGACCCTGTTTCGAGAACACACAAAGATAGAACCACTCTAACGTTCCTCACAATCTTTCCAAGCTAAGCTCGGTCTTCCTTCGTATTTCCGATATCGTGCAAGGAAATAGTCGACCGACCGATATAGAATGAAGAATAAAAGAGATAGGAAAAATAGACGATATATGAGAAACAACAAGAACAACAAAGACATTCTGATTTTCGATATTTTTCATCTCGAGAACTGAAAATCTATGATGGATAATACGCTCAGGGGTTTTGATTTTACACTAGCTCGAGTACTATAAGTTCACTTCTACTCGTATTCTATGTATGTTTAATGCGAGCAACCATCAAGCTCTACGACCAAGAAACTTCGTACTAGCATTTGTTTATAACTTATTCAAGACTGGTGCAATTACCGGTGTGTGTAGTTCATCGACGTATAGACACGAAAATCGCACCTTCCTTACTCGCTGCCAACGCCTGTATCAACAACCACCTCTGTGCTTTTTTTTCTTCTTTTTTTTTTTTTTTCTTTTTTTTTGATTTCATTCAACACGTATCTAAGCTTCTTTTTTTTATTATTTTATTTTTTTCTTTCTTTCTTTCTTTCTTTCTACGTCTGACGTGTACTAGGGATGACTTCGATGCAAGTTTAGATGCTATAGAAAAATGAGAGAAAAGAATAGAAAAAAAAAAGAAAGATCTTTCGAAAAGCATTGCGATAGTTACAACTTATCTTCGAAGTAAAAAATATATATATATAAGAGAAGAAAAAAAACAATACAATATAGAAGATAATATATCTGATATGTAGACATTATCATTCTTTCTTATAGTCCAGGAAGTTGAAAGTTTTCGCACTTTAAAAATGTACTCTCTGACGAGGCTGATCCTATGCAACGTTTCGAAAATTATAACTTTCAGTATGATCATTTTTACGATCGATCATAGAAAATTATGCTTTTTATTTTTGTACTTCGTTTAGCTTTCATTCCTCATCGTTTACAATTTACAAAATACATGTGAAAATTATTTTAATTTATTTTATTTTATTTTATTTTATAGAAACTTTATATTTCATGGAATGATATTCAAAACTATGGGTAGAAGTAAAAACTCGATCTCGCGTTTGGCGAATAATAAATAAAATTAATCGTTGAATCTTGTGAAATCTGACAGATTTCAAATTTACTCTGAAGCAATTTGTAACATTTATTACCAATGTATCTTAAAAATGAAAATACTTTAATGGTTAAATAGTTCCAGTTTAATAATTTGTTGCGAAATACGTGACTTGTTGGATGGTAAAATTTGTTACTGTATTTACAATGACTACTAATCATTCGTTCAGGCACGTAAATTGCTTTTTGTTTACCCAACTTATACTCCTGTCACTGACTTTTCTCCTAGTTGTGTTGCTTACTTGAACGAATTCTACGAAAGTTCTATATTGAAAGCGTTAGCGAATTTTAATCTGCTACTCTTCGTTTCTACCCTTCTGTTTTCAAATAAATAATTAATAGTGGCTTCGTAAAGACTAACAGGACCGACCGGCAGATAACGTATTAATGAAACGAATCAGCTACTATATATGTATATACCATTTCATCGTTAAACTAAAATCGAGAGATCAAACGTGTGTACATTCTTGCTTAAGTGTATATAAGTCTCAAGCTTTATTGTAATACTTTTGATATTTTTGTAAATTAAATTTAACCATTTGATAAAATATCACGATGAAAATAGTACATTGTTAAAAAAAAAAAAAAAAAAGAATAATATTAACCAACAAATTGGATCGATGAAAAAAAAAAAATAAAATACGCATCGTACGTTAGTAGAAATAAATTGATGCTTATAATATTTCGATGTAAATATCGTGAAATATAAATGTATATATTATTTCTCAACGCGTAGGGTTGTTATGTTAGAAATGTGATTCACGAGTCTGAAGTATTTAAACAAAACGAGGTTCCTCGTTTTGAGATATCCTTTTATAATATCTCGCGAGACTCGCAAATAAAAATACGCTTACATATATACATACATGCGTAGTCAGGTTTACGGTGTGATACTAACGATGTCACGGATCCTTTTGTTTTCAGCTTGACGAGGACTGAAATGACGCAGGAGTCACGGTGAGAAAAGGGCGAGGGTTTCACCCTCGCACGAAAAGGGGGTGCCATGGCGAAGAACTTTAGTTTCGTCGTTGGTGCGAACCCATCGACTACCCCTCACCTTATTCGTCTTCTTCTCCACCTTCTCTTCCTCGGTCTCACCTGGTTCGTTCCCGCAACGCATGCCGTGGATCTTTGTAAGTATTATTCTTTACTTTGATAAAAAAATTGACAATATAAAACACACGAAAAATCATACGAAATATTTAAACAATTTTCCTAATTCTTTTCCATTATTGTTTTTTCTTTTTTTTTTTTTACAATCAAATGTTAATACCGGTTTACTTAATCGTTTTCACAATATTTGTCGTTGTTGTATGGTCCAATCGTTTCGCAGAAATCATGTTTCACCATGTCCCGGGAGAAAAAAAAAGCCGGGCCATTATTCGTTCGAACGTTGATTAAATATTGATTTTACCCTTCACCTGTGACGCGAGTTTTCGCAAATATTTACTCCGGTCGTTATAAAATAATTCGCCTCGGCGAAGATATCCTCCGTTTATTAAATAATATTCGGTTCGATAAGTGACGCTGAGCATTAATATCTTCATCTCTTTCTTTCTCTCTCTCTCTCTCTCTCTCTCTTTCTCTCTTTCTCTATCTATTTCTATCACTCTATCTCTGTCACTCTATCCCTCTGTTTATCGGTCAACCACTCTTCTCGTTGAGAACGGAAAAGAGAATCTATTAACTGACGCATGCAAATCGTCGTAGCCATATTAAGGTCAGCTTGACGATGAGAATCCTGGGATGGTCTGTGAGAATAAAACGAGCGTGAAGTATCGAGAATCGAAGAATTAGAAAGGACAAATAAGAAGAAGAAGAAGAAGAAGAAAAAAAAATAAATAAGAGAAAAATAAATAGGGGGTGGTGATGTAAGAAAGGATACAAGACAAAGTTAGACGACGATTTTAGAAAGGAAAAGAAAGGAAAGTATGAAAGAAAGAGAACCGATCAAGACGAAATCAAAAGAGAACTTGTGTACCATCGGAAGATTAAACCAATGGTTGAAAGAAAAATAAAGAAAAGAAAAATCAAAAGGGGAAAGAAAGATATTTCCCCTTGCCTTTTTTAACCGACTTCTCGAACCCTCTTTTTTTTCTTCCCCTTTGGTTCAACAACTTTCTTGAAAGTTGATCGATTAAGACGTTTCATCGTTAAAACCGTAATCGTATCGAGAAATAATTCGGATTATTTCAATTAGCATGATATATACGATTGAATTAATATTAAGATTGAAAAGATAAGAATAACGAATAGATAATTTGATTGTATAACGTTATTTACAATGATTACATTTATAAAAATAAATCGCGGAGATAAAGAAAACAGGTTTCTTCTTTTCTTTTTTTTTTTTACATTTGCGAACTCATTTACGAGAACATCGTGTTTTGATATTTTGAATTATCAGTCATGCGTGTTTTCGTTTATTTACGTTTTAAAAGTTATCTCATTCTCTATAATTTTGTTTTCATTCGTGCGATTTATGTCACCTTAGTTCAGTCTGTTTTTAACAGTTGTGTAACGATGTTGTCACGGCAATAGTTGAATATTTTCATACTACGATTTCTAAATCATCGTTATTTGGATAAAATAGTGATAAATAAGATAAAACGGGGATTAATTAAGTACGATTTCTTGAGTGATTATCATTAAATCAATGTGAGTAGATATTTAAATGAAAAATTTGTTCGATTACGGTACTTCCAATAATTAATTTTACCGTTTAGTCGGTACCTGAAGTTTTTAACGAAATTCTTCAAAGATCACATTTTATTTCATTATAAAATAAGTTAATTATTTCGATTGAATCTCAAAATGTAATTCATTGTCTACCTCTGAATAAGTATATTTTCATTTCAATCAATGCAACAATTAGATCAAAGTGCACTGATAAGTTAGACACGCTAAGGTAGGCCCTTTTATTCCTTAACACTTAGCTCACCTTCCATTTTACTAAACACTCAACGACGACCCACTCGTTTCGGGTAGTCCTACGTGAAAAGCTGGTTTCAACTATCACACGGATTCATCTCAGTTAGCCGTTTATTTAGCCCTTTTTAATTCGCCTTCCAACGCGTTGCACGGTAAATATAAATACGCATACTTTAGATTGAGTTCATGGATATATTCCTTTCGCTGTTCCTTTTCAAACCAGTATCTCGATGATCTTCGAAACGTTCGTGGCTCGTATAAATTTAACTACAAGCCGATCTCGATCAGCGCGATCCATCGGTTAAATAAATTATGATAAATATAAATATACAAATATAAATGTAACGTTTGTCCGTTTACATGTGCGTGCATGTGTGTATTTATGTGTGTGTATGTATATTTTAATTTATATCTTTAACAAAAAGTATTATATTTCAGATAAGATTATATTATTATTATTAATCGTGTCTTATCGTATAAATGCAAAGTTCTAACGCATACATTAATTCGAATAATTTTGTTTAAATATAATTTTTACTTTTCTTCTGTTTTTTCTTTTTTCTTTTTTATTTGTTTTCTTTTTTTTTTTTTTTTACAATAAATCTTTTTATACGAATAAAATTCGTAGCGTAGTATTCGATTAAATAATAGTTACGAGAATATTCGTTTGACACATTTAACGTTGGTTGTATATGTAAAAATATGCAAAACGCATACGCTTGTAAAACGTTCGAGATGATAATTCTTTTTTGATCTTTTTACGTTTTAGCACAATGCATCGCGCCACTGGGCATGGAATCCAAAGCAATACCGGATAAGGACATCACAGTCAGTTCCACCTACGATGCCGGAAATGTTGGCCCGCATCTGGCACGGTGAGCTTTCATATCTTTTATTTTTTCTTTTTTTATGTGTGTGTGTGTGTGTGTGTGTGTGTGTGTGTGTGTGTGTGTGTTATTTTTTGTTATTTTGCACAACTGAAAAATTTTGCAAACAGACACGACCCAGACACGTGTCGAATCAATTTGATCAAGATAGATGTTACTCGTACTACAATGTACACGGAGTGATTTTTAAACTCTGAACATTTACATGACGTTATCTTTCTTTACTTTTGTATAATATGAAAATCGATTTGTTTATTTTTTCTATTTTTTTTTTTTTTTTTCAAATAAACGATCGAACATTATTGTTATTAGTTATACATTTAATATTCTCAACCGTTATTTTCAGCTAAACGTACAATGCGTTCATTCATTTTTTCTTTCTTAAAAAATCACGCTGAAAAGGATTAAAGAAACGAATCAATGAAAAATAAGAGAGGTAGAGAGGAAAAAAAAAGAAAAAAAGAAATTTCGTCCGTTCATTTCTTTTTCAGTTCGACAACTCGATTCGATAACGACTACAGACGGCTTATGCGTCAAACCGAATTTTTGTCGCACTTATCGGCTCTTCGTTCTCTCAATACATAATCCAACAGAGCTAATGGATTTAGTTGGCAGACGAGACGATGTTGAAAGAATCGGAATTACAAAGAATCGTTAATGCGTCTGTGCCAATGCACACGTCGCTCGTTTTCCCGTCACGGATGTTGGATGGACCAGAAATCGTTAGCACAGGGCATCCACTATTCGCCTTAATCGAAGCATGCCGAGCAAAAGGTTCATCGTGATTACTCTCGTCTTCCTCGCGTTAATACTTTTCCAAGAAGAAAGGCTATGTGTAAAATTAGGTAAACGTCAAGAATTTCATTTCCTTATCTGAACATTCCTTTTGTTTCATATTCGTAATAATATCTAAATATTATATTCTTATATTTGAAATTACGTAAAAATCGTATGATTCGTGAGAAAAATCATTTGTAATATTTGTTCATACGTAATAAGTACTTTCTGCAACAACAACAACAACAACAACAACTTCGTTCTAATTAACGTATAGTATTATACGAAACTCGATTTCTAATTATCATAATGATAGGTAAAAAGTGACTTTACAACTTAACATTTATTTGGAACGCCTCCAATTTCCTGAGAGGGGGAGTTACAGGGTTAATTTGCAACGACTTCTCGTTCTAGCGTGAATACTAAAATCTTGCAGTAATGATTTCGTATACGGTTGTTTTTAACACGTAAAATCCGGTGTGGCAGGTTCTATAGAATTTTACATGATTATTTTCTTATTTTTATTTTGTATTTTTTATTTTTTATTTTTTATTTTTTTTTCAGACTAACATAAGACACGCGAAAAGAATTCGCGTGAATTTTATTTAATAAAATGACACGAACAAAAATCTTCTTTTATTCGCTTGAAAATAAAATACTTTTGATGTTATAATTTCATCGATAAACGTAAAAAATAATCAGTAGATGAAAATAATTATTATTTTTGCATAACTAAAAGCATTTTATGTTTACAAAGCAAATGAATAGAGTTATTAGAAAAAGAATGCGTGTTTTTTTTTTT
>NW_015149006.1:481835-496784 GCF_001465965.1 Polistes dominula | reverse complement strand
TTTTTTTTTTTTTTTTTTTTTTTTTTTTGTTTTTTGCTTTATCCTTGGTTCAAGCCCTCAGCGACAAATTGCCGTTAGTTCATTGCTTTTCAATCGTTGTTGCTGCATTTGACTCGGTGGCAAGCCGCAAAAATGTGCGTTGGACCGCTTAAATTACAAGCGAGAAAGTTCACGCCTATTCAAACCGCAAATTATCTGATACTTTCAAGAGGCGGTTACGCGGTCAATGCAAATAATCGATCATTGATCGTTATCCGTGCGTGCGCGAGGAAGTTGTTAAAAGTCCTTTCACTATCGTACAAAACAGCAGCAGCAGCAGCAGCAGCAATCGTCAATGAAATAAACGTACATAAACGAAACTAACAACAATATTTTCCATATTATTTCTTATACGAAATTTCCTTAGTAATCTCATTCTAATGTATTAAACCAACAAAAAATAATATATACACATATATATATATATATATATATATATCAACAAAAACCTAACAAAACGAAAACATTTTATTCAAAATGAAAACTACAATTGTGCGCGTGCAATATTGTCACGAATAAGATGAGAGCATGTTATAATAGTATTTTTATCCTCTCATTTCAAACCCAGCCCACTTCACCCTGTATGATCCTCTCTCTCTCTCTCTCTCTTTCTCTCTAACACATAGAAGCCCTGTTTAGATATTAACGCGCTGTGCCCAATGTTCGTCGGAGGTTGTACCGCAGTGCCGGTTTATACGAATATACCGTGCCCCGTGGGAAGCATCCGGTCTACTGTAGCACGCATGTTGTACGAAGGAACAAACGAACGGGGCAGCAACGAGCAGTCGAAGCGAGTATTGCGTTGGTCTGTTGTTGGCCCCCGCGGGCTCTCCGGTATTAATACATTCCATTACAGTAGACAATGACCGGCTGAATGGATCTCTGACTCCTGATGAGCTTTTAGTTTCCCCTTCCCCCTTCCTTTCCCTTTCCCCTTCCCCGCCCACCACTCCAATAGCTATCCTTTACCAATGTATATGCTCTCTACCTACTCTCAGCCAACTCCTCCTCGCACGTCACCATCTAATTTAATACTCGACGACCTCGGGCCAAAGAAGATCGCACACCTGCTTTGCTTGAAGGATAAAACGTGCCCAACTAGACCCCTTTGGTTAGATCATTTGCGGTTTTGTTTTCTCTATCTTGATCGTTACTATCGCAATGACGGTGGTTTAAACTTATCTAACAGCGATTGACTGGAATTCTTTATTGGTTGGTAGTTATATTGCTTGGTTATTACTCTATCTCATAAAACTTGACTACATTTTACGTACGCGTCTTATTCCACGGTGATATCGTAAGAAAGTCATAACTTTATTAATATACCAATGACGATGAAATATATATATATATATATATATATGAGGAATATTTTGTTTTATAATTAACGTTAGAGTCTAGTAGTCATGAATATTTTTGATAAATTTTTCATGTTAAATAAACGTAATAGTAGCGATAATTAATGATGGTAACAAATTTCAATGATATAAATTTAACTCGATGGAAATGTAATTGGTAGAATAGAAACGGTTTATTATTGTGTTTTATTACACAAAATGAGATAACTTTTAAATTAAGTGAATTTTCAAGAGAAAGAATCAAAAGAAATGAATAATTAATGCAAGTAACAAGGTAACATTTAAAGGAAAACAACGAGATTCAATTGAACTCGGGTTATTATTAGATATATCAGTGGTGCCAACCTACGTTTTATTTTTCTGAAAAAGGGAGATTTAATTATACCAAAACTCTCGATTTCCTTTTCCATAACAGTCGAAGTTGGCCAAGAAATAGTAGAAGAAGAAGAAGAAGAAGTAGAAGAAGACAGGGAAGTATAATCATACCGTTACACGTAATTTCACGACGAACGAAGTATTCTCTTTCTTACTCTTTTGGAATCTCCAAGGCAAGTTTTGCGCCGGATCGTCATAACTTTCGTCACGCGTTTTTGATTTCGCCATTTTACTTCACCAAGAAGTTGTCCCCCAGCTGCGCTTTCTCGCGTCTTGCTTGCTCACCCTTCTTCCTTTCTCTTCTCTCTTTTTCTATTTCTCTAACTCCTTACTTTCTCACCCTTCTCTTTCTCTTTCTTCAAGCTTTTCTTACTCAACAGTATTTCTAGAATGGGTGCAATTAAGACGCCGGTAAGAGTGTCGCGTTAAGATACCGAAAGAAATAGTAGACCTCCTGAAAAATCAACGTTAGGGAGTAGAAATGGTGTAAGAAAATCCTCCCTTTATTTAAAGAAAACTTTCGGAAAGTCTTAAATACATATATATATATATATATAATATAGTTCCGTAAGTTAGTATCAATTGAATTGAACAATTTCATTGGTAATATAAAATAATTATTTCTTTAGATAACTAATTATTAATAATCTTTGACATAATTATCTCTAACGTGATCATTTTCACTTTAATATTTATTTGTATATTTCACCATGCGATAACGAACTATCGACGTCGTTTGCTCAAATGAGCGCAAATTTCTTCCTCGCTTCTTATTTCAACACCTGACCAAGATATCGTTTATCGTTTTCTGCAAATATACATAAACGTTAAACGATAGCAATTTATGGATAACGACTTTATTTCCGTAGAAACTCTTGCATACGCGTTGGATACCAGTTTCAACTCGATTCAGCAAGCAATTTTGTAAAGAACTTGTACGAGTCTCGTGGAATCGACAGCAATTATGCACTTAGCAATCGCTTCAAATGATACCAATGTGAATCTCATTTTCGATTTTGCATCTTTCAAAGAGATGGGAAATAGGAGTGGCCAATGTGGTTTTTGTAAAAAGTACGAATATAACGTGCAATCAAGAGACTCTTTTTAGTATTTTCAAAAATAAGAACAAAGGAATAACGAAAAGCCTCTTTAAAAAAGATTATATAGTCTCACTTTCAAAAACACAGCCACTATAATGTTTATTACTGAAGAGATACGACTGAAAAGAAAGAAGAAGAAGGTTCCTTCGTTCGTACGAATATTTTATTTCAAAATAAAACTAAACATTACTCGTAAATGGCAACTCCGTTAACTTTTGTTCGTATTTTTAACAACTAATGTTAAAACATAACAACAAATTATTTATGCACATATTTTTTTTTTTTTATGAACCGCTATATCGATACTAAATCATCTGAAATATATTGAAACGTTAAATGTATCATCTGACAATCATTTACTTTTACGTCATACGTGGATTACCTTCATTATGAATAAAAAAGGAAAAGTAATGATTGATCTCGATAAATCGAAGAAAAATAGAAAAAAAATCGTGTTTTAAACGTTTCGTAGTATTAACATGACGCCTAAGACTAGTCGTCGTATACGTCTTAACTCTTACAGATAATCAGGTTCACCAGGAATTAATAATCGAGCTATACATTCAACTGAGGCGAGAATGATAACGACTCCTTCTTACCTTAGCATCACTATTTCTCTCTCTCTCTCTCTTTCTGTTATCCTTTGCTGGACCGGTCGTCGTTATAACTGGCGGGATCTCCTTTCACGAGATTTACAACCTGCGCGACCTGGAAGCATCTCTTTATCGATAACAAGTAGCTTCGACAGACTGGTTTTGCGTTTCTCTTAGTCAAACGAGCATCAAAAAGAAACAAAAATATATATATATATATATATATATATATATATATATATATATTTTCTTTCGTTTTTTATTACAAAACAAAAAAAGAAAAGAAAAGAAAGAAAGAATAAAGTACGATCTATATTTCCTGTTATCTTTGAAATCATCATAACAGTTGTAAATCAATATCGATTGAATCATAAAAAAACTATTTTATCTACCGGAAACACAGAGAGACAGATAGGACATACATACACACACACACACTTTTTTGTGAAAGTTAATACCAATGTTTATCGTCTTGTATATCCGTATAATGCATGTTAGATAAATGTAATTTCGAGTTATTAAAATGAAAGTTCATGTAAAAGACAGTTTACGTTAGCTAAGTTAGAGACGAAGTACGATTCTATTTATAACTGAGTTTTCTCAGAGGATTCGTTAGAAGAAGATGCAAAAAGGGAAAAGGAAAATGAAGAAGAAGACGAATAAGAACAATAAGAAGAAGAAGAAGAAGGGAAAGATATCGAGGTGTGTGGTCCCTGTAAAGCTAAAAAGGACGATCAGTGGTATAGCTTTTTACGTGGGACACTCTCATCCGTGCCATTCGAAAATTCATTCCCCCGTGTCGGATGAACGAACTGACGTGTAGGACGAATGGATGGACGGATGAATGGATGGATGGACGGACGGACGGACGGATGGATGGATGGATGGCATTAAATTGAGCGAAACACAGACGAAAAAAACCCCGAAAGAGAGAGAGAGAGAGAGAGAGAGACACTCTCACGAGCAGCTAATTTTCCATCCGCAGATAATTCTGGATTCGAAAAGGGGAAAGTGGTAACACGTCTGACATTGCCCAGCAATCTCTCTCTCTCTCTCTCTCTTTCTCTTTCTCTAACACGTACATTACATTATGCAATCCAATGACTCGCAAAGAAATTGACAGTTAGAAAGACTTCACTTAGATACCGACAATATATCCAAGCAAAGTTAATGAAAAATTCGAATTATCGGAACACGGCGTTTTAAACGTTCAACTCTCATACCTAAATCGTCCATTATCGAACTTATTCCGCCTCTACTATAACTCGTCGGCAAAGCTTTACACACATACACATACATACACCAACGATTCTACCAATCTCTTTGGAATTAACCGAATTGCAACGTGGACAGAAATAAGTGATCGCGAGCGAGTCGACAGTATGACATAGCTAGAGATAAGCGAAAATGCTAATTACTGCTGTTGGAGATAAAAGACGGATCGATTCTGTATATCCGTAAAATGACTACTGCATGCTTTATGAATTGAATGGATCTCGAGGGAAAATCAGAATTTTACCTTTAACCTAATAATATTCAGTATTTTGTAAAAAAGAGACCATTTTAATGGACAATGAACTGTATTATCATCAATTAACGTTTAATTTTTAACCTTCCATATTTGAGTTACAGGTAATTTCAACTAATAGCATATCAGAGAATAAATAATATTCATTTGAAAAGAATAATAATCAAATTTTTGTGTCGAATTCATTAAAGATTTATTGCATATAACGTAAACGCATCCGAAAATATTGGACACTTTTATCAAATTCGCTTAATCACACAAATTGCAAATGACTATTTAAATTCAACTATTTGGTAATGAAATCTGAAAACAGAAAGTCTTTGGTATCCTGATCACGGACGTGTTCCGATCCTTTGCATCCTTCCTTGTTCATGATCCTTCCAGCACCAATGATGCTCATTAATGCAGTTCGCTTTCCCTATAGATATATATATATAGCTTTGGATATACAGGCAAATTCGCACGATTTTCGTGTACGTGTTGCATCGAACGGGGAATCCCTCGTTCTTAGTCGAGCGTTTAAACGGTCCACGCAATTAGGGAAGGCGCTTCACGCTTCATCTTTTATTCATGTTCCAGCCCTGCCAACCTTCCCTCCTTGGCTTTGCTTTCTGCTATCCTTCCCATTCCAAAAGATTATAACCGTGCCGGCAACGACACACTCTGACTCCTTCCACCCCTCTCTTTCCCTCTTTCTTTTTTTCCTTTCATTCTCATCTTCTCTCTATCTCTTCCAAATTCTCTTACTTGATGTGGGTTCGAAAAGAGTTTCTTCAATAGTGCGAAAGGGGGGATAAGTGATTTCGAACGTTTCGATGGACATGAAAAGAGAATCCCAAAAGTAAGACTTTTAGGGTCTTCAGAAGAACTCAGAAATCTCGATAACTAGAGTCTACCGATTCGAAAATCCTCATAAAAAGAGAGAATCAGTAATACCTAATTATAGTTACTTCTGTCGGAAATGTCAATCGTTAACGAGCACCATTTGACTTATATCGTTTCTTACATTGTCTCTATCTCTCTTTCTTAAGCCCAAATAGACAGAACTTTAATGGTTTACTTAAGCCTTCTATAGAAAAACAATTTCATTGATCCTTAACGTTTAACCACAACTGACTATAGATCTATTGATTTTAGGTTGAAAACGGAGAGCCTTGGTGGTGCTTGGTGTCCGAAGAATCAGATAACAAAGGAGGCAAAAGAGTGGTTGGAAATTGATCTCCACACTGTCCACCTTATAACTGCTACCGCTACTCAAGGTCGTTTTGGAAACGGACAGGGTGTCGAGTACTCGGAGGCTTATCTTCTAGAGTATTGGCGACCACGACTGGGCAAATGGGTTCGTTACAGGGACATCAAAGGACAAGAGGTAAATTCTTGGCATAGTTATTACAATACAATAAGAAATCTCTTTAGCTTTGATTTACAGACGATTTAAATGAATGTGTTAGTAAGGAACATTTAATACGAAATGATTCTATTTGAGGCAGATGAAAGATCAATCAAGCATAAAACGGTTCTAAAGAGACTTACTTAGTACATTACGTCATACGCTTGAAATAACCGAAGATATCAATAAAGCACTTTAGAGAGAGTAATATCTTCGTTGATTGGTAACTGGTAACTGGTGATAGAGAACACTCATTAGTACATCTAATTATATTCTCTTGCAAAAGTAGACTAGTTGGTAGCCTCTTTGAAAAGCAGACGCAATTCGCATGATGGAAGCTCAAAGCATCAGCTTCGTTCGTTCTGTAGTTTACTGACCGCCGATGAAGGAATCGAAGACCGAGTGGAGGGATTAATGTAAACGGCTTATCGCGAAACCGTAAGCTAATTTCGTACCGTTGGAAGCTGCCACTTTGTCGGTAGCCTGAACCCAGACGTACCTTAGAGATCGTCGAATCCGTTCAACGGTTAGCCAAAGCTATCTCGAAGCTTTAGGAACGAGCTTTTGGACTGAATCTCCAATCGAAGAACGAGCCATTACCTTCGTTGGAACATAAACCTCTCTCTCTCTCTCTCTTTCTCTCTCTCATCCATCAAAATCGATCTTCTCCGGAAAAGCTCGCCTTATTTTAAATCTCTTTCGTGAGTTTGAATTTTCACCTATCCTAATTAATTTTATCAAATAACAGAGTATTTCGAAATGATTGCAATTTAAATCGAAAAAAATATTTCTTTCATTGGCAATCTCATCGTCAATGTATATTTTTTTTAAATCACGAATATTCAAATTCTTCGTTTAACACGGTTACAGACAATTTTTCAATTAAATCTTATACAAACACCGATATACTATTCAATCTTTATCGCATATTTTTCATTCCCAGATAGACATTGAAATTTCAACTAGACATTCGATCGTTTTCTATTATTTACCATAGTTGAAGCAAGAACCTTATCGATACAAATTTGTTCTACCAGCGTTAGGATTTACTATCAAAACCCTTTCCTCCTGCCCCATTTTCGGTGAATAACGTATACCTAAGCACGAGATACTAATCAAGTTTCAAATAGTTCGAGTAACGTGTTATGCGTATATGAAGATAGTATTATTCTTGCCATTAGAACACTTTAAAGGTTTCAACTCATTGATAAACCCCCTTAGGCAAGATTTTATGCTTGATGCGTCCATCATTAATACACGAGGATCGTTCTCTCATATATGTCATTACCCTACACCCTTTTTATACTTTTATCATTCTCTTTCTTTTCATGTTTGAAAATAAAAAAAATTTAAAAAAAAAAAAAGAAAATAGAAAGAAAAAAAAATGAAAAGAAAAGAAAATGTTAAACGTTCGCGAAAAAGCTTAGCCGCTAGGCAAATTGGCTGACCAATCAATGCCCGTCCACTGTCCAGTTACGATCTCTTATTAATATTGATGAACCAATTGCGTTGGCGCTAATGTGCCAAGGGCTTTAACTCTACCTTTCTCTTTCTCTCTTTTTTTTACCGATCTTTCCAAGGGCGATTCGAACAAACGATCGGATTCATGATTATTCACTACTTTCTGATTATTAATAATCGTCTGGCGACCTTAAACTCGCATACTGATGTATATCACGAACAAATCTTTAGTCTCTCTCTCTTGATTAAAATAAATATTAAAAGATACCGAAAGAAAGAAAGAAAGAAAGCGATTGAGAAAAAATTTATTCTTCATTCTGTTCTAGAATATAAAAATAAAAAAAAAAATAAGAAGATAAGAAAAAAAAGAATACGATATTCGATAAAGCGAATCAAATTTCATCTGCGAAAACAATTTGAAGTCTTCATTCTTGCCTGTGGTTGATTCCCGTGAGAAATTGCTAAAACGTGGAATGTTTTAATCAAAAAAGATCTAATTAGAATAGAGGTAGAAAAAAGGGAAAAGAGGAGAATCTTTCTTCTTTTATTCTCTCTCTCTCTCTCTCTCTCTCTCTTAGTATTTTCATTTTTTTACCTTTTTCTTTCTTCTTTCTTTCTTTTTCATCTTATTCTTGCCGTTCGTTGTAGGTGGCAAACTTAAGTCACGAGCAAAAGCGCCTTCTCCTTTGATCGTTCGTATCCCAAATTACGCGCGTCTTCTCGTCCATCTTTTTTCCTTCTTATTTCTTTTCTTTGGAAAAACGAAGAGTTTAAAAAAAAAATAAAAAAAAATAAAAATAAAAAGAAGAAAAACAAAGGGACCTGAAGAAGAAAAAAGTAAATAAATGAAAAGAGAAAAACATATAATAGTAATAATTATAAAAGTAAGAATAATATTAATAATAATAATAATAATAATAATAATAATAATAATAATAATCATGCGATCATCAACGACGAAATAAGGGGTTCTAGCGGGAGCTTCAAAAGACCGACAGAAGTAATTAAGGCTCGTGAAGTCGGTCGCCTTTCAAACCTTTCCCTCCCCCTTGAACACGAGTCGCCTTAATAATAAATAGTCGCGTCAAACAGAACGACCTGGGCTCTCATTAGCCGCCTATATGTACATGCATACAAAGTTTATACATACATATATATACAGGACAGAAAACAGCAGCAGCAACAGCAACAGCAACAGCAACAGCAACATACAAACGCACAAACCCATAGACATTTTGTTGTACAGTACGTTTCGCAATACTCTTCATAAAACTCCACCATCGACTATCACGAGATTAAATGGCTTTTCCCGGAATCTCTAGCGAAGTAAATTTGTTGCAACTGCATTGCATTCTCGTAGATCAAACCGAGTTGCAGTCGCGCTATGCAGTTTCTGAGCAAAGTGTAGAAAATTGCTGCTTTTTTTTACCAAGTTTTCCTTCCCTTTTCTTTTTTTTCTTTTTTTTTTCCTCTGTAATTTCCTTTACTTTTGATAAACTCTCCTTTTTGTTCTTACTTTCTTTTTCTTTATTTTTTTCTGTTCCTTTTTTGATATCAAGCTTCCCGGTCCGTCGGGGATATTTTCACGTACGTACGTACGTACGCCGCCACCACGTTCCTAGACGAAGAGCTTTCATGACGAAACTCCGATAACAAATATTGCGCTGTTTAGCCGAGCGGAAAGATCGTCCTACGCGTTTTACACGCTCGTTGGCTCCTCCACGTTCAGGAAGGTCGTGAAAGAGGGGATGAAACTCGATGGAAACGTTTGCCGGATGGATGGACCCAGAGTTGTGGACCTCGTGTTCCGTGTCTTCTACCAACCTGCTGTACCATTTAACGTGGAAAATTGCAAGTTATCGGACTAATGGCGAAACCTTCCATGGCGATATACTTTTTTTGTTTTTTTTCGTCCATATAGTCTCCTTTTCTTTCTTTTATTTTGTTCATCTATTTTTCCACGATACATTTGCCCCGCACCCCCTGCCCTCCTCTCCACCCCACCCTAAAGGAAAGAAAAAAAACAACAACAAGCGGTTGTTGCATTTACTTTATTACAAGGATTTAAAAAAAAAAAAGATCTTATTTCGTGAATTTAATCTTTTTCCTGGTTCTTTTATTTTTTATTTTTTTTCTTGCTTTACTACTTTTTTTTACCGAGGAAGAAAATTATCGTAGTATTATTTACGCTATTACTTCTACAATGAAGCCTTTTAAATCGCTAAATCTACATTTATTATAAATTAAAAATTAAATGGAACACAGTAATGTGGTAAGGAATTTTCTTTCTTTTTCTTTTTTTCTTTTTTTCCCCTTTCCAAGCGCGGAGGATTCAGTCGGTAGAAGGAAAAGTAAGCAACTCTCAAAGTTAAGTTAGGTTTTCAGTTTAGTTGAAAGCATAATATATAAAATCCTAAGGTATAATATGAAAAAGCTTTTCTAAATAGTATACGCGGTAGAAGGAATTTTTACAAAATTCGTAGAGATATAACGTATAAAAAAAAAAAAAAAAAAATAAAATTATTATTTTACTTTTATTTGAAATAACTAAAATTATTCTATTTACTCGGCGTAAATAAATTTCAAAAAAAAGAAAAAAAAAAAAATAGAAAAACCCCATCATCCTTTTATTTAAATTCGTGTCTCCAGAGTGAAAGGAAGAGAAATAACTCTCATCTCATATATCACAGGTCATTCTATAAAAATTATTTTATACTTTAAACAATTTAAATATACGTTCAAAATTACTTTAATATTTAATTTTATTTATATATGAATATGAAAGATAGATAATCCATTTATCTCTTATCTTTTTACAAAGACTTTCTCACTGGACCAATATATAAAATATATTTTCATTTATGGTAATATGTACGTGAACATTTTGATATGAATTAGTTTAAAAACGATAGAAAGAGAAAGATAGAGAGAGAGAGAGAGAGAGAGAGAGAGAGAGGAGAGAAAGAGGTAGAAAAAAAATTTAAAGGAAATTGGCAAATTCCCAGTATCTTTGTTAACGTTCCTCGAAACTGACTGCTGCAACAAAACGCATTAGAATGACGTTTCTAAAAACAGGAGAATCTTGAAATCGTTCTACTTTCTGTTCCACTGCAGAACGCGATACTTTTTAACGAGCACTACTTCACTGAGCCGAATTATTCGCGTCTTCTCTTTCTCACACAAATTCTCGTTCCTTTTCTCACAATAATTTACGATGCTTAGCATGCGCAGGCGTATTCGTTAAGACGTTATTACCAAGCAAGAATTAAGTCACGATAATAATCATAATAAGAAAATAAAGCTTAAGATAATTTTCAATAGTTTTGAGGAAACATGTTTATATATATATACGTGAATAAAATAAACATTTCCGTGTTCGGTACAATTAGCGAGAGAAATGTCGTGAAAATGCATCGGGTAATTGTAATAATTGTTAACCATAAATTGACATACGTATATCCATGTGTGCATCAATGCATGACAAGCTCGTTTCTATGTTGTATCTAATTTTCGACGAAACCGTAAGATAATCTTTCTCATGGTACGATACTTTTGAAATGGTTGTTAAACACGCGGTACGATCGGTCATGTTGATCTTCGTTGTCAGATAGAATCGTCCCACGCGTTTGTCGCATCTTGAAACGAGCACTACTCACGCTCACAACATTCAAGAAATTCTCTATACGTATATATAGGTATTAATAATACACGTGTATCTCTACATATATATATATACATAGAAATATATACTAAAACTTGTTATACGATAAATCGTCAAACGAACGAATCCAATTACGTCATTGGCAATGATAACAAAACGATTGATCCGAACATTTAACGATACTCGACAAATTGATTTTTATTTTCCATCAATAATAAATATCTAGATGTGAATAGATAATATATTAATTTAATTTCATTCGAATAGAATAAAATAATGATTATTTTGTAAGGACATTAATAAGAAAAGTATATGGTTATTCTTTAGTAAGAAAAATTTCATTTGAAAAACGTTCCATTGTAATTTGTTTCAACAACGTATTTCCAGTTGTATTCACTTCCTTTTGTACGTTCGGTTAAGCTTTATTCGATTCTCACCCTATATTTCCTACCCCCGTCGGAGATACGTGTGTAGTGATTTATGTGGAAGCAAGTCTAGGTGATATAGATGACGACGACGACGACGACGGTCCGATGCTCGTAGTTGCTCGCGTGTTATGGTTTCTCGCACACGTTCGAATCTCATCGTTGAACGAATGAATGCGTGAACGTAAACATAGGTATACACAGACACGCATACATATACGAACGAGAATATACTCACGCACGCATGCACGCTCGCACGCACGCACGCACGCACGCACTTTCGTCCCTCCCATTTCACCACCCTTCGTAATTATCGGATTTCCACCATGGTATTCTCTGCGGCTACGAAGAAGATATGGAGGATAATATGTATGCGTTTCTACGTGTATTTCTCTATGTATTCATTCGTGAATACGCATGTGTGTATGTTGTGTGTGTGTATATATATGCATGTGTGTTTTGAGAGAGTTTCTTCGCGTGACGGAATAATGGCGATAGAACCTACTTGCTTGTACCGTCAGAGTTTTTCTTTTCTTTTTTTTTTTTTTTTTTTTCTTTTCTTTTAAATTTCATTTCTTCACCGTCTTAGAATCGATTCTCGTTCTGAGGAATATGTAATTTTCATTGCTCCCTCTCTCTCTCTCTCTCTCTCTCTCGCTCTAGAAATCTGCCTGACAGCTATACCATTATATACGTTTTTATTTTCTTCCCTTTTTTACTATTCGATAGTACTTTTTATTTCTATTTATTTTTAAATTCACCGTTTAATTTTAAATTCGATATTCTTCTCAAAGTGTTCTTTTTTTTTGTTTCTTTCTTTCTTTCTTTTTTCAAATAAAAACAGACAAATATTATAGACACTATATTCGATGAAAAGTAGTTGTATTATTGTCGTCTCGATTTGATAGCAACTACTCGAGGACTACTCGAAACGAGAGAATCGTATGATAAATGTATGATTTTTTAGAAATGTGCTTGTCGTTGAGAAATTTTTCGGAGTAAGGTACTTCTAGTGCACTATTCGTTCATGTTGATGCGAACTTGAGTGGTTGTAACTTAAACTCGTGACCCTTTTTTTTCCTTTTTTATTTTACCTATCGAAGAAACACCATAAAGCGAATTTATTACATCGGCGCATATGCTCAACCAATCGCGTATTATTTTCCTATATATTTTCTTTGTTAGATCAACATTTGTCAAATTTATATTCTTTCGTTGACAAATTTATCGCGCGTTGATGATAATAATCAATTATAAATAATATTATATCAGAATATTTTGTGAACATAATATACACACATTTGTTCTTGTTAAATAATATCACGTAGAAATCTGTGAGAAGATAGTTTATTATCTTGTAAATGGGGAAACGTTTAAAAGTACCTCAGGTACTCACAATTCTCTTTCTATTTCAAATTTCGTTGTTAAATATTCGAACAAGTGTGAAGAATTGTCAGATATTTCATATTTTTTTTTTGTCTCTCCTTTTTCCGTTTCCTTATTCATTCTTTCTTCTTGTTACTTTCATTCATTCATATAAGAAAGAGAGAGAGAGAGAGGGAGGTCTTCTTCAGACGACAAGTTCTATCGAAATATGAACTTAAACTACTTCTTTCTCTTTCTCTTACTCGAGAACGTGTTCGCAATATAATTTTACGAGTCCCGTCGGGCATGGCGAGTGCATAAAAGTCGACAGATGTCTTATCTCACGCTCGCGACTCGAGAAAAAAGATAGATAGGAAGGGTTGGAAAGAAAGAAAGGAAGAAAGAAAGAAAGGAAGAAAGAATGAATGAAAGGAAAAAAGGAACGAACGAAAAAGCGAAAAGAGGAAGCTTGTAAAATGACTTCACCTCGCATCCTTGTACATCGTTTTTACTTTTCACACTTCTCCTAAGAAACCGTGTTCCACCTGCCCTTTTGCAGTTTCAGTTTCATCCTTAACTCGTCCCTTTTTACCCCCATTCAGGGGATACAACGAAACCTTATGCTTCGTACGTGTTTACAATATACATTCCTAATGTTCTAGTATTTTGCCAATTGTATAAAAAGATCCTCATTTTTGTATACTTCTTACGAATCCCAATACTAACCTTATTATTATTATTATTATTATTATTAGATAGAATATGAATTTAACATAAACATAATTTTCTTCTCATTATAAATTTAAACCCCTTTTTATTAAAATATTTTTATACAATATAAATATATAATTTATTATAATTAGTTAGAAATAAATTAAAAATAATAATTAATTAAATCGAAATACGTTGTAACGAATTTATTACGTTTTAATTATATTAATATTTATTATTACTAATATTTGAAAATATAATTAACTTAAATGGGAACAAAAAAAGAACTCAATTAGCATTAGTAATTATTATCGTTTCTACGAACCAACAATGATTCTAAACACGAAAGAAGGAATCTTATGGGCAACGACTTCAACAACGACAACATTGTCGTCGTCGTCGTAGCCACAAAAGGTCGATAACGTCGACGATCACCTCCTCCGTGTCTAACGTTTGACCCCCAAGCACGAGCACGCACCACCACCAACTCGTATCGACTTCCCCCTTACCTGTAACCCCCCCTTGCACTACACGCACCACGTCTTGTTTTTCCTCTTGCAGAAGTGAAATCGATGTAGCTCCGGCAAATTGCACTGGGGTTGGGCGTATGAACTAGCTAATACCTACTTCGTATCTCTACTAGCTTTTACTTCTAGTATTTTAAACTTCCTAAGTAAAAGAAAAGTACATTTATATATATGTGTGTGTGTGTGTGTATGCGTGTGGAATAATAAACACAACAATGTTCCTTTAATTTGGTTCGTTTAAAAGGAAAAAAAAACTCGTGTAAATTTGTATATACAGATAAAATGAATGAAAGAAGGAAAAAAAAAAGTAATCAAATTGACAGATAGAAATAAAAAGTATCATAGCTCATTGGCGTTCACAAAAATGTTGTCTGTTCTGTTTGACGAACATAAAATGTAACAAAAAAAAAAAAAAA